>CM048852.1:24761145-25181145 GCA_026545225.1 Cornus controversa
GCCAAGGTCCTGAATGTCAAAAAAATTCACATGAACTTCAATTGTGCAAAAATTTCGCATGTGCAAAACCAGGATTTCGCATGTACGAAATTTTGATTATGTCCAAACTTCATTCGGGTGTAACTTCTTCATTTTAGATCGGAATTGAGTGTGATTTTTTTTTAAAATCAAGTATTTTTGAATCCTCTATCCAATAGTCTAGGTTTTAGTTTTAAGTTTCAATCATACAAGGAGTTGAGTTTTGTTATTGAGTAGGTTATATGGGTGGTAAGTTTGCAACTCTTGATGAATGTATACAATGTATGATTTTGGATTATGTATATGAAATACATTTGTTTAGCATTATGAGTTTCAAATGTATGAGTTTTGAGCAAGATTAGCGATGACTTGTAGGATGAAGTGAATTGTTCACCTCCGTTTTCCATATCGTTACGGGTATGGAAAGTCGGGGCGTAACAGAAATGGTATCAGAGCAGGAATTGCATGAGAGTCATAAGTAGTTGACTTGGGCTCACCTTTGGGATTTGGGCTTGGGGATGAATTCTTCAATGTCTCAAATTTCAGAGCGTGACAAAAGTGGTGAGAACATATATATTTCAAATTGGGAGGTTCCAACCTTGAAAAGAGGGATTTTTAAGCAAATTTTGACACTTTTCAAGGTTGGACCAGTCTAGCTCAAACCCTAGACAAGTCCATGAGGTCTCAGGAGTTATATCTCTTTAGGCAGAAGCCTGGACCTATCCAAGAAATAGGTTGTGTTGACCTCAAGGTTTTAACCCAAGGTTATTTGGGTGATTTTGATGATAACAAACTATTATAGTGTAGATTTAATAAGTTTACTTGAGTGTGTAGTTTATAAAATATTATATTATCTCAATTATCTTAAAGGCATTGGACTTCAAAACGAATTACAAGAAGATACATGAAGCCGCATGATCATGGAACTCAAAGATCAATAATCAAGATCAATAGCGAAGTTGAATTGAATCCTAGCTATATGATGAAGGAGCCCAAAAGCTTAAATATTTAAAGATCAAAAGACTTGAGTATGCTAGTCTTGGGTGAGTGCTAGATTTAATGTAAAGTTATTTATAAAGTAACTTCTTTTGAAAGCTCATCTATTGACCTAGTGGACCTTAGGACTAATGCATATCATTCATATCATATCATGGTTCCTCGGACACTTAGAATTAGGCCATGAATTTCATTGAATCATCTTGAAGGCCTTCGTTGAGATTGAGTTAATTCAAGCTTATGTTTAACTTTGAAGAAATTCAATTCTTGAGTAAACAAATTCTAGAACCTATACTTGAACTAGAAATATCATTTATGGTTCTTAGATAGATTGACTTAGGCTTTGAACTCAAATGAATCACTATATAAAATTCATGTCATGCACAGCTACTATTTTGGCTACTTAGCGCAGAAATTTGTCTAAGTGTTGGATTCTAGGGGCAAAAACGTAAATACGAGATTTTTAATGAATCTTGACATAAAAAGTCCCGGTAATTGTACCCCATGATTTATCATGATCATATGAATTTTCTTAGCTCCAAATGACTTATTTTGGTCATTCATATTGTACGTTAAAGTGTTATGACAAAGTTGTGAAAATTCATTTTGTACTAAAACTGAAAAATCAAATTTTGATTCACTTAGAATTTGATTTTGAAACTATTTTTATTGAATCCAAATGGGGGGTACTTTGCTTAATTACATTGAATAACTTAAAATAAATAGAAATATAAAGGCTTATGAGAAATTTACTTAAATGTTTTCAATGTAATTAAGTGTGCAGTGTATTAGTGCACTGTGTAGGAGAAACTGGCTGAGTGTGAGAACAGATTTCTGACCTGGGGACTTTCGATCGACTGATGAACCCATCAGTCCACTGATAGAGGCCTTTCGGTCAACTGAAAGAATCCATCAGTCGACTGATAGAAACTAGAAATTCATTCCAGTAGGGTGTGCAAAACAGGGGAGGTTTCAGCCGACCGAAACATTACTTCAGTCGACCGAAACACCACTTTCAATCGACCGATGAATTCATTAGTCGACCGAAACCTGGAGATTCCAATTCCAACGGCTTGTTTTTTGCACTTAATGTTTCCCAACCACTTCCAAACAGCCATAATTCATTCTTCCACTATAAATACACCTTGTATATGCATTATACATGTGTGAGAGACTACCATAATCCTTCATGATTATATATTATTGGTAGATGCTACCTTAGAGTTAAAATCTTCATATCATCCATCCATTGGTAGCCACCACTATTGAACTAAATACTTGCATATCATTCATAGTGGTAACATCCTAGTGAAGAGCTTTCAATTGAGTATTTCATTGCTAACTCTAGGTATGTGAGTTATAATTTGTGTATCTATCCATTGAGGGATATTCTCTATTGAGATATCATTTGTGAATCTATCTATTGAGGGATACTCTTCATTGTAATCAAACTTCTTATCTACCTTTGAGAGGAAGACCAAGTGATGCACTTGACAAATAAGCTCAAGTCATGAGCTTGGCAAAGAAGTCTTGGTGAGGTGTTCATTGAGTAAGGAAGCCAAAGTCATGAGCTTGGCAAAGAAGGCTTGGTGAGGATGTCATTGAGTAAGGAAGCCCAAGTAATTCACTTAGCAATTGTAAGGTTTGCTTTCAACCATTAAGGAAGGCTTTATAGTGAAACCTCAAGAAGTGCTCTTGAGGCATGGACGTAGGCAAGAGGGGCCGAACCATGTAAAAATCATGGTATCACTTGGTTTGCATTTCTCTATCCCTAAACTCATTTATTTTATAGCATTTCATATGTTTAAATTCTATATGCTTTATATATCATTACTATGAGTTTATATGTTTTAATTTATATGAGAAGGATGGGATGAATGCTTAGAATGCATTGGTTGAGTTGTGGATTTAATTAAATTGTTAATTGATTGAGTAGTTATTTGAATATCTATTTTTCAATCAATTTGCATACCATGTATTTAACAAATGCACAATCAATATTTTCATAAACTACAAGCATGATATGTTGCACTTACATGTACACTTACACTTGTTGTATCCACTAGATCATTTAAGTGCATAATAGATAGAGTATTTGCAATCCCACTTGTTGAATACATAAGTTCACCAAGTATTTGACAAAATTTCATTAAAGCTAATTTTTGTCAAAACATTCTAAATCGAAAAAGTTCTATTATTTGCTTAAAGTCCCTATTCACCCCTCCCCCCCCCCCCCCCTCTAGGGACAATTCTCGGGTCACAAGTTGGACCGGCCCAAGCCCACTGGTGGCGAATTTTGGCTCTGCTGCACTCTTGTTTTGACCGGGACTAAACTCTGAAATTTTCTAAAACATTGGGACTTGTTTCCAATTGATTTCTAACTTGTTTCTCAAGAAAAATTAGGATTTTTAATCTCTATAAAAATCTCATATGATTTCTCTCTCAGTGTGCCTTAATGACGCTTTCAATACACAAGAAATTCGTATTCTAGGGAGAGAAAGCATTGAGGTTTTTTTTTAGCAGCGAATTTTTTCTCAATTCTTTATTTATATTAGAGCACATATATAATCATTGAGTGATTTAAGGTGTTTCTATTTGCTTGATCAACTGTTCGAAAGCTGCTTCAAAAATTTCTTCTTGATCAAGTTATTGGATTAGTTTTTTCTACAACTGTTCATTGGTGAAAAAGGAGAAGAAGATCGCACTATGAATGGGATATAATACTTGCTGAGTATTTGTGTTCTTCCAGTTACCCTTCTGTAAGGATTGTGACGTTAGCAGGAAGTATGCAGTAATTAGACAAGAGAGTCACAAGAGTAAGCCTGAGGCATTCTGCATCAAGTTCTTGTTAGAGTGGAATGGGTGTAAGTCTGGAACAGAGTTCATTGTACTTTGCTTTGACGATAGTGGATTTAGTTCTCTAGGACTACAAAGCGTTACTTGTGATTTTTTCCTGATCTGAGTTTTCTACGTATATCTGGTGCATTCATTTACTTTATTGCACTTTATTTATTTACTTGCTTTGGGGGATTACTTAGATTCTAATTAGACTTAAAATTGGATAATTTGAAAGATTAAGCAAAAAACAAATAAACCTAATCACCATATTCTAGATTTTAAATCTAACTTTCGCAGCCGCTTTCGCACCCTGCAACTCACAACCATTCCTACATTTTAAAATATAAAAGCATTATCATGCAGCTTTTAAATATTGACAAGAAAATAAACAAATTAATAAGGTTGAGCTTGAGCTTGAGCTCAACCTCAACTACTTGCATTAAAGTATTCGTTAGAGAGTATTTTTGATAACCTACTTAATTGCTTTGTTAACAAACTCGAGATAGTAGTATTTTATCGTGAAGTTGTTGATGAGGACTTCCTTGACTAATAATGTGCCATTATTTACCTCATCAATACCTAAAAAAAAAATAAAGAGATTTTAGTGACAAATTGAGTATCTTTTAGTAATAAATTTGAGTTTGCTTTTTTTTTTTTTCAAAAAATAAATTGATAATTCAAGTAAATAAGATAAACATATACAAAATTACAGAAGAGAACCAAAAACATACCCTTGGAAAAAAATGGACATAAGCTAGAAAAAGCAAAAACTTCTTCTGACACAATATAATTATATTTTATTGTAACAATGCATATTACCTCTGTCTCTATATATATATGTATGTATGTATATATGCTTTACAACTTTTTTCTTTTCACTTAAAAGTTCAAAACTTTTACCACAAATAATTTTTTTGATTAAACTAATTTTGTTAAATAGAATATTCCGAGAGCTTCAATTTGAGTATAACTTAGGCTATATTTTAACTTAAGACAAAAAAGTTATAATTTTTCCAATTCATATCTACACATTTGAGTAATTTTTGACAACTTTAATGTCTTTCTCACACATAAAATATATACATTTTAATATTTTTTTAAAAAAATTATAAAAAAAAATTGTGTTTAAATGTTTGTAAACATAAAAAAAAATTTGTGCTTAAAAAATTAAAAGATGTTTTTCCACCAATAAATCATAAAAATTTATATTCACATTTTTTTTATCTCGTTTTTACACACTTTCCACACACTTAAAATTTTTATGTTTTTTTTTATAAATTTTTTAACAACTTTTAGACATGTTTGAAAGATTTTTTTTGACAAATAAATTATAAAAATTTATATTCACATTTTTAGTCTCATTTTTACTCACTTTCCACACATTTAAAGTATTTTTCCACACTTTGAAAGTACATTACCACATACTTAAAACAAATACATTTTTATGTTTTTTATTTCTAATTTTTTTAGAACTCTAAAGCATATTTGAAGTATGTTTTTGCACAAAAAAATCATAAAAATTTAGATTAACATTTTTTAGTCTCATTTTTTCTCACTTTTCAAATATTTAAGTACTTTTTCACACACTTAAAACAAATATTTTTTAATATTTTTTCTTTCCAATTTTTTTAGCAACTCTTAACCTTATTTGAAGGATGTATTTCCACAAAAAAAAATCATAAAAATTTATATTCACATTTTCTAATCTCATTTTTTTTTTCACTTTTCACACTTTTAAAGTACTTTCCACACACTTAAAACAAATACTTTTTTTATTTTTTTATTTCCAATTTTTTTAGGAACTCTTAGGTATATTTGAATGATGTATTTGCACAAAAAAATCATAAAAATTTATATTCACATTTTTTAGGCTAATTTTTTCTCACTTTCCACACTTTTAAAGTACTTTCCACACATTTAAAGTACATTTCACACATTTAAAATACTTTTCCACACACCTAAAAAAAATATTTTTTTATGTTTTTTCTTTCCAATTTTTTTAACTCTTAGACATATATGAAGGATATTTTTGCACAAAAAACTCATAAAAATTTACATTCACATTTTTTAATCTTATTTTTTTCTACTTTCAACAATTTAAAAATACTATCCACACACTTAAAACAAATACTTTTTTGATTTTTTTTCTTTCCTATTTTTTTAAGAACTCTTAAGCATATTGAAGTATGTATTTGCACAAAAAAATCATAAAACTTTATATTCACATTTTTTAGGCTAATTTTTTTTACACTTTTTACATTTTTAAAGTAATTTCCACACTTTTAAAGTACATTTCCACATATTTAAAGTAGTTTTCCACACACCTAAAACAAACATTTTTTTATGTTTTTTCTTTCCAATTTTTTTAGGAACTCTTAGGCATATATGAAGGATGTTTTTGCACAAAAAAATCATAAAAACTTATATTCACATTTTTTAATCTCATTTTTTTTTCACTTTCCAAACTTTTAAAGTACTTTCCACACACTTAAAACAAATACTTTATTTTTATTTTTTTTCTTTCCAATTATTTTAGAACCTCTTAGGCATATAGACTGATGTATTTGCACACAAAAATCATAAAAATTTATCTTCACATTTTTTAGACTAATTTTCTTCTCACTTTCCACACTTTTAAAGTATTTTTCACACATTTAAAGTAATTTCCACACATTTAAAGCACTTTTCCTTACACCTAAAACAAATACTTTTTAAAGTTTTTTCTTTACAATTTTTTTAAGAAATCTTGCGTATATATGAATGATGTTTTTGCACAAAAAATTCATAAAAATTTATATTCAAATTTTTTAATCTCATTTTTTTTTTCACTTTCCACACTTTTAAAATACTTTCCACACACTTAAAACAAATACTTTTTTTATTTTTTTCTTTCCAAATTCTTTAGGAACTCTTAGGCATATAAAAGGATGAATTGGCACAAAAAAATCATAAAAAGTTATGCTCACATTTTTTAGACAAATTTTTTTCTCACTTTTCACATTTTTAAAGTACTTTCCACACATTTAAATTACTTTTCCACACACCTAAAAAAAATACTTATTTATATTTTTTTATTTCCAAAAGATATTTTTGCACAGAAAATGCATTAAAATTACATTCACATTTTTTAATCTTAATTTTTTTCATTTTCAACACTTTTAAAGTACTATCCACACACTTAAAACAAGTACTTTTTTTTTCTTTCCTTTTTTTTTCTAAAACTCTTAGGCATATTCAAGGATGTATTTTCACAAAAAAATCATAAAAATTTATATTCCATTTTTTAGGCTAATTTTTTCTCACTTTCCAAACATTTAAAGTACTTTTTCACACATTTAAACTACTTTTCCACACACCTAAAATAAATATTTTTTTACGTTATTTCTTTCCAATTTTTTTAGGAACTCTTAGCCATATATGAAGGATGTTTTTGCATCAGAAAGTCATAAAAATTTATATTCACATTTTTTAATCTAATTTTTTTTCACTTTTGACACTTTTAAAGTACTTTCCACACACTTAAAACAAATAGTTTTTTATTTTTTTCTTTCCAATTTTTTGAGAAAATCTTAGGTATATAAAAGGATGTATTTGCACAAAAAAATTATAAAAATTTATATTCACATTTTTCAGACTAATTTTTTTCTCACTTTCCACACTTTTAAAATACTTTCCACACATTTAAAGTATCTTTTCACACCTTTAAAATACTTTTTCCCACACCTAAAACAAATACTTTCTTATATTTTTTTTTTCCAATTTTTTTAGAAATTCTTAGGCACATATGAAGGATGTTTTTGCAAAAAAAATCTTAAAAATTTAAATTTACATTCTTTTATCTTATTTTTTTTCACTTTTCACACTTTTAAAGTACTTTCCACACACTTAAAACAAATAAATTTTTTTATTTCTTTCATTTTTTTTGGGAACTCTTAGGCATATTTGAAGGATGTATTTGCACAAAAAAATCATAAAAATTTATACTCATATTCTTTTAGTTAATTTTTTTCTCACTTTCTACACATCTAAAGTACTTTTCCACACATTTAACGTACTTTTCCACACACCTAAAACAAATACATTTTTTATGTTTTTTCTTTCCAATTTTTGTATAACTCTTACGCATATATGAAAGATGTTTTTGCACAAAAAATTCATAAAAATTTATATTCACATTTTTTAATCTCTTTTTTTTTTCACTTTCCACACTTTTAAAGAAATTTCCACACAGTTAAAACAAATAATTTTTTTTTTACTTTTTTCTTTCTAATTTTTGTAGGAACTCTTAGGCATATTGAATGATGTATTTGCACAAAAAAATATAAAAATTTATATTCACTTTTTTAGGCTAATTTTATTCTTACTTTCCACACTTTTAAAGTATTTTGTCACACATTTGAAGTAGTTTTCCACACATTTAAAGCACTTTTCCATACACATAACAAATACTTTTTAAATGTTTTTTCATTCCAATTTTTTTAGGAACTCTTAGACATATATGAAGGATGCTTTTGCAAAAACAATTCCTAAAAATTTATATTCACATCTTTTTATCCCATTTTTTTTCAATTTCTACACTTTTAAAATACTTTCCACACACTTAAAACAAAGAATTTTTTTATTTTATTCTTTCAAAATTATTTAGGACTCTTAGGCATATAGAAGGATGAATTTGTACAAAAAAATCATAAAAATTCATGTTCACATTTTTTAGACAAATTTTTTTCTCACTTTTCACATTTATAAAGTACTTTCCACACATTTAAATTACTTTTCCACACACCTAAAAAAAGTACTTATTTATATTTTTCCTTTCCAATTTTTTTAGGAACTCTTAGCCATATATGAAAGATATTTTTGCATAGAAAACGCATAAAAATTTATATTCACATTTTTTAATCTTATTTGTTTTCATTTTCAACACTTTTAAAGTACTATCCACACACTTAAAACAAGTACTTTTTTTTTATTTCATATTTTTTTTAAAATCTTAGGCATATTCAAGGATATATGTGCACAATAAAATATTAAAAATTTATATTCCATTTTTTTTGGTAATTTTTTTTCTCACTTTCCAAACATTTAGAGTACTTTTTCACACATTTAAACTACTTTTTCACACACCTAAAATAAATACTTTTTTAGGAACTCTTAGGCATATATGAAGGATGTTTTTTCACCAAAAATTCATAAAAATTTATATTCACATTTTTTAATCCCCTTTTTTTTCACTTTTGACACTTTTAAGGTACTTTCCACACACTTAAAACAAATTTTTTTTTTTTTCTTTCCAATTTTTTGAGAAAATCTTAGGCATATAAAAGAATGTATTTGCACAAAAAAATTATAAAAATTTATATTCACATTTTTTAGACAAATTTTTTTCTCACTTTCCACACTTTTAAAATATTTTCCACACATTTAAAGTATTTTTCACACATTTAAAATACTTTTTCCCACACCTAAAACAAATACTTTCTTATGTTTTTTCTTTCCAATTTTTTTGGAAATTCATAGGCACATTTGAAGGATGTTTTTGCAAAAACAATTCTTAAAAATTTAAATTTACATTTTTTTATCTTATTTTTTTTTCACTTTCACACTTTTAAAGTACTTTCCACACACTTAAAACAAATAAGTTTTTTTTATTTCTCTCTTTCCTTTTTTTTAGGAACTCTTAGAAATATTTAAAGGATGTATTTGCACAAAAAAAATCATAAAAATTTATACTTATATTTTTTAGGTTAATTTTTTTCTCACTTTCCACACATCTAATGTACTTTTCCACACATTTAAAGTACTTTTCCACACACCTAAAACAAATACTTTTCTTATGTTTTTTCTTTCCAATTTTTTTAGAACTCTTAGGCATATATGAAAGATGTTTTTGCACAAAAAATTCATAAATATTTTATTCACATTTTTTAATCTCATTTTTTTCACTTTCCACACTTTTAAAGAACTTTCCACAAAGTTAAAACAAATAATTTTTTTTAATTTTTTCTTTCTAATTTTTTTAGTAACTCTTAGGCATATTGAATGATGTATTTGAACAAAAAAATCAAAAAAATTTATATTCGCATTTTTTGGCTAATTTTATTCTTACTTTCCACACATTTAAAGTATTTTCCACACACATAAAACAAATATTTTTAATTTTTTTTCATTCCAATTTTTTAGGAACTCTTAGACATATATGAAGGATGTTTTTGAAAAAAAAATTCTTTAAAATTTATATTTACATTTTTTTAAATTACTTTAAATGTGTGGAAAGTGAGAAAAACATATTAGCTTAAAAAATGTGAATTTAAATTTTTATGATTTTTTTGTGCAAATATATCCTTCAAATATGCCTAAGAGTTCCTAAAAAATAGGAAAATAAAAAAAAAATTGTTTTAAGCATGTTGAAAGTATATTAAAAGTGTGGAAAGTGAAAAAAATGAGATAAAAAAATGTGAATATAAATTTAAAGAATTTGTTTTGCAAAAACATCCTTCATGTATGCCTAAAAGTTCCTAAAAAAATTGGAAATAAAAAACATAAAAAGTATTTGTTTTAGGTGTGCGAAAAAGTATTTTAAATGTGTGAAAAAATACTTAAATGTGTAGAAAGTGAGAAAAAAATTAGCCTAAAAAATGAGAATATAAATTTTTATAATTCTTTTGTGCAAATACAACCTTCAAATATGCCTAAGAGGTTTTAAAAAAAATAGGAAAGAAAAAAATAAAAAATAAAAAGAATTTGTTTTAATTGTGTGGAAAGTACTTTAAAAGTGTAGAAAGGGAAAAAAATAGATTAAGAAATGTGAATATAAATTGATATGAATTTTTCACGCAAAAACATCATTCATATATGCCTAAGAGTTCCTAAAAGAATTGGACAAAAAACATAAAAAAGTATTTGTTTTAGGTGTGTGAAAAAGTACTTTAAATGTGTGAAAAATTACTTTAAATGTGTAGAAAGTGAGAAAACAAATTAGCCTAAAAATATGAATTTAAATTTTTATGATTTTTTTGTGCAAATATGTCCTTCAAATATGCCTAAGAGTTCCAGAAAAATAGGAAATTAAAAATAAAAATGAAATTTCTTTTAAACATGTTGAAAGTAGTTTAAAAGTGTGGAAAGTGAAAAAAAATGAGATAAAACAATGTAAATTTAAATTTTTAAGAATTGTTTTTGCAAAAAATCCTTCATATATGCCTAAGAGTTCCTAAAAAAATTGGAAAGAAAAAACATAAAAAAGTATTTGTCTTAGGTGTGTGAAAAAGTACTTTAAATGTGTGAAAAAATACATTAAATGTTGGAAAGTGTGAATTTAAATTTTTATGATTTTTATGTGCAAATATATCCTTCAAATATGCCTAAGAGTTTCTAAAAAAATTCGAATGAAAAAAATAAAAAAAATATTTGTTTTAAGTGTGTGGAAAGTATTTTAAAAGTGTGAAAGTGAAAACAAATGGGATAAAAAAATGTGAATATAAATTTAAAATTTTTTTTTTTGCAAAAACATCCTTCATATATGTCTAAGAGTTCCTAAAATAATTGGAAAGAAAAAACATAAGAAAGTATTTGTTTTAAGTATGTGGAAAAGTACTTTAAATGTGTGTAAAAGTAATTTAAATGTTGGGAAGTCATTTAAAAGTGTGGAAAGTAAGAATAAAATTAGCCTAAAAAATGAGAATATAAATTTTTATGATTTTTTTGTGCAAATACATCATTCAATATGCGTAAGAGTTCCTAAAAAAATTGGAAAGAAAAAAAATAAAAAAAAATATTTGTTTTAAGTGTGTGGAAAGTACTTTAAAAGTGTGGAAAGTAAAAAAAAAATGAGATAAAAAAATATAAATATAAATTTTTAAGAATTTTTTTTTGCAAAAACATCCTTCATATGTGGCTAAGAGTTTCTAAAAAAATTAGAAAAAGAAAAAACATAAAAAAGTATTTGTTATAGGTGTGTGGAAAAAAAAGTTTAAATGTGTGGAAAGTACTTTAAAAGTATGGAAAGTGAGAAAAAAATTTGCATAAAAAATGTGAAAGTAAATTTTTATGATTTTTTTCTGGAAATACATCTTTCAAATATGCTTAACTGTTCCTAAAAAAATAGGAAAGAAAAAAATAAAAAAATTATTTCTTTTAAGTGTGTGAAAGTACTTTAAAAGTGTGGAAAGTGAAAAAAAAAATGAGATAAAAAAATGTAAATATAAATTTTTAAGAATTGTTTTTTTCAAAAACATTATTCATATGTGCCTAAGAGTTTCTAAAAAATTTGGAAAGAAAAAACATAAAAAAGTATCTGTTTCAGGTGTATGGAAAAGTATTTTAAATGTGTGAAAAAGTATTTTGAATTTGTGGAAAGTATTTTAAAAGTGTTGAAAGTGAAAAAAAAATGAGCCTAAAAAATGTGAATATAAATTTTTATTATTTTTTTATTCAAAAAATATGCATCAAATATGCCTAAGAGTTTCTAAAGATATTGTAAAGAAAAAAAAAATATTTGTTTTAAGTGTGTGGAAAGTATTATAAAAGTGTTGAAAGTTAAAAAAAAATGGGATAAAAAAATTTGAATATAAATTTTTAAGATTTTTTATTGCAAAAACATCTTTCATATATGTCTAATATTTTAAATGTGCGAAAAAGTATTTTAAATGTGTGGAAAGTACTTTAAAAGTGTGGTAAGTGAGAAAAAAATGAGCCTAAAAAAAGTGAATATAAATTTTTATGATTTGTTTTTGCAAAAATTATCCTTCAAATATGCCTAAGAGTTCCTAAAAAATTGGAAAGAAAAAAATAAAAAATAATTATTCGTTTGAAGTGTGTGGAAAGTATTTTAAAAGTGTGGAAAGTGAAAAAAATGGGATAAAAAAATGTGAATATAAATTTTTAAGAATTTTTTTTGCAAAAACATCCTTTATATATGTCAAAGAGTTCCTAAAAAAATTGGAAAGAAAAAACATAAAAAAAGTATTTGTTTCAGGTGTGTGGAAAAGTACTTTAAATGTGTCGAAAAGTATTTTAAATGTGTGAAAAATACCTTTAAAGTGTGAAAAGTAAGAATAAAATTAGCCTAAAAAATGCGAGTATAAATTTTTATGATTCTTTTGTACAAATACATCATTCAATATGCCTAAGAGTTCCTAAAAAAATTGGAAAAAAATAAATAAATAAAAAATTATTTGTTTTAAGTGTGTGGAAAGTACTTTAAAAGTGTGGAAAGCGAAAAAAAAATGAGATTAAAAAATGTGAGTATAAATTTTTATGAATTTTTTGTGCAAAAACATCCTTCATATATGCCTAAGAGTTCCTAAAAAAATTGGAAAGAAAAAACATAAGAAAGTATTTGTTTTTAGGTGTGTGAAAAAGTATTTTAAATGTGTGGAAAAGTACTTTAAATATGTGGAAAATACTTTCAAATTTGGAAAGTGAGAAAAAAATGAGCCTAAAAAATGTGAATATAAATTTTTATGATTTTTTGTGCAAAAAATATCCTTCAAATATGCCAAAGAGTTCCTAAAAAAATTAGGAAAGAAAAAAATAAAAAAATTATTTGTTTTAAGTGTGTGGAAATTACTTTAAAAGTGTGAAAAGTTAAAAAAAATGAGATAAACAAATGTAAATATAAATTTTTAAGAATATTTTTTGCAAAAACATCCTTCATATGTGCCTAAGAGTTTCTAAAAAAATTGGAAAAAAAAATATAAAAAAGTATTTGCTTTAGGTGTGTGTAAATATATTTTAAATGCGTGAAAAAGTATTTTAAATGTGTGAAAAGTACTTTAAAATGTGGAAAGTGAGAAAAAAAAATGAGCCTAAAAAATGTGAATATAAATTTTTATAATTTTTTTGTGCAAAAAATATCCTTCAAATATGCCTAAGACTTCCTTAAAAAATTGGAAAGAAAAAAAAATTGTTTTAATTGTGTGGAAAGTATTTTAAAAGTGTGGAAAGAAAAAAAAATGGGATAAAAAAATGTGAATATAATTTTTTAAGAATTGTTTTTTGCAAAAACATCTTTCATATATGTCTAAGAGTTCTTATAAAAATTGGAAAGAAAAAACATAAAAAAGTATTTGTTTTAGTTGTATGAAAAAGTACTTTAAATGTGTGAAAAGTTCTTTAAATGCGTGTAAAGTTTTTTAAAAGTGTGAAAATTGAGAAAAAAATTAGCCTAAAATTAGTTATTAATTATGAAACATTGCAAAACTGAACTTATCAAAAAAAAATAATAATAATAATTATCATAATAACATTACAAAAAAAAAAGAAAAATTGCAAACCCACCGTCCAAGCGTAAAATCAAGTGTCTCTTTACAATTCAAAATTAAAAAATAATAAAACGTACATGAGTATAATTGATATTTCATCAATTTGGGTATTTGACAATACTGACAGAAAGTTTAACCTATTTTGCAGGAGAAGTTAGTGTAATTTATCCATTATTAAAAGTTAAAATTTTTGTCAATACAATTTATTTAGGTTCCATTCTTAAACCTACCTTTACCATATATAAATTTATATTTCACCACCCTTATACTTAAAAAACTTAAAATATTATAAGTTAAATTTTTATCATCATAGTTCATCCATAACTCACCACCCTTAAATGTAGATTTCACCACCCCTAAATATAGATTTCACCACCTTTATACTTAAAACAAAATTGAATTATTATAAGTCAATTTTTTGTCACCATAGTTCATCTATACCTCACTATCCGCCTTAAATTTAGATTTCACCATTCCTAAATTTAAATTTCACGACCCTAACACATAAAAAAAACTTGAATTATTATAAGTTAAAATTGTGTCACCACGGTTCATTTATAACCCCACCACCCTTAAATCTAAATTTCATCACTCCTAAATTTACATTTCACCACCCTTATACCTAAAAAATCTTTAAATATTATAAGTTAAACTTTTGTCACCACTGTTCATTTATACATCACAATCGTTAAATCTATATTTCACCACCCCTAAATCTACATTTCACTACCTATATATATATATATATATATATATATATAGATAATCAAACTTAGAATTAACCAAAATATGAAGTAATTTTAACACATTTAGTACAAGATTTTAATGGGTTTAGATAAGTTTTATTATTACACGTTCAAATAAAAACATAAAAGTAAATAAACAAGAGAGAAAATCTGGCTATGGACATCCAAACTAATATTAATATAGTATTATAATGGAGTTCTAATTTTTTTAATTTAATTTTTGACAGGGGAGTTCTGAATCTTATGCTAAAAAAAGTTAAAATTACTAGTCTTAATATAATATTAATTTATCACACCATCTTAACCGGATTAAATAATGACAAATTAAGTGTAGAATTTTAGAGGAAAAACTTGGGGAAAAAATATTAGACAGAGAAAAATAATAGAATTTATAAACTAAAAAGTTGAAAACTTATTCTTTATTTTAAAATTATTTTATTATGTTTTCTTAACTTTTGAAAGATCACTTTTGGTGACCTAATTACAAATACACCAACTTTTAAATAGTATATGATCTAAACAATAACATTTTAAAAAGTAATTACAAAAACAACAATTTATAATATTTTGGTCCAAATTGCCCTTAAGACCCTTCACATATCAGTTTACTAAAATGTTCACTACACAATGTAATAGTTTTATTGTATTTATGTAATACTTTAATTGCACCGTGTTTTAGTTTTACTACACAAAACATTAAACAATCTACCATTTTTTGCAGGGTATCCATTTGAAAGAGTTGGTAACAATATAAAACTTTTATTGTATGATGTAATAGTTTTATTACATTTATGTAATACTTTAACTGTATGATATTATAATTTTACTGCACCAAAATTAGTCAAAAATTAAATTAACCATAATATTAATTCATTATTTCTTATCATTTGAAAGACATGATGCTTTTTTTATTAGTAGTTGTTTATAATTTGCATTTGCAAGTTGTTAGGAGAGTGATATAATTTGTACAATGTGGTGAAGTTACGTGACTACGGTACATGGAAAGAGATTTTTTTTTTTAAATAATAGAAACAATTATTTAAAACTTCAAATATTTATAATTATGTCACCAAAATTAATTAAAAATTAAATTAACCATAATATTAATTCATATAAGAAAGACAAGATGCTTTTTTTTATTTATTTCTTTTATTTTATTATTATTATTAGTAGTTGTTTATAATTTTGTATTTGCAAGCTGTTAGGAGAGAGACCGAGATATTTGGGACATAATGACAAGTTACGTTACTGTAATACGACACTGTGCAAAATGTGATTTTTTTATATAAAAAAATGCAAACGACACCGTAATTGGATAAAGGACCATCCCGTCGCGTTCAAAACCTGATTTTAATATTCACGACGACGAGGATGTGACTTGCATATATGTCTAGGGATGGCAATGGGGCGGGACAGGGCGGTGTGGGTTTTGCTTTCTCCATAACCGAAACCGTTTAACTTTTTTCGTCCTGTCCTTGTCCCGCAATCGTGTATAAATGGGGCGAGTTTTTACTTCCCCATTTACATAACCGTTTAACTTTTCCCGCCCCACTCTACCCTGTTTATATATATTTTTTTTAATGCAAAATTTTTTATAATAATAAATTTGATATTTTGATACATATACACCAAAAATACACATTTAGGTACTTGTAACACAATGTATAATATTGAGTCATCCATTACTGATATAATAAACTTGTATAGTTGTATGATATATATAATATTAATATTTCCTTTATACATTATTAATATTTCCTCTATATATTATATATATAAGTATAAATATATATATAGTTAAACGGGGCGGGTACCTGTTGGGGTAGAGTCTTATTTTCGTTCTCGTCCCGTTTAAACGCGGGTTATTTTCTTTAACTCTATTACTACTCCGTTTTATTAAACGATTCCATAAATGAATTTTAAATGAGACAAATACCCGACGGAAACGGGACAAATTACCATCCCTATGTATGTTCATTGGAGCAGCCAATAATAGCCGATCCCACCACGTGAATGCAGGCTGGCTTTTGTGTTAATAAGCACAGATTTGACATAATGTTCTGCGTCCTCACCCGCCAAGTCTCTGTCTGGAATAATACTCTGCGTCTTCACCCGCCACGTCTGTGTCTCGTCTGGCTAAATGTTCTACTGTCTTCACCCGCCAAGTCTATGTAATGCCACAAAATGTGGTCCTTCATAGCAAGATTTGAAGTACTCAATTATTCGAGTCCTTGCTCAAAAGGTGACAAAAGAGGGAAACGTTAAAATTAGAAGGAAAAAAAATAGAGTTGGAGTTGTTGAAATGGAGAAATATGATTGTTTGAAATAAATGTGTTGATTTTATATAAAATGATTTCCTTTTCAATTTCACAACTTAAATAAATTAAATACATTGAAAAAAAATAAAACATGGTGAATTGTGAACTAAATGACCAATAACTTTTCAAAATTTTATTTCAATCAAAATAAAGAGACAACAAATTCAATTAGTCAATTTTAGAATTTTTTTTAATGAATATGCATTTTATTACTTTCTAACATTGAGCCTAACCACACATGGTGTTAAATTATTGTGTTTCGAATATTCATTATCATATGACAAGTGAGGGATAAAAGCTTTATAATTTGTATTTTAAGTTTGAAAATCATAAATCATCATACAAAAATATATATACCGAATAATTTGAATTTATTTAAACATCAACACCAATAATCTAATAATTGATCAAACAATTCACATTTTTAGCGCAATCAATTTAATATTTCAGTGCAATTCATTCACGAATAATTTTATACTCTAATACCATTTAATTCACCAAAAAAATATTTTTGAAAATTTTAAACGTATTTATTTCATTTATGGGTTTAAAAAAAGTAAATTTAAAGATCACAAAATTTATTTCAATCAAAATAAAAATATCTCAAAATCAATTAGCCAAGTTAGAAAATTCTTTAATGAATGTGCATTTCTTTACTTTCTTACAATAAGCCTAACCACACATGTTGTTATATCATTGTGTTTTGAGCATTCAATAATTTATAAGCATGACAATATAAATATAATAAGTAAGATCATATTTTGAAACTAACATCACCTTTCCTAAAAATAAATTTGGTCTCAATAGATACAATATGTGAACCATAGTTTGTAACAAATTAACCTAAATTATTTAAATCAGCAGCTTCAAATTTCAAGTAAATTTAAAGATTAAAAGTATTGTTTCAATTAAATTAAAGAAACATCAAATCCAAACCAACTTTCGAATAGGTCACTCATCTAAGTTCAAACATACCTTCAAATAGGTCATTCCTTTTAAGCATCCAAACCAACCTTCATATATGTCACTCACCTAAGTTCAAACATGCATTGGAATAGGTCATTCCTTTTAATCATCTAAACTGACTTAGGATTTGTCATTCATCAAAGCTCAAACCAACCTTTGGATAGGTAATTTCCTTTAGACATTAGAGTATCGACCTTCGTACAAGTCATATCATCTTAGTCATCTTAGCTCACGTTCACTTACCTGATTCCTACCATAATTATGATACATAGGTAACTTAGGCAATTCTAAGTCCGGTCATACTATAAGCC
The DNA here is from genome assembly GCA_026545225.1 of Cornus controversa. Classification (NCBI taxonomy): domain Eukaryota; kingdom Viridiplantae; phylum Streptophyta; class Magnoliopsida; order Cornales; family Cornaceae; genus Cornus; species Cornus controversa. Next base: position 24,779,601 of record CM048852.1, read on the forward strand.
CTTCTTAGATGAAGGCAACATCACACATTACTCCATAAATTTTCTAAGCCCTTCTTGGATAAAGGAAAAGTCACACACAACTCTAAAACATTTAGGTCTAGTTCACTTTAAGTCATTCTCGAATAAAAGCAACTCCAAAACATCTAGACCTAGTTCACTCAAAGCCCTTCTCGGATTAAGGTAACTGCATCCCATTTCTTAATTCACTCTAAATCCTTCTCGGAGGAAACCAATTCCAAAACATTTACCATTTTAAAACATTTCTCATTTAAAGCCCTTGAATGAATGCAACTTCTAAACATTCAAATCTCAATTCATCTCTCCACCAAAGCCCTTCTCGCATGAAGGCAATTTCATTTCCATGCTTATAACTCTTATGCTCTAAACCAATTCATTCCATTCATTAGAACTCATATGTTATAAGATCTTACTACTCAATCCTTCTAGTTTCTATACCAATTAGTCGAAACTACGTTTAACTTGATTCTTGATGTAATTGAGATATGAAGGCAATCACCAAAAACATTTCAAATCCCAAGGCATCCTCTAACTTAAGCCCTTTTTCGTACGAAGGCAATTTTATTCCATTAATAGAATGTTAGGTTCCATCACTTATGAGATACGCCAAACCTCTATCTCTAAATTCGACACGTTCAACTGCACCATTCCCTAACCCTCGCAAGCATCATGAAAGATATAGTATGTAATTGTACTTGGTTCGGATGATATAGTGTTCCTAACACCTTTCCCATGCATAACCAAATACCAAAATCCCTTAACTTAATTTTTGAAGGCCACATGGAAGTCAAATACATTAGGGCCCACATCCATCTAATCGTATCCCATTTAGTCAATCATAGGTGACTTAACACACCATAACTCAATGTTAGGTGACAACTCTGTTAAATCACATATACATCCCTATTCTATCTCTAGACATTAACCCCCATCGTATTTTAAGCCTCCATGCAAATTCACCGTGCACCTGGTGAGCCAACACTCGGGGATTTTTTGGGACACAATAGTTGGCGACTCCAGTTGAGCTTTTGGTATCATAATTAGAACTCCTTTGGAAAAGGAACACCCCCATCAAGACATGTGATAACTAAAAATTAAACAATTCTAATGCCTGCCATTTTTCTTTCATTTTTAGAGGGAACATAACCAACATTATTCCTCGAAAGAGGTGTGTTTCTATCATTCAACGCAGTACATACCTCACTTGTGGTAACAGATGAACCATGGCAAACGAAGACAATCCTAGTAGAGCTGATTTCAATTTACTAGCCAAAGAAATGTTAACAATTAAAGAAGCAGTCTAAGCTCTAGTTGCAACGCTCCAAGCTCAGTATATGACATAAGCTCCCCTGCAACTAATCCTTCCCCTTCAGCATGTTCCTCCTCCCATTGAAGGACAAGCTTGACTCCGTAACAGCGAAAAAGCTCCGGTGGTTGAGAAAGAAGTCTCAATCCCCATTGATGACAACATCAACCGTAAGATTCAAAGCCTTGAATCGTTCCGATTCCAGTTCCAAAATTAAGGAACTGTTGAGAACGGTTTCGATTTTGGTTCCACCAAGAACCACAAGGAATCGTACCGTGTGCACCCCTACTCTCTTCCCCCTCCGTCTCTCTCAAATACAATCAAACAAACCCAATGAATCGCTCTCTAAGATTTTCATCTTTGTCCAACTCTACAATAATAATCCAACTTTTAGCTAATAAGCATTAGCATATTCCCCAATTATGTGAGATCAAATGGTCACTAGTGGATCCCTTTCTATATATGTGTGTGTATGTGTGTGTTTACTTGGTATTTTGTGAGTTTAGATCATTTTTTGTTTATATTTTGAATTGAGTTTTGGTGAATGATATTTTTTTATAGTCAATTCTCTGATTGCACTTTCGTTGATTTTCGATGGAATTTAGGAATATAGTAATGAAAGAATTTTTAGCTCTTTCATTTCGAAACTTTTTAGTTAAAAAATATTTAAAATAATAAGAGGATAAGAATAATTTCACATGATTTATTAACAGACATTAACATCCATCACTTTGAAGGGAGATAACTATAACTTTCTAAAACACAAGAGAGGTAAGTGTAATAAATTTTAATTAGAGAAGATATAAGTGTAAGTTACCCAAAATTAAATGCACGTTCCAGTAGGCACTAAACCAACGATTCTCTAGATTAATGAAGTAGTTACTTTTCATATTAGAGTGTGATTCTAATTTTCACATGCGGTTGATAAGGACCATTTAGAAATGTGTTCTCCTAACTTATAAGTAACATAAACATGCCATGTTATCTCTTGTGCAACTATGTTATGGTTATATACACAGTTAAATTTACACATTGTGACATGTTAATAACCGTTGGATGATAGCTTGGAAATGTTTGAAGAGAAAAACTAACAAATAGGAAAAATTCTATATTAAAATTCCTCCAAATTTGTTGGTTGCTTCATTAAAATGATGGATTTGTATGTTAAAAATGTTATTTAAGTAATGTGGAGGTAAGTGTGGTGATTTAAGAGGAAAAAAAAAAAAAAGCACAAAGAGGTTGGACAAAAACACATCAAAGCAAAGCAAGAACAAAACATTAAAGAAAGCCAACAAAATCAAACAAAGCAAGATACAGGCTAACCTTTGAAAGAGTAAAAGTTTAGGGCCATGTCTCCTGTACAAGTTGAGCTTATAAAATATTTTTATTGTATTTATATATAACGAATTACTTTTTAAAAAGTCAAAAAAGTAAAATTACTTTTTTATCCTTAGTTAATATGTATGCTTATTGGTAAAGTAGATTAAGGTCCTCTTAACACTTCCGATTCTTGATTTTAGCTTTTATTTTTATGTTTTTGGAATTTACAGTAGAAATTGTATTCGATAACGAATTTTTCATTTCTACAAAATGAAAGTGATATGAAAATTTTGACAATCCTTAGGCATAATTTGAAAGCTTCATAACGAATATTTCAGTTTCAAATTTCATTTTTCAGTTCAAGTCTTTATTTTTGATTTTTTTTTTATAAAATACAATAAATAAATTTTTTTCTTGCTAAAAAATATAATATAATATAATACAATAAATTAAAATTTTATAAAAAAAATTAGAAAATACAACAAATAAAAGATTGGTTACTCAAAAAATATAAATATAACAAAATAAAATACAATAAATAAAAATAAAAATATAAATAAATAATATAAAGAAAATACAATAAATACAAAATTATAAGACAATAAGAATAAAAATATTTTATAAAATACAAAAAATAAAATATATATATATAAATATAAAGATATATATAATAATAATAATAAATATATTTATATATATATAAGAAGAAAATACAATAAAATAAGAGCTATATATATAATCTAAAAATATAATGTAATAAATACAAAATTATAAGTCAATAAGAATAAAAAACTTTTACAAAATACAATAAAAATATATATATATAATATATATTTTACTCTTTCACAGTTAAGAATTGAACAACCATGCATGCAATATTTTAGGGCCATGTCTCCCATACAAGTTGAGCTTTACCCAATTCGTGTGGAGGAGCCATTTTGCATATATCTCAGGAATTAATCGAGGCAAAGTTCCAGATACTTCGAGTACCCAAAAAAAAAAAAAAAGTTTTTGACAAAAGGAAGATGAGGAGAAGAGCACTTGGCCTTTAAAAGTTTCTTTACAAATAAACCATAAATTTTTCAATTTGTTGGTTTTTACGCATTAACAAAATTATATTATATAAACGGTAACCCTAAAGATACTTAAAAGCGAGTTTTTAAACAGTCTAGGTTAGTCATTTTATAGAACTATAATCCAGACTAGGTAAGACATTGGATTAATTTCCAGTTCAGTGGTCCAAAATCCAAAGCATCTACATCATCTTTTTTGAACAAAAATAAAACGTGTTAAAACTAAGGGCTCGTTTGGTAACCGTTTATGTTTAGTGTTTATTGTTTATAAAAATAAATTTTTACGATAAAAATGTTTGATAATTTTTGTCTTGTTTATAAATTGTCAAAACGTTTTTAAAACAACACTGTTCATAAGCCTTCAAATCCTAAATGCCAAAATGATGTTTATTGTTTATGTTTATTAAATTTTTTTTTCTTTTTTTTATCTAAAATGGTGATTATATTATTTTAATTAAAAATTAAAACTAAAAGTGAGAAAATGAAAAGAAAAAAAAAATTATAAAAGGCTATTGTTTGATACAACAATAAAAATATTAGAATTATCAAGTGTGGACAGAATTAAAGAGATAGTAATTACTTATGGACACCCATGCTAAAAAAAAAAAAACCTTATTTGATGAAAAAAACAAAGAAGTCTCAACCATTTCCTTATCAAAGGAACAAGAATTATATTTTGTACTCATATCATTCATTCATTTTCAGTGTTGAAAGAAAAATAGAAATCAAAAAAATGAAAAAGAAAGTAGTAGCATAAGAAGTTCAAGAGAAAGAGTATGCCTTCCAAATCCTTCTTCTCAGTCCATACAAATTGGACCGAACTGAAACTTTCATTACAGTTCCGGTTTCGGCTCTAAATTTAGGAACCGTTTACTACGATTCCAGTTCCAAGCCTTGGAACAGGAACTGAAACCGTTGAATATATATATATATATATATATATATATATATATATATACCAGAATAAATAATTTCGGTTCAATTCGGTTATTATAGGAGTTGTATTTAACCTTATAATAGTTATAATAACTTCATTGTTTAAAACTTTTTACATAACAAAATGTTATTATATATATAAATAACCGAATTGAACCGAAATTATTTATTCCGGTCTCAAAATTAAAGAACCGTTGGGAACGGTTCGAGTTCCGGTTCTCCCAATAATTGAAAAGAACCGAATCGTGTGCATCCCCCTACTCGTTATGGCCTTTTGGGTTGTAGGTCATTCTAGTTTTACAGTATCATTTGTAGTGTGTAGATATATATGTAACTCAATATTATTTATTTCTTTTTTATGCATATTTTTTGCTTTATTATTGCTGTATAGATTTGTTGTAGCATAAACTTAACTTTTTATGCAGTTTATTGTGTTGACTTTTTTTATAAAAAAAATAATTTAGGGTTAACAAACATGTTTATGATTTTTAAATAAGCCAAACGTTTTTTCGTTATCAAACAACACTCATGTTCATGGATAAACAAAATCGTAACATAAACACTGTTTATATAAACACTTAAACAATAAACACTAAACATAAACGGTTACCAAACGGGCCCTAAGTTTATTGGAAAGGTCAAATTTAAAAAAAAAAAAAAAACTAGTTAGTATTATCCTTACAATTAAATCTCAAACTCAATGACACGTGACCTACCTATATAAATCCCAGCCCTTTCCATCCTTCAAGTGTAGGAGACCCAAAAACAGTTATGGGGATTCAATAAAATATCAGAGTTCTCTATAATTTGTGTTTGTAATTTATCCTACCTTTGTAAATTGAGTTGTTCTTGTTTATGCACGAACATTCATAGCTTCCAAATAGTCGCCAGTGGATCCCTTTATATATATATATGTGTGTGTGTGTTTACTTGGTATTATATGAGTTTTGATCAATTTTTATTTATATTTTGGATCAAGTTTTGGTGAATGAGATTTTTGATGGTCTATTATATATCTGAATGCACTTTTGTTGATTTTTAACGATTGCAGATTCAGAATTTAGGAATATACTAATGATAGAACCTTTAGCTCTTTTATTTAGAAACTTTTCAGTAAAAAATATTTAAAATAATAAGAGCATAAGAATAATTTTACATGATTCATTAACAGACATTAACGTTCCGTTAATTAGAAGGGAGATAACTATAATTTTCTAAAACACAATAGAAATAAGTGTAATAAACTCTAACTAGAAGGAAGGTAAGTGTAAGTTACCCTTAAATTAAATGACAGTAACCAACAGTTTTCTAGATTAATGAAGTAGTTACTTTTCATATTACAGTGTGATTCTGATTTTCACATGCGGTTGATAAGGAAACCATTTAGAAAGTGTTCTCCTTACTTATAAGTAACTACTCATTTTTATTTTGGTTGTAACTTTTAAAAAATCTAAAAATATTCCATGTTAAACTTGTGCAACTATATTCGTCCAAATTTGTCGGTGCTTCATTATTGGAAAGGTCATGCAAATTTCAAAATTTCAATCTATCGCTCGTTTTAAAGAGAAAATAAAATGACAATTTCCATGGAAAAAAAAAAAAAAAGTACCAAGTACAATTATAATTGCAAATAAATCTCAAACTAGGCTTTTCAAATGACAATGACAGGTGACCTACCTACATATTCTCGATCTGCAATGTTTCACTTCCAGAGCTTGCATGGGCATGAATAAGGTTGGACGTACAACAAATAATGGAATAAAGAAAAGAAAAAATTGATTCTCCCATCGCTTGCATTGCTCTATATAAATCCCAGCCCTTTCCATCCTTCAAGTGTAGTAGAGCGAAGAGTGGTATAGCTAGCCAAAATCAGTTATGGGGATTCAAAGCCATGTCCTCTTAGTCCTCTGCATGGTCATTGCTGAAGCAATGATCACTAGTAGTGCTTTAAAACTGCCTGATAGAAACTATGGCATGAATTTGATCGACCGCAATAGTGAACCTTTATCAACAACTCATCGTATAGATTCCCTAAACCGCACCAGTTTTCCGACTGGGTTTATCTTTGGAGCAGCTTCATCTGCTTATCAGGTTTTTTTTTTTCCCTCATAAATAATTCCCTCAAACAGCTTGTTTTGTTTTTCTTAATTATTCTATTTATTTATTTGTTTAATATTTTGGTTTTTCCAGTTTGAAGGTGGAACAAATAAAAGTACCGGTAAAGGGCCAAGTATATGGGATACTTTCACACACACGTACCCAGGTCATTCTCTTTGTCCAGCTAAAAAGGAAAGAAGAAACGAAAAATAGTAGTAGGGAAGTACTTCACTTCACTACTCCTGGTGAAAGAAGATATATATATATATATATATATATATATATATATATGATTCTTATGATAAGAGCAACCCTAAGCCTTGCCTCTTTTCTAAAATTCAGATTTCCTTCCAAAGGAGGGGAAAAAATAGCAATTTCAATATGTCTAATTTTTTAAATTATTTATATTAAAACTACAGAGAAGATCACTGATCGTAGTAATGGAGATGTGGCCATTGATTCTTATCATCGATACAAGGTACAATATAAGTCAAACTTTGTATATATATATATATATATTTTATGGTAAATTAGACTGACTTTTCCTGACGTTTCATCAATGTACACTGACGTCCTCTCTTGTTTGTCAAGTAGTTCTGTTTCTAAGATGACCGTATGAGGGCACAAACTGATCAACAATATGAAGGAGAATTTTCTCTCCGCATGACTTTTCAACAAGTCTTCTACTTCTAGGATTCATCCTGTACAAGTTTTTTATACGTATATGTGTGCACTTGCGCTTGTGTATATAATATGTACAAGACTTCACATGTATAAAGGGAATCCAAATTGTATATAATCATGATATTTGATTACTTTATATATATATATATATATATATATACACACACACTTTATGGTAAATGATAGGAAAAAAAAAAAAGAAAAATAGAAGAAAATGTGATTTAATTTGCCCTCCTAGTTTTTATACATGTCAATAGAATTTTTTTTTTTAACACGACTTGTACATATAATTCAAGACTAATATATGAGTATATAGAATATAAGATACTGAAGTGCCATAAATACAGTATTAAGATTGTTGCAGATCCGAAAGGCTTGTAATTAGAGGGATATATATAGAGAGAGAAAGCGCTATGAAGACCTAACTTTATTTCTTCAACAAGTAAAAGACCCAACTTTATTATCAAAAAAGAAAAAAAAAAGATCCAGCAATGGAAATAGAAGAGCACTTTTGGAACTTTAAACCCAAAAAAAAAAATTGCTTACATCATCATCTGTACACATTGACCATACTGACCATTAACGGTCTTTAACAAAAGAAAACACGTGTTACAAAAATATAAATTTCAAGGGAGGTTAGTGTAATTTAACAAATAAGATGGGAGGTCAAGTGTACATTGGCGAAACTTCAAAAGAAGTTAGTGTAATTTATCAAATATTTTAATAAGAAATTAATATTTAAACTCTAAGAAACCCTCTAACACTCCATCGCATGGTTAATGGAAAGTAGTAAGTTTTTTGACAAGAAAACATACCTAACTTTGCCAACACTGAGACTTGAACGGTGTTCTACTTTATAATAAAAAAAACGACCCTTAGTAAGTGAAAATATAAATACTCTACGGCTTTGTTTGAATAAACATAAGAGAAAAAAAATGATAACATTAGTTACGAGAGAAAAGAAAAGAGAGGATAACATGTATTAATATTTGGATAAATTATGAAGGAAAGAAAAGGAAATGATAGCCTTCTTGTTTGGAAAATGTAAAAAGGAGAAGAGAAAAGAAACCATTTTAATTATTTTACTATCTTGCCCTTTTGTGTTTATATTATAAGATAGACCCAAATGTCTTTTAAATTTTGTTCTTTAAAATGTTATGGTTATTTTTGGAAGATTCATTTATTCTTATCATTTCTCTCCAAATCTTTTCACTTTTAGGAGGATAACATATGAGAGATTTGGATAGATAAGTTATTCCTTCAAATCACTTCTTATCATTTCTTTTCTCCTACTAATGACAATCCAAATACAAAAAATACTTTCCTTCCCTTTTTTTTTCTTTTCTTTTCCTTTCAATTCAAACGACCCCCAAGTGTTTTAACCCATTTAGTTAATCATGTAATACAAATTCGGATATTAGGTAACCACTTAAATCATAATGACAGTGTGTTTGCATTTCATTTGATGATAATAAATTTTTTTTCCCTTAACTATGTCACAGGAAGATGTGGCACTCATCAAGGAAGCGAATCTAGATGCCTATCGATTCTCAATTGCATGGTCTAGAGTGTTACCAAGTAAGATGATCACTTTTTTTTTTTCCTTAATTGGTAAATATTATAGTAAGATGATCATTTTGGTCACAATAAATTTCATAACTTGTAGCCGGCAAGTTAAGTGGAGGTGTGAATGAGAAAGGAATCAAATATTATAGCAACCTCATAGATGAGCTCCATTCCAAAGGTTATGATTCAACCTCACGCTTTATCACAATTAATTAGCAACATTTTTTTTTATGTATGCATTGTGTTGGAATATTTTAAATAAATAAAATATTTTTTGTGGTTCTATGCATTATTTCTAAAATTGGATTGCAATGTAATTATTGTTACTTGATGGGTTGGGGTTATACTTGTCAATTGTGGTCTAATTGACAGTATAATATTTACACTGTTGGATTGTGGTTTTTCAACTTTATTCAATGGGATTTCATCCTGACTGTTGATATCTAGGTCTCCATGATAGGAAGGGAGACTTAGGTATTTTATTTGTAGAGAGACGTCCCCCCCTGTTGTTGTTATAAATAAGGGTTTCATAACCCTTATTCAGCCCTATCGAAGGACAATTCTTAGAAAGGGGGTAGAGCTCTCTAAAGATTTATTGCAGAAACAAAAAGGTTATCTTAAGGATTTTATCATCAACCAGGTATGTTAATTAAATCTCCTCTTTAATTTATTACAATATTCTTGATTTCTACAAATTGGGTATGGATTAAATTCTAACAATTGGTATCAGAGCCAAGGTTAAGGCTATATTTTTTCTTGTAGAAGTCGAGAGATAAAATATATATATATATATATATATATATATATATATATGTTTCTTGAATCCCTCTTGTTCACATGCTTAATTAGAGTCCTATGGGGACTGTTCGGAGGACTGTGTCTTCAACGCGGATAGTATACTTGGTTCAAATTGAAAACAATTCATAAGCAATCAATTAAATAAATTCATTGATGTGCCTGAAACTATATAGTTTATATATATATAATATATAAATGGTACATGATTATTCTGCCAGATTGTTTCACATGTGCTTGAAATCTAACTATCTAATTTATTTGGTTCTTGATTTTTGTGCATTATTCACATATGATTGGAAATCTACAATCTGATATATTTGGTTTCACTTGACCCATGTATATATATTACGTGAAAATAATTTTTCATATATGATGTGCATGTAATTGTATATATGGTTTTACATATAGACTGGGTTCATTTATTGATTCAAAATTTTTTTTTGAATTATTTATTAGAATATAATGTTCTAATGCATGATGATAGAGTGAGTTCCCATGAATTGTGTCTTGATCCAATTTTGGGTTAATGATGTGGTCGGAACTAAATTATATTGTAAGCTTAATTTTGCCTTTTTTATCAAAATATAATTTAACAACTCGCAAGAGCACGAATCTTTGTAGATAAGGTTCTATATGGAGGGTATCGATCCCACGAGGACTAGTCGCAATTGTCTTACGGGAAGATTAATTCTACTTTAATTCTAAAAACAGATTTTTGGTTTTGTGTTTAAAAACTATTGCATGAATGAAATGACAAGAAAATTAAAGAGTTTAAAGTTGGGAGAGAGAACTAGGGTTGGTTTCCACCACTAGCCATTCACATGTTCATAAGTGTAGCAAGCATGGGATTTATTAATTAAATGCCTAACAATGTCATTAGGCTTGTGACCTCAATGACATATCAAAAGATCAATGTGTGTGCTAACCTATCATAATCCATCTTCAACAAGCATAGCTCTTCAACCTAACTAACTACCTAATTACTCTACTCTCTAAGCGAACACTACATGCATCCAAACTACCTTGTCTTGGCATGGTCTATACAAATTAACATCACACATTCAATTAAATACCATTATCTAGCCATCATTTGCACTTCTTGTGGAATATGCAAATGTTGTTCATTCAAGTGACAAAATCTACTCTAAGACAACAATAAATTCCATATCAAATGAATATATAAAAGAGATGTATTTGTGTACATAATCACTAGGCTAAATAATCCACATTTAAGTATAAATCCCAAGAGCTACAAAGATGAACAAGTTTACATGGCTAGGGGTTGAAACCAACACCCTAGTAGAAGAGTTAGTTGCTCATGGTTGCCTTGCACCCTTCCATTGATGAAAAGAATGAAGCTTCTTGGTCTGGTTCAGCTCTTTCTCTTCCTTTCCCGAAGGTCTCTCCTCTTCTTTGATGTTGCTTGAGAGATATGTGTCAAATGGCCTCCTTTTGTGCTTTATGGCCTCCTTTTTCAACCTTGGGGCCCACCATATATATATATATATATATATATATCACTATATATATATATATTGCATTAATAAGGCCCCCAAGAGTCTTGTTCAAGTCAGATAATCCCCCTAAGTCGTGCAAAAAGGGGAATTTTGTTGCAAGTGGGAGAGCAGGTGAGCAAGTGGCCAAGTGGGCTCTGCAAAATTTCGATTGATCGAAATTGAATCTCGATTGATCGAGATTTCGATCAATCGAAATGAGATCTCGATCAATCGAGATTTCGATTAATCGAAATCAACATCTCGATTGATCGAGATGCCTTGGCTGCATTTCCTGATTTCTTCTCTTGATTGCAGAAAGCTTCCAATTTTTGCTCCATTTACTCCAATACCTGCAAAACATCAAAAACACAAAAATACCGTAAACATATCTCGGTAAACGCAAAAACGGAACCAACGTATGCAATAAAGAGGGTTCAAATGCATAGAATTGAACACTTATCAGTTAACTTTTGAATTTAGTTCAGCATGTGTACATATGTGAGCCAGCATATATGGTATCAAATGACATGTATATTTACACACTATATTGACAAGTGACAATTATTGGTAAGACTTGTGCAATTAAATAATATATATAACATATATGAATTTTTGGTTTCTTTGTAAACCAAGTTTCAGGAGGTTGTGAGTCTTGAGTGACGTGCACAAGTGTGTTTACTAATTACCTTTGTCCAACTTTACATGTGCTATGTTTTTCAAAAGGCTACAGTTATACATGTTTAAAGCATATATATTTTACATGTACAGAGTGATTGAACATTTAATTTAATTGTTCAATAAATTGTGAATAGTGGATTTTATGTGCATGGATAAATATAAATATATTTCTTTTATTTATATTTAAGTTTGTTGGATCCATGTTTATTTTTTGTCTCATTATATTTGGGTTTATTTTTATGTGCATTATAAAGAAGTTTTTGAACCTAAATAAAATGAATCTTAAAGTTTAGGTCTTTTCCTGGAGTTTAGGAGGACCGGTAAAGTGACCGTTTCAAGGTAGTATCCAAAGTGAGTGATGCCTGCCCAAAGGTGACATTCACTCATGTAGGTTATTATTTTTGAAAAAAATTTACAGACAAATATTGGTCTTATTAAGGTCTTACAGTGCACTTACCTATATTGGGACATTAGTTCTGTCCAAAGGTGATCAATATCTTAATGTAGGATAAGTGAGTAGAATAGTTGAGAGTGTTTGGGTTATAACTAAATAACCCTCTTACCCAAAGGTAGTGGAAGTGTTTAGTAATAATTCAAGCATAATCAACTAGGTCTATGTGCGATTTAATCGCAAATTTGGGGGGTAAATGTATTTAAAATTCTGCCCAAAGGTGATTTTTAAATGACATCTTACCTGTTCCCGCAGGGTGGAAGGTTTTGCACATAGTAAAACACCCTGATAAATTCGGCTTAAAACTCCAAGTACGAATTAAAGTGATAATCTCTAAAGTTGTGACATATTATTTTATATGTTGTTTATGTGGTGTTGTTTAATATAATATGTATTGAAGTTCTTAACGCTTCCGCAATTCAGATATAGCTTACAGAGATTGAATCACTGGATGATTCAAATTATTCTTACCTAGGGGACATGTTTTGATATTATATTGGGTTTTTTAGACTACGAGTCTATACCTTTTAAGGATAAACCATCTATGGTGGTTGCAGAGTCTTCTGAGGTAGTAAAGTTGTTACATTTTAAGTGGACTAAAGGTAATTCAATTGTCATAAGGTTGATTTGTGCTTCTATTGGTGTGACTTGTGGGGTGCTATTCTAGTATTTAATACTGCTAAGAAGCTTCTTGATCTGATCAAGAAGTAGTTCATGGCACCAAGAAACAGTTACAGTATTATTATTTGACACAACTTGTGTCAGCCAGATATGATGGCAATGGTTCAGTGAGGGAGCACATTTATACGATGTGAAAACTGGTTAATGATTTAAGGGAGCAGAGAATCACATTTGATGATGAGTTATTAGTCCACATAGTGATATATTAATTCTCTGTTTAGGTCTTTTTGAGAAATTCAAGGTATATTATAATTCACATGAAACAAAATAAAATATTAACCAGCTATTAGCACTTTGTGTGATTAAGGAATGGTGGCTCAAAGAAATTAAAATTGAGTCAGACTATCTTGTCGTAAATGATAGCAGTAAGAATATTTTCTAGAAGAAAATAAGCAGCAAGAAAGGAAATCAAGTAGAATAGAAAAGTTAAAATTAGAACGATAAAGAAGAATGCATGATCATAGGAATGATGAATGCTGGTTCTACAAAATGAAAGGGCATCAGAAGAAAGACTGTTACAATTTTAAGATTTAGTTAAAGGAAAACAATGCATGTATGAAAATTATTATGGTAATTTTTTAGCCCAATTAAATAAGCGTGCCTGAATATATTTGAGGATTGATCATACATGCCTCTTGTTTATCTATGGACTCGATACCTTCCGGATAAAATCGTGTTTTCGTTGGAGAGAATTCATCCATGTTTTGGCATATGAGATTGAGGTATATCTCTTGAAAGAGACATGACCTCTTGGTTAAGGATGAGATTATTGGACTACTAAAATTTTCAGATTATAATTTATATGTTGACTGTGTCAAGGGGAAGATGTAGAAGAAATGCAATTTTAAGGTTATAAATATGGAGGGTGTGAATCGTAGTGTTTTAGTACATATCTCAATATTTTGAATGGGCCGTAAGCCCAGTTTCATACATTTACTTGTGTGAGGATACCTTATAGAGGTAAAATTATATAATTCAGATATTAAGAAACTTAATCCTTACACTATCATTTGTCATTTTATTAAGTATCTTGAGAGACCTTTTGGTTATGATTTTTATTATCCCTTTAAACCTATGAAAAAAATTGTTGAAACATGTCATTGCAAAATTTATTGAGGATGTGTGAATTCAGTGGGAGTCTAGAACTTTGTAGTTTCTTTTATACTTAATGATTTTTGAGGTGTATGATAGATATAAGAGGTGATGATTTTTCTGAAATTTTTCTCTAGGTTCATCAAATGACTATTTGAGAGTCATTTTGTCATTGTCACACTTAATGATGTTGAGTTGTATTAGATAGATGTCTAGACAATGTTCCTCGATTGAGACATTAAGGAAGTGATTTATATGTTTCAACTTGAAGAGTATCGTGATCTAATGCATATACCTCAAGTTCAGTGGGAGTTAATTTGTTATCTTTGTCTTATATGTTGATGATATTTTGTTAGTTAGTTATGACATTCATGTAATGCACTACAGAAAAATTTGAACTTTCTCAAAAGGCATGTATTGACAAAATATTGAAGACTTTTGAGTGAGGTTCAAGGTGTTAAAGGAAATATGTTGTCAGAATAAAAATGTCTCGATAATGATTTTGCGAGAAATCAAGTTGATTTTAGCAAAATCTGCACATTATTTATTCGAAGGTAGTGAAGAAAGTTTTGAGGTACCTCCAAAGAACTAAAGAATTCATGTTGATCTACAGGAAATTAGATTACTTTGAGGTAGTTGGTTATTCTGATGCTAACTTTGCAGGTTACTTAAGTAGTAGGAAATTTACTTCTGTTTTTATTTTTTGTTGGTTCAAGGAGTGAACTGTCTTGTGAAAAATCACTAAGCGATATATTATCACATATTTCACTATATATGCAGAGTTGGTCAGTTGTTGTGAAATAACTAAATATGCCATATGGCTAAGAAATTTTTTGTTGTAGATTTGAAGGTTGTGGATTCCATACACAAGCCTGTGGCATTTTCTGTGATAATGAAATTGTTATAAAGTATGTGAAAGATGAAAAGTTGACCAAGCGTAATAGGCACATTGATATAAAATATTTTATTGTGTGTGAAAAGGTTAAGGAAAGTGCGATTGAATTTTCCCATATAGTAACAGAAAAGATGATTATAGATCCTCTCATTAAAGGTATTTAGCTACAAATTTTTAAGGTGCACGTGATCCGGATAAGTGTTCGAGAGTCATTCTGTTATGATGTCTGATATTTACTTTACATCATGTTACATTACAATAAGCTTTCAGCTTAGTTACACCTTATGGTGATAGTTATTTTCCTTCAGTTTATTTACGCCTTTTGGTAACAGTTATTTGCATGCAAAATAAAGTTATAATGCATCGTTATTATTATCTTCATTTTTATATAGTTTATGCACGTGCTATTATGTTTGCCTGGGAGTGATATTACACTCATGAGGGTGTTTGGATTAGATGTGGGATTAGCACCACATTGATAAATTCAAACATAATTATTAAAGTGCCTGTGGGAGTATTTCACACTCCATGAGGATAGCTTGGGTTAGATATGGGATTGACTTCATATCGGTAAAACCTCACACTGGACAGAAGGGTGGCGGTTTGCTGTAATATGTTCAGGTGACATACCGCGATGGTATGAGGCAGGACGGATAGTGAGGTGTGCGTTTAGACCACATGTAGTTTGCGCATCTCATGAAATGCAGTAAAACTACTATATTTTCTCAAATCCTAGATGGAATCAATTTTGAGACCATGAAACTGTTTAGACTAATATATTACTTGTCTACGCATTCATGATCCACTATTGAGGAAGTTTATGGAAGAGAGTGTTTTAAAGTTTCAACCCATCTGTTTCGATAATTGTATTTTTTTAAAATAAAATGAGTGGCCACTCGACTTTTCTAAAGTGTTGCAATCCATAGTGTCGTTTTATAAAAGTTAAAGTGCATGAACCAAGTGGGAGATTGTTGGAATATTTTAAATAAATAAAATATTTTTTGTGGTTCTATGCATTATTTCTAAAATTGGATTGTAATGTAATTATTGTTACTTGATGGGTTGGAGTTATACTTGTCAATTGTGGTCTAATTGACAGTATAATATTTACACTGTTGGATTGTGGTTTTCCAACTTTATTCAGTGGGATTTCATCCTGACCGTTGATATCTAGGTCTCCATGATAGGAAGGAAGACTTAGGTATTTTATTTGTAGAGAGACGTCCCCCCCTGTTGTTGTTATAAATAAGGGTTTCATAACCCTTATTCAGCCCTATCGAAGGACAACTCTCAAAAAGGGGATAGAGCTCTCTAAAGATTTATTGCAGAAACAAAAAAGTTATCTTAAGGATTTTATCATCAACCAACTATGTTAATTAATTCACCTTTTTAATTTATTACAGTATTCTTGATTTCTACAAATTGGGTATGAATTAAATTCCAACACATTGTTCATCTAAAATTGTTATCTTATCATCTATGTGCAGGTCTAGAGCCCTATGTTACTCTTTTTCATTGGGATCTTCCCCAAGCCTTGCACGATGAATACGGTGGTTTCTTAAATTCTAAAATTGTGTAAGTCAACATTAAAACCCTAAAAAAAGAAAAATGTTATCTGAAAACTGAACGAGAACAGGTTTTCAGATAATTGAAAAAAATAAATGAATCCTAGCTAAGCTTCTTACTTGCTCAAGAAAATAATATATGGTTTACAAAACAATTTAATGAGATTCTTTTACAGGAATGACTTTGTTGACTATGTGGACCTTTGCTTCAAGACATTTGGTCATCGGGTGAAACACTGGGCCACTTTTAATGAGCCATGGACCTATACCACAAGTGGTTATGATACTGGTACATTTGCACCAGGTCGTTGCTCTGTGTGGAAACAAAACAATTGCAGTGGGGGAGATTCGGGAACCGAACCCTATGTAGTGGCACACAATCAACTTCTTGCTCATGCAGCTGCAGTAAAATTGTACAAATCCAAATACCAGGTTTTCTTCTTTGAAATCCTTAAAACATAATAGCTTATACAATAAAATTCACTTCGGAACCATATATTATGATCGATGAATATTTCTCTAATTAATTAAATAGAAGAAACCCTAAAAGATAGGTTAATGACAAGACTCTCACCTCACTTTTTAGAGGTCGAGAGTTTGAATTCCTTTGGAGCCACCCTATCAATTTCTCTCGGTAATTGTCCGGTATATGTGAAACACGAAAAGTGTGTGTTTGGTAATAAATTATAAGATACTTTAAAAGGCCCGAAACCACCGCGTTGCACCAAAAAAGCACAAAACTAAACATAGGGTACTTATTATATATATGAATATATTCAGGCATCACAGCAGGGAAAAATTGGAATTGTGCTAGTAACATACTGGATGGTGCCATACTCTAATTCGACTCCCGACCGTCGTGCTTCAATACGGGGACTTGATTTCATGCTTGGATGGTAAGTTTTGCAACTTCCATAATTAATTAACTAGTATATAACAACGTGACAAGTGATTAAGCTAAACTGGGATTAATATATATATAGCATAAAATGTTACCAACGATATATATATATATATATATATATATATATATATTGCATTATTGCAGGTTTATGGATCCATTGATTAACGGTGACTATCCACTAACAATGCGAAAGCTCGTCAGAGATCGACTTCCAAAGTTCACTGAAGAAGAATCCAAAATGGTAAAACGGTCATACGATTATATTGGAATGAACTACTATACTGCTAACTATGCTTTACCTTTAGTTGAGTCAGCTCCAATCAATGTAAGTTACTCAACAGATTCTCAGGTTAATCTCACAGGTAAACACCTAATTAATTAATCAATTCTTGTGTTGTTAGACAAATTAAAAATGTACATACCTAGATCTCTATGCTAAATATATATGATATTTTTTTGTGCTAGCTGAACGAAATGGGATCCTTATTGGTGAACAGGTATGCCTACAAATTTAGTTAACATTGAATAATTAATGAATCAAAATCTTTTCAGTAATGATTTGTCGATGTTTTCTGATCGTGAATTTCTCACTTTGAATAGTTAATTTCACCACTTTTAACTCTTCCACGTGGTTAAATGATCTATCTATAGGCGGGTTCAGATTGGCTCCATGTTTATCCAAGAGGAATTTGGGATCTTCTACTCTACATAAAGAGAAAGTACAATAATCCACCACTTGTGATTACGGAGAACGGTAACTAACTTGCTAATTATTTTACAACAGTTTGAATTGTGTAAACTCAATTTTATTACCAAAAATAAAAAAATGAGGGACTCAGAATGTGTGTGTTTGTATATATATATATATATGTGTGTGTGGTGACTTTGTAGGTATTGATGAGGTAAATAATAGCACATTATCGCTCAAGGAAGCCCTAGCCGACAGCTTCAGGATAAAATACTACCACAGCCATCTCTATTATGTTCATAAAGCAATCAAGTAGGTTCTCTAACAATTACTTTGACACTATTTTTTATTTTTTTATTTTCTTGTCAATATTTAAAAGATATATTTTATTTTATTGTTTAAACTGTAGGGATGGTGTCAATGTGATGGGATATTTTGCATGGTCTATTCTAGACAATTTTGAGTGGTCTTCAGGCTACACGGTTCGTTTCGGCATCTACTATGTAGATTATGATGATGGGTTGAAAAGATATCCAAAACTCTCTGTCAAATGGTTCAAGAATTTCCTTAAAAAATGAGGGTTATGATTCCCACTTCCTATAAATAAGCAGAAGATAGTTTCTTCGGCATGTTCTTAATGTTTTTCTTTAATGGTATCATCCTTGTACTTGTTGGGTTTTAATGTTTTTGCATCTATGGGTTGTTTGATATGCTATTTTATCAATAAAGTGAAATAAATTTATATGTATATTTTCTTTAGTTGAAACTCACACACCAATTTGCCTCATTGACTTTTTAGTATTCTACTTTATGAAGTGCCACTACACTGCAGCCCGGCCTATCCCTTTGGTGAGATCATTTTTTCAATGAATGTGACTAAATTTATGTTACATGCGTTGTTTTTTTTTCCTCGATAATTAAGTAACATACCGTCAAAATTTTCATTTTTTCTGGTAATTAAGATAAAATCAGTTATATAAATGTGGACAACCTATACAATATAAAGTCACAGGAAGACAAACATGTCCCCCTAGACACTGCAAAAACTATACAACAAAAAGAGAGTAGATGCAGAACAAGAGAGCCAAACAAAAGCCATGGTGAAAGCTCCCAATCAAAGCAATTCTCCAAATTTGAAGAATTTGTTGACATAAAATCTACTCTGGGTATTGGTTGAGCCCCAATGCTAAGCACTCCAATATATCTATAATTTGATTCTAATAATAGAATGCTCCCTTGAATTGAACAAAGTTTCATATATATATATATGAGAAATGGCGCTGGAAGAAAATATGTGAAGTCCAATATTATTTAAAGGTTGAAATGGTAGTGAGGACATAATAGAACTGATCATTGGTTTCTTAAAACAAAATAATGTTATTTACAATCTTCAAACTACGTTGTTAATAAGACTTCTTATTCACACAGGCATAATACTAGCCAAGTCTGAGCAGGTTGACATGAATATTATAAAAGACATTTCTCTTAAAATATATATATTTTAAGTGAGTTAAAACAAAATTAAAAAATGTCAACCAAAATGATTTTTGTACTGTTTTTTTATTTTTAATTCTCAAAAAATAAAAATAAAAATAATTTAAAAAAAATTGAACCAAACAGACGAAATATTTTCTCAATTTTTCATTTTTTGTCACATTATGTTTTATATAGCAGGGGAAACCATAAGTGACATATATAAAGTAGTATTTGAGAGCTATCAGTAGAAGTGTGCCTCTCTTTACAAATAAATAAAATTGACAAAAAAATTAAGGATCGAGAATAGAAAACACAAGGAAGTAAACCTTATATAAAAGGAAGATATAATCAAAACCCAACTTTTAAATTTTCCCAGTGTAAACCCTCAAAAATACCCAAGACCTCAAATGCAACCAATAACATTCAATAACATTAATACCAAAACCAAGATATCCAATGTATCAAAAAAAAAAAATTTGAAAACACATGTTCGATGCTCATCTTTGGTTGATGCAGCTTCAAGAACACTTTACATGCCCAGACCACAAAGAAGAAGAAGACAGACTTTACATGCCAAGATCACATAGAAGAAGGCGGCGTTGGGATTGTTTAGGGTTGAACTATTACTTTGGGTCTAGATGGACAATAATACCAACTGATGTGGACCAATCAAAATTAAACTTATATTTAAAACTTTTACAAATATTAAACATGAGTCATTTGTTCGGAATTTATTCCCCTTTCGTTCGGCACAGTGGAAGCATATCATTACATTAATAATCTCACAAGCATATAGGGAGATAATAATCAAACACATCCACGCACAACACAATATTTTACATGGTTCACCCAACTCTAGGGTTACGTCCATGGAAAGATATATTTCACTATATTGAGAAGAGAATATACAACACGCATAAAGCATGCCTATCACACACAATCTTTCACTCTCTCTTGACATCTTCTCCTAAGAATTGCATATACCCTCTTATCTCCTCACAATACTCACCAAACCCCTTACATCTTTCCTCTCTCTCTTTTTCCCTTTAACCCTACATCTATTTATTGAGTCTCTAAAACCAATTCCTTCTTTAACAAGAATTCTCATACATTGTCTAATAAGAAGTTACCAATTCAATCACAACTCTAAAATAAATGTATACAACTTTCTTCCCAAGTCTTCAACCTTGCTCCACAAGTCTTCAGGCTTCCGAAACGAAAAAGGAAACTGCCTCAACTAAATTTGAGTCACAAACCCAACAATCTCTACCTTGACTCAAATTTTATCAACGTATTCCTCCATAGCTCCACCTCAACCGAAGATTCATCCACCTCAAACCGAACTCCATCACATCATCCCCATTGGTGTTTAATTGCTCACGTATGGCAACCCACCAATCAATCATCATCACTACTCATCATCATCATCTCTACCCCCACACCCTCTTCTTTTCTCACTCACTGCTTTTCTGCGCCGAAAACAACAAACCTCCCTTCTTCATACCACCATCTTGCCCTATATTGAAAACAAGAATCCTTCTACTTGTTCGAAGACTTGTTCCTCATGGGCTTCCCACTATCATCATCGTGTGTTCATCAGCTCTAGTTATATCTTCATAACTCTTCACGATTAACCTTTTGCTCTGACACACCACCAATCTTCAACTCTGATATTTAGGATAACCCACAGGCTCCCATTGGCTCTAATACCAATTGTTGAGAATTTATTCCCTTTTCGTTCGGCACAGCGGAATCATATCATCACATCAACAATTACACAAGCATATAGGGAGATAATAATCAAACACATCCATGCACAATATAATATTTTACATAGTTCAACCAACTTTAGGGCTACTTTCAAGAAGTGGAAAGCCACGGTGGAGAAAAAAATAGGATTGAAGATAAAGTGCTTGATGTCTAATAATGGGGTTGAGTATGACAACAGAGGTTTCAAAAAGCTTTTTGGTACTAGTGGGATCAGAATGGTGAAGACCGTTCCTAGAACACCACAACAAAATGGTGTCACAGAACGCATGAACAGAACCTTAATTTAGCATGCTCGGAGTATGAGGATACATGCTAGATTGCTTAAGATGTTTTGGGTTGATGCAATTAACACTACAACATACTTATCAATTGGGGACCTTCTGCTCCTTTATATGGAAACCTACCAGAGGAGGCTTGGAGTGAAAAAAAGGTAAACCTTTCACACTTGAAAATGTTTGGTTGTGTTTCGTATGTGCACATAAGTTCTAATGCTAGAAAAAACCTTGATCTAAAGTCCAAAAATTGTACTTTTATTGGGTATGACACTGATGAGTTTGGTTATCGGTTCTGGGATGATCAAAAGTAGAAGATTATTAGAAGTAGAGCTATCATATTCAATAAGAAAGTAATGAATAAGGACTGATTAACAACAAAATCTATTGATGCAGATGCTCATGCTAAAAGTGATGGGTTTGTTAAGTTGGAGGAAATCATCGAGGATGATGTGCAAAGGAGAATTCAGAATAATCTTGAAAATATAGTCCCACGGGTGGAGCAAGGCACACCTATGACTGTGGTGAGACGATCCTCCAGAATCTCTAAACCTACACAACAATATTCACCCTCTTTACATTATTTATTGTTATATGATGGTGGTGAGATAGAATGTTATGATAAAGTAGTGCAGGTTGATGATTCAACCAAGTGGGAGTCAGCTATATATGTAGGATGAGATGGACTCACTCATGTCAAATCAGGTATGGGAGCTAACTGAGTTACCAAAAGGTAAGAAGGTTTTACATAACAAATGGGTTTATCATATTAAGGAAGAATATGATGGCAGTAAGTGCTACAAAGCCATATTGGTTGTGAAGGGATTTCAACAAAAGGAAGGTGTTGACTACATTGAGATTTTCTCTTCAGTTGTGAAGTTGACTATAATCAGATTGGTACTAGAAATTGTGGCTATAGAAGACTTGCATCTTAAACAGTTAGATATGCAGATTGCTTTCTTTTATGGTGATTTGGAGGAGGACATCTACATGAGATAGCCACATGGATTCGCAGTGATTGGTAAGGAGGGTTTGGTATGCAAGCTGAAAAAGATCTTGTATAGTTTGAAGCATGCCCTAAGACAGTGGTATAAGAAGTTCGATGGATTTATGTGTAGTAATGGTTACAAGAGGTGCCAGACAGATCACTATTGTTATGTGAAGAGGTTTGATAACAGTTATATTATTTTGTTTTTGTATGTGGATGATATGTTAATTGTAGGATCAAGCCTAAATGAGATTAATAATCTGAAAAAACAGTTATCTGAGTACTTTACAATGAAAGTTTGGGTAATGCAAAGCAGATTCATGACTTGAGGATTTGCAGGGACAGAGTGGGTGGTACTTTAAAGTTGTCACAAGCAAAGTATGTTAAAATGGTTCTTAACCGGTTCAGTATGCAAGATGCAAAACCAGTGAACACCCTATTAGCTAGTCATTTTAGACTAACTAAGGATCAGTCACCCAAGATAGAAAAGGAATGAGCACACATGAAAAATATTCCATATGCTTCAGCTATTGGCAGCTTGATGTATACCATAGTTTGTACCAGGCCAGACATAGCACATGTAATGGGAGTTGTAAGCAGGTACATGAGTAATCCAGGCAAAAAATATTGGGAGGCAACAAATGGATCCTTAGATACTTAAAAGTACTACCACAAATATTGGGAGGCAACAAATTGCAGGGTTATGTTGATTCAGACTTGACTAGTGATGTGAATAATAAGAAGATTAATATTGGGTATGTATATACTTTGGGTGGTATGACAGTGAGTTGGGTCTCTCATTTGCAAAAGATTGTGGTTCTTTAGACTATAGAAATTGAATATGTTGCAGTTGCAGAAGTGAGCAAGGAGATGATTTGGCTATAGAGGTTCTTGGAAGAGTTGGGTAAGGAGCGAGAGAACAGTATTCTATACAGTGATAGTTAGAGTGATATTCATCTTGCTAAGAATCTGGCGTATCATTCCAAAATGAAGCTTATACAATTGAGATACTATTTCATTCGTTCACTTTTGGATGATAAGGTGTTATCACTTGAGAAGATCCATGGAAGCCAGAATTCAACAGATATGTTAACCAAGGCAATGGCTATTGAGAAATTGAAGATGTGCTTAGCTTCAGTTAGTGTTCAAGCTTAAGGATAGAGAAGATAGTTGCTGCGGTGTTTTGTTATGGTTTAGGTTATAAGGAAGATTGTAAATTGATATTACTAGTCTATAAGTGGAAGATTGATAGGTAGTGTGGAGCCTGATTATACTATACACCTTAGCCCAACTTTGAAGACCCAAATTCTTGAGAGGGGTGTAAGTACAAAAAATTGCTTAGCTAATTACTTATAATTAACTCAATGCACACACCCAAAATAAAGAAGATAATATTTTTTTAGAGAGAGAGATTTCAAGAGATGGATTTGGGGATCCCTTTCATTCACATGTCTTTGGATATTTATACAAGTAGGAATCCCAGTCCTTCTAGGACTATGATTCCCTTATTTGCAGCTATCTTTACTCTCAAAAAATTAAATTCCTTTTTGAGTTTGGACTTATATTTGGATTGGCCTATTTTAGCCTTTAAATGAGGGCGACTGAACCCTTTTATGGGATGACTAAGCCCTCTAAATTCATCGACCCAGCCCTTTGGGACTTCTACTAACACTTGAGCTCAAGCCAACTTGGGCCTGGTCTGTTTGTGTATCAGTTCGCCCTATTGGACTAGGCGAGAATTATGCCTCCATAAGGGGTATTTTGGTATTTTCACACTTATTATGTAGCCCTAGGAGGTGTTTATATATACACTCTAAACTCCCTATAATTGTATCCCATTTTTCTCATCATAGTGAAACCCTACAACACAAAAAGGCTTAGATTTTGGGTGGACCTTGTAAATCTGTGTCTTTCCTTGTATGTTTTGATCTTCTTTTCTGTTAATTTTTGTAATAGTGTTCTTCTTCCAGCTATCCTTTTGAAAGGATTGTGAGTTAGCCTCAATGCTGCAGCAATTAGACGTGGAGTCGCAAGACTAACCTGGCCTGAGGCATTCGATTAGCATCAAATCACTACAAGAAAACAGACTTTTTACGATAGGCAAAAATGGTTTTTATGGTGGTTTTGGCCCATTGTGGTATCCAGTGTCGTAGTAACTCAAGGACTTTCTACCACGGGCTGAGCCCGTTGTAAAAAGTAATTTTTTAAAAAAAATAAATAAATATTCTACCACAGACTGAGCCTGTGGTAGAAAGTAATTTTTTTTAAGAAAAATAAATATTCTTCCATGGGCTAAGCCCAAGCCCATGGTAGAAAGTGTAATTTTTTTGAAAAAAAATATATATATATTTGCCTGCTTATACATTATTCCCACAACTTATAAAGCTCAGCATTAAAAAAATTAAAAGTAAAGACCAAATTTGAACCCTCAAGTGTTAATATTTTAGAACTACATGTTAAAGAAGCACTATGGAATTAAAAATGAGTCCTCAGTAGAAATTTTAGCCTAACTGAATACAATCTAGAGGTATAAAAGCCAAAAAAATAAAAATAAAATGAAAAATGAACTAATACCAGGCCGAAATAGAGCCCTAGCTACAAAATATGATTAATGTTTTTCAATCAGAATCGCACGTACAGTTGTACGGTTCTCTAAGCGCAACTGGAACATTCTTTCGGTGTATCTTATAACCTGCTATACAAAACACTAAAGTTACTAGAAATGTATATGCAATGATATATGTCATACTTAAATGCATAATATATTGAAATTAGTAAACAAAAGAGCCCTAGCTCATTTTTGCGAATCTTAGTTGCTCCTCGGATAGGGTGATGACAGTATATTTGCATCCAGTTCATTTGACAACTTCAATAGCTAAACTTCCCCAACCACACCCAAGCTCAAAATTTTCATTCTTCTCACAGGAGTATGTCATTCTTTCATCCAAGAACAGGGAAAAAAGTTCACTATTATGGTAACAAGAAACCATAAACAATTTGGTGAGTACTTTAACATATCCAAAGTTTGAGAGCACATTACTATTTGCCTTTTCATTTTCACGTTGCTATATATAACTACTGCATGGGTGAGTATATAGTAGTGAAATGTATACTTGTTTGATTTTGGAGTTTTTTTTTACATTTATTTATTATTGTTCTTTTATGGTATGATCTTATCATCAAAAAGTCTTCATTCAAGATTCACATTACTCAACATCTCAAATTAATTCTTCTTTATTTCAAGGCTAATGGTGTAACCAGTTCTTATTTTTGAAGCACAGTTGAATCAACATGGCAAAAAAAAAATTTGAACCCTAATTTCATGCAAGCATATACACAGATGGACACCTTTGGTCACATAACTACAGATGAACACTTTGGCCAAGTACTTCTCTAAACTTGCTGAAAGAAAGCACACATCAATTGAATGGTTGATATTGAATGATAGGTCATAACGATGAGAGATATCAATTGACGAGCCTATGCAGGTATTTACTGTGAGTTGCGCGGTGCGAAAGCAGTTGCAAAAAGTATTTTAGAACCTAGAGGGGGGTGAATAGGATCACTTGCTCGTTTGCTTAATTTTTAATTACTTCAATTTTAAGTCCAATTAATCAAACAATTAAAGCAAGCAAATAATTAAAGTGCAAGTAAAGAAAAGAATGCACCAGATATACGTGAAAACCCAAGGCGGAAAAAACCATGGAGGGAGGCGGCACGCCTCAGGGAACCAATTCACTATGATGAAGCAAAGTACAACAGACTCTATCTCAATCTCACACCCCTCTTCACTTTGTTAAGGATCTGATGCGAAACACCTCAGGCTTATGATTGCGACAACACGTCCAACTGCTGCACACTTCCGGCTAACATCACCACCCTTACAGAAGGTTGCTGGAAGAACCAAAATACTCAGCAAGTATTTTGTTCCCTTAGTAGTGTAATCTGGTCACCTTTCTTCCTCAGCAAGCAAGTAAGCGAAGAACCGTCAATCCAATGTTCTGATCAACAAATAGATTTGATGCAGTTTCTAAGCAGCTAATCAAAAGTAGAACACCATCCTAAATATCACTCATGAAGTATGGATGTGTGTTCTTAAAAATATAAAGTCCTAATTATATTGTATATACTTTCTCTCTCTAAAAATAATATTCTAGGGCGTCCTTTGTAGAGAAAATATGAATATATATATATAGGTAAGGAAGTCCTAATTCTACTTGGAAAAGAAGTTGAATACCAAATTAGAACTTTTCTAGAAGTTTCAAACCCAATAGGAATCAGAATTTTCGTCAAAATCTATTTCCTATTTGGAACAGGCTAAGTTAAACTGGTGCCAAATAAATAGGACTAGTGGGACTTTTTGAAAATCTGTAGAAACTAAACTGCCGAGAAAAGTTATACTGATCCTAAATATTAGGGACCGGTCCTACTTTGAAAAATCCTAAAATTTTCATTTAAACCCTGATTTTTCAAAATAGGCTAGGAACTAAAAAGTGCAGAATGTCCTCACTATACTTACATGTATTATATGGTGTTCTAACTGATTTATCAGCATCCATATACTTGAATATCAGCTTGAAGTCATCGATGATCGATACAATGAATAAATCAAAAATTACAACTCGATCAATCAAGTTTTGATCACCGAAATATGCCAATTACAAATTTATATCTCACAATCTCCCCCTTTAGCAATTTTGTGACAAAACCACCTAAACAATTATAACCTAACCCATTGAAAAAAATTAGATTACAATGTTGCCCAAAAATACATAAAAATTAAAAAGCTGATCATCAGAAGCTTCACATGTGTGTTTAGAATAAAACTTGTTGTACCTGCACATCTTTTAAACAACACAACCTGTGAAAAGCTTAATAAACAAATATAATCTCCCCCTTAATCTCTCAAGCAAAAATATCTAATATATCTCCCCCTTTGTCAAAGAATCTCATATCATATCTATGCATATAACAATAACATCATCTCCCCCTTTTTAGAACAAATTGACAAATAAATACTCAAGAGATTTATATAAACAAATAAATCATGAAGCACATAGAGAGAATAAGATAATAATGAAACAAAAATAATTATCATCACTGGATCAAATAAATATCCAAAATATATCAGTTGATGGAATAAACAAAACATAACAAGATCAAGTATCAAACCTAGACAAAATAAAGTTAACTACTCAAAGTCTAGTAAAACATAACTAAATCTATCATCAAGACCTAATCCTCATCATCATTATGAGCTCCAAAAACTAGATATCAACATCTATCAAAAAGATATCCTTGAACATATAACTCTATCTATTGAAATTTGCATCAAAGTCCGCAAAAGTATGATTCAAACATAAATATGGTATCCATAAGATCAACATGCAACCTAATCAAAGACACCATGAGTATCCAAAAATAACTAAGCCTAAATCATAAACCTAGCAAACAGATGAACTAGTCTAAATCATCAAAACATCAAACCCTTAAAAACTAGTTATCATCAGTGATGTAGGAGAGTGAATGATGTCCATTATCAAAGATACATTGGGTACTCATAAGGCTCGAATCATTATCCTTTATAGGTGGTTTATCAAAATTTGTCCTCAAATATAATACCATCTGTTAAGATCAAGAATACCAATAATTGAGTCATAACAGCTGTATTCACCTCAATGATAATGACAAACACTTTGATTATGAAAGATTAAACATCCAAATATGTTACCCATATCACATAAGGAGTCTCAACCAAGATATTTCAAATCAAAATTCCTTTTGCCTTTAAAAGAACTCCCCTAACTCTTTTAGACCTAATCATGAAAGTCATAATGAATGGAAGCATAAACAAGATCACAAGCTCCATTAAAGAATTATATCAAACACTTGGAGTGCAAGTCTAAAATCTCCAGATTTTAAAGATATTTGTTTGCACAATATCACCCAATTCAACAATCAATCAACCAACAATCTTTAAAAGTTCAATCCCAACCTCCAATAATCAATGATCACGAGAAATATAGAAGAGGAAGAGTGTAAGTGAGTTGGAGTGTTTTAAAGAGCTTGAGGGTGAGAGTTTAAGAGATATGAGTGTGTGTGCGAGTGTACAAAGAATGCCACTTAAAACATTAAGGCACGTGCGCAGATTTCATCAAAAATTAGGCATCCGCTAAGTGCGACCGGTCCTCATATTCGGGGACCGGTCCAACTTCTCTCGGTTCCTCAGAACCTGCAAAAGTGTGACCGGTGCTCAATAATGGGGACCGATCCAACTTTGTGAATTATAAAAAATTATACTTTGGACCTCTAATTCACCAAACACATCTCATCTCAACTTGATTTAGCAATTAAACACACAAATTAAAAAAAATAAATACAAAATAAATAAAAAACATATTTTTGGATTTTTAAAAATTTTTCAAGAGAAAATAAAAATAAAAATAAAACATGAATAATCTCATGAGAATGATCAAAACACATTTTTTAGAGAATAACATGAGTTCTAAAATTTCTGAAAAATCTCAAACATTTATAAATGTAGAATTTTAAAACCCATAATTTATCCATAAAATTCATTCTCAACTTCATGATCATGAAACAACTTCCAACACACAAATATTTATAAAAATTTAGAAATTTATCTAATAAATTCATGTGTGTGTGTGCAATCCAACTTCATCAAAAATTAATTAAATTTCTTTGATTCATCTTCTAAAACATATTGGATAATAAGCAAATATAACTACACATGATCAATCATTTATATTTTTTTCAATTTTTTTTTCTTTTTCTAAGACGGTGGCTTTCACGCTTACGGGCAGCCAGCTATTTTCCTCAAAACAACTCTTTAATTTTTAAAGATATCTCATTGGAGATTTACATTATAGTGGAAGCTACGAACACATCCCGAATGTAGCCTTTTCCTTTTTGTCTTAGATATTCAACAAATTTTCATTTTTTTTATGCTAAATAAAAGTACATTTTTTTATGCTAAATAAAAATACATTTTTTTTCATTGATCATTTAAGCTTTCAATACTACTCATACAATATATTCTAGTCAACTTCACATTAGTTTTCAATCAATTCTCTCAGAGTTGGACTAGTGCACAAATTGTATGGACTCAGAATATTTACCTCTAAAAAGAAATAAATACAGCACATTGGTTATCGATGTCAAAATCATAAAATCAAATACTTCATTCATTTGACAAACTAAGTATCCCAATTATGCATTCACAAATCAAAGTGAAATTAAAAAGAAATATAAAGAATTCACATTATTTCTCAGAAAAATATAATTCTTATATTCTCAAATGATTATTACTTAAAATAAACAAAACCTATCTTAACCTAAAAGATATGGTCCAATGGAAAACAAATAATAAGCATAAGTTTAGTCCATGACCATCAAAGTCTTAATGACCTAGTTAGAGGGTTTTGCACCCAAAGACCTATTAGGAATAAATCCCATAGTATCAATAGGCACAAATTTTTTCAAATCTTCCTTTTTCATCCAGATAGTTTTAACATGCAATTTATCATAAAAGACTTATGGAGAAACAAAAACATTGTTCTTCTTGTTTGAATTCTTTTTAGCTCAAGAATTTTTGGGTTTGTTCCAATAATGTGAATTTTTAGCATGAACCCTATTCTTAGCAAAAGAATTATGCATATGAATATCTTCTCTTTTTATAGCAATAGTGTTGACTATGTCCATTTTTACCACAAAAAGTACAATAAAGCACATTGGACACAACATTAGCATGCACAGACTCAACATGAGACTTAGGTTTGCGTTCAGACACAATCAAATTCCTGGGTTTAACAAAAATATTTTTTTTCTTAGATGATGACCCAACAAAACCTAATCTAGTTTTATTTCCTACTGTCTTACCAACATTAATCATGCTATCAAGCTTAATCTGTTCAAAAGTAAAAGCAATTAATTTCTTTTATGATTTTGTCAATTCAGGCTCAAGAAAATTAATTCTAGCAATGAGAACATCTTTAGCAGATATATCTTGACTTACCTCGCTTTCAAGAAACTTGACTTTGCCTTGAAGATTCAGAATTTTAACTTTACTTTCTTCAATCAACTTCACTTGATCTTCATTCTTTTTCTTCAAAGTCTCTTTCTCAAATTTTTCTTGATTCAGCTTCTCAGATTTTTTATTATAAGCTTCCGACAATTTCTCAAAAAGTTCTAGCAGCTTGCTTTCACATGGTTCTACATCAAACTACTCATCTTCTGAATCATTAGACCCTACTTGACTGAAAGTAGTGTATATCTCTATTTCACCTATATCAGAAGAAGAATCATTAGCAGTATCACCATTCAATAAAGCAACAAAAGCAAGAGAATCATTCTCAATAGAAGAATCACTATCAGAGTTAGAAGATTCAGACTCAGAAATAATAGCTTTCATAACTTTTTTGTTTAAAATTTTCTTTGCACTAAAGCTATTTTTCTTAGGACTTGGACATTGATTAGATGTATGACCTTTACCACCACATATCCAACAACTAACCTCAATTTCCTTAGAGTCATCTTTTTTCTCTTTCCTTTCCTTACCTTTGGATGATAAGCTTTGATTCTGAAATTTAGAAGGATTTCCTTTTCTCAAATTTTTACTTTTTCATATTCAAGAATCTTTCTAAATTTTCTAACAAGGAGTGCAACATCATTATCTGAATCATACTCAAAACTTTTAATTTTTTCAACTTCAGATTTTGAAGAATTTAAACAATTTGACAAACTTGAAGACTTTAAAGTCTTTGATGTTTTCAAAGCCAAACTTTTTTATTTTTGAAACTTTGAATATTTTATCTCAAAAGTTTGAATTGATCTAACTAACCCAGCCACCTTCATAGAATCTACATCTCTACTCTCATCTAAGGCTTCCAACTTAGCTTGGAACCTATCAGGTAATGATCTCATGATTTTTCTAATAATCTGAAAAGAAGGAATTTTCTCACCAAGGTTAGCACTACTTTGAACAATATCATTAAGTCTAGAATAAAAATCAGAAAACATCTCATCTTCATCCATTCTAATTGTTTCAAATTTAGTAGTAAGCATTTGTAACTTAGATCTCCTTACCTTGGTGGTACCCTCATAAGTTACCTATAAAATATCCCATGCTTCTTTCGAGGTGGAATAAGCAGAAATTCTAACAAATTCAGAAGGAACAACAGAATTAAATATAACATATAAACCCTTGTTGTTATTATTGGCATCTTCATGTTCAGCATTAGACCATGTTGCCTTATCCTTCTCTATAGTCACAATAGCATCACCATCACCAGTGGTAGTGGTAGGAATTTTATAGCCATTCTCTACAACCATCCAAACTCTCTCTCCTTGAGATTTTAAAAAGGCTTTCATACGAGACTTCCAGAAAGTATAATTTAAACCATCAAACAAAGGAGTTCGTTGAATCGATCCACCCTCTTTCATACTAGATTCCATAATGATTTTTAAAAACAAAAATAAATTTTGATTTTAAAAATACTTTGCAAGGAACTACTCACAAATTAGAGAACACTACTCTGATACTAATTGTGAGTTGTACGGTGCGGAAGCGGTTCCGAAAAGTATTTCAGAACCTAGAGGGGGGGTGAATAGGATCACTTGCTCGTTTGCTTAATTTTTAATTACTTCAATTTTAAGTCCAATTAATCAAATAATTAAAGCAAGTAAATAATTAAAGTGCAAGTAAAGAAAAGAATGCACCAGATATACGTGGAAACCCAAGGTGAAAAAAATCACAGAGGGAGGCGGCACGCCTCAAGAAACCAATTCATTATGATGAAGCAAAGTACAATAGACTCTGTCTCAGTCTCACACCCCTCTTCAATCTGTCAAGGATCTGATGTGGAACACCTCGGGCTTATGATTGCGACAACATGTCCAACTGTTGCAGACTTCCGACTAACGTCACCACCCTTACAGAAAGGTTGCTAGAAAAACCAAAATACTCAGCTAGTATTTTGTTCCCTTCGTAGTGTAATCTGGTCACCTTTCTTCCTCAGCAAGCAAGCAAGCGAAGAACCATCAATCCAATGTTCTGATCAGCAAATAGATTTGATACAGTCTCTAAGCAACTAATTAGATGTAGAACACCATCCTAAATATCACTCGTGAAGTATGGATATGTGTTCTTAAAAATATAAAGCCCTAATTATATTGTATATACTTTCTCTCTCTAAAAATAATATTCCAGGGCGTCCTTTGTAGAGAAAATATGAATACATATATATAGGCAAGGAAGTCCTAATTCTACTTGGAAAAGAAGTTGAATACCAAATTAGAACTTTCCTAGAAGTTTCAAACCCAATAGGAATCAGAATTTCCGTCAAAATCTATTTCCTATTTGGAACAGGCTAAGTTGGACCAGTGCCAAATAAATAGGACAGGTGGGACTTTTTGAAAACCTGCAGAAACTAAACTGCTGAGAAAGTTGGACGGGTCCTAAATATTAAGGACCGGTCCTACTTTAAAAAATCCTAAAATTTTCATTTAAACCCTGATTTTTCAAAATAGGCTCGGAACTAAAAAGTGCAGAGTGTCCTCACCATACTTACCTGTACTATATGGTGTTCTAACTGATTTGTCGTATCCATGCACTTGAATATCAACTCGAAGTCATCGATGATCGATACAAAGAATAAATCAAAAATTACAACTCGATCAATCAAGTTTTGATTACCGAAATATGCCAATTACAAACTTATATCTCACATCTACAACCTCTAAAAAGAGAAATAACAAGAAAAGTTAATTCTAATGTTAAGCTTCCATGCATCCAAATAATCCGTTAGAATTGTATAATGCCTCACTATAGAACATCTAATTGCAGAATGCAAATTTTAGGAGTGAATGACAACCTACTGAAATACCCCACCAACAAATTTCGCACATGAGGTAGCCAGTCTCATACTCAAAACTTGAGGGATACTAACAATTGATAGCAAACAAGCATAGAATACAATGACAAAAGAAAAGAATTATAAATTTTGAAAGGAAAGTCTAACTGAAATAAATAATCATGTTAAATAACATTATATTATTCTAATTGATACAACTTGAAAGTCCGGTAACTCACGGACCCCTTAACCAAAAAAACATAAAAGTAAAACTTTATGAACAAATTTAAGTCCCTATACTAAAGTATGGTAAGGAATGGATGATTGTCAAGCTCTATGAACTCCACAAGCAAATCTCCAGGTAAAAACTGTTTGGAACCTGAAATATCAACAAAGTGGGTTAAACCCATGAGCAAATTCTCTCTACTACAACCCAATCAGAGAACTGGTAAACATACCCTCTATATGAGGACAGTAAAGACATCTAGATATAATTATACCGTTTAGTCATTAAATCTCCTATCTTAGAAGAAACAAAACTATGTTCTGAACTAACCCATCCATTATCACAATACAGATAAAACAAATTTCTAAGTTCAAACCATAGACAATCCTAACATGCCTTCTTCCATATATTCTACAAATGCCTTACAAGGTATTAGGCAAACCTATCCTACCTCCATCAATAATCCTTTCCTAAGACAACAAATTTATGTTTATATACAATTAACCCACCAGCTCATAAATATATATCCCTAATTAACCCTATGACCCAAGAATAGAGCTACCCCACACCCTACACTAACACATCAGTTATCTTAATGCAAGTGTAGACTAGTTTTAAGTTTACACAAGAAATAATCGTAACATGCTCGAATATATAACGAAAAACGTTCTTACTAGATATTAGGCAATCCTCACATGCTCTAAATAAAATATAAAGATACCATATTAGGTGTTTGGCGATCCCGACACGCCTTGACAATCCCAACATGCCAAATATAATGAATAGATACCTTATTAGGTATTAGGCGATCCTGACACGCCTTGGCAATCCCAACATGCCAAATATAATGCATAGATACCTTATTAGGTATTAGGCGATCCCAACACGCCTTGGCAATCCCAATATACCAAATATAATGCATAAATACTTATTAGGTATGGGCAATCCTGACACGCCGGGCAATCCTTACATTCCAAAATAAAATGCATAGATATCTTATTAGGTATGGGCGATCCTAACATGCCGGGCAATCCTTACATGCCAAAATAAAATGCATAGATACCTTATTAAGAATAGGCGATCCTGACACGCCGAGCAATCCTTACATGCCAAATAAAATATATCGATGTATTCCCAATATGAAACATAAAATAAACAAGGTACATTATGATTTTAATTTGCACAAACAAAGTAATTCAAATTATCCGGCATGAAATTATCACCATAAGACAAATCGTTCACAAGTAAGCTATAATCAAGTATTTAATAGATATTTATATCCTTAAAGGAAAATACATTCAAGTAAATCAAATAACATAATTTAACCACTTTAGAAGCAAACACCCAATCCAACCCCCAATGCACTCAAACCTATGAGGGAGTCTAAACCAAACTCTTATATAGGTTTCTGGGCCTCTTCTACTTCTAATAACCATATTAAATCATTCTGAAATTTTCTAGAATTTTACAAAATATTTTCAACAAATAAAAGAAGGTGAAAACCCAACTTTTAGACACTTTAAAAATTAATTGAACACTAAGGGAAGCTCATTTCAAGATAAAAATTTAAACCCAAGTTTATTTAACCTCTAGAAAGTTATAGCAAAAATTTGGAAAATTTTGAAATTACAAAAGTATTTTCTAAAATTATAGAAATTGAAAAACCCAACTTTTGGACACTTTAAAAATCAATTGAACAACAAAAGAAGATCATATTGAGTTGAGAATTTAAACCCAAGTGTATTTAGCCTCCAGAAAGTAACAGTAAAAATTTGGGAAATTTTGAAACTTTATAAGTATTTTCTAAAATTAAAGAAGCTAAAAAATCTAGTTTTAGACACTTTAAAAATTAATTTAAAGACAATGGTAAATCATTTTGACATGAAATTTAAACCCCAGGCTCCTTAAGCTCCCAGGAAGTTGACATAAAATTTTGGAAATTTTTAGAAGTATAAAAGTATTTTAAAAAAATAATTTTCTGAATTTTCAAGTTTTTCCAAAAATTTTAAAAATTCAAAACAAATACCAAAATAATTCGGAATGGACCCATATCGGACCTAGAGGTGGGTCCCCAAGAATGGGATCAAAAAATACTTTTCCAGCCACCGGCGCCGGTGGCACACGCGGGCGGGATGCGTGGCCACCTTTTCTTTTCTTTTTTTTTTCTTTCTTTCTTCTACCTTCTAATTCCTGAAGCCTCCACACAACAACAATGGTAGAGAAACTTCCCGATCACTTTCAAGTACCGAATTGCACATATGAATATATCATTGAACTCGTATCAATCTAAGCTATGCATTGGTATCAAAACCATCCCCTCTCGCGGTCTAAATCAAAAACGCCTAATTTTAAGTTTCGAAAATCTAAAATTTCAAACTCAATTTTCCGTCAATCTACCCAACGGTTCACAACCAAACTTTCAAGGATTGTTCTAGGAAGTAAGATCTACCTTTTAATCGGAACCAAAACGTTCAAAAATGATGAATATAGTAAACCCAATTTCATGTTAATATATATATATACCTGCCTTTACAGTCATATATATATGTATATACATATGCAAAAAATCCTAAAACAGTACCAAAACTCCAAAATCTTCATGTTTAATTCACAGAATTATTCTTAGCATGCAAAATCATTTAAGTTCATAATTAATTGCATACAAATTTCTAACAACATGTCTAGACAATTAATATATATATTATACATATATTCCAGCAACATGTATATACAAATATTATATATGTCTACAGATTCAAAGGGGAAGAGAAGAGTTCAAACTTGCCTTGTGATGTTGGGCAAAAATCACTTTTTTTCTCTTTTCCAGGTGTCTACCGTCTTCTCCCTATCTGTGCGTAGGAATCATCTATGCGTAGAAACTACTGAACCCTAATTCATTTTCTCTTATTTAATATTCCTAAATAATTAAACTAATAAATATAAAATATTTAGCCCAACTATATATAAATATATATATAGCCCAGCCTAGCCCAACCTAATAATAATAATAATAAAGCAAAAAAATAAAAAAAATGCGGCCCAAACCAACATATTTTTATTTAACAGAAAAAACTATATTTAAAACAAATATTTAACACAAAATTAAACACAATCAATACTTAGCAACAATTCAAACATCCACATTAAACATATAAAAACAGTCATTGACAAAATTAATTAAAGCATTTAAATATTAAAACTCCATCAAATAAATAAAAATCCAATTTAAATATCCTCAAATTACGGGGTATTACACCTACCATCACAGACACCTACATTAATAATAGACAAATGACATGAAATGAACAACACTGAACTTAAATCAGAAATTCAATTTTCACAAGAACATTTGACATTTCTACTAGCTCACAATGAAGCCAATCTTTAGTCTCTAGTTGTAAAGAACACCAGTCTGACTGATACTACACCACACTACCTGATTGACCTTCACCCATCATACCAATATGTTCTTTTCATTCTCTTTTAACACCTACTTTGTATGTATATATCAAAAGAATTCAAACAACCATAATTCATCTAACATCAATTAAGCCAACATAACTTCTATCTATGAAGCTAGAATTAATAACCTAAAGCAGAAACTCGCATCACTTTTCCTTTCACTGTGATCTTGTTTGGTTGCCCTCTCCTTTTATTGTGTCCCTATACATTCACATTCATTCAAATTTAAAACATGGTAAGAAAAAAATCAAATCATCATTAGTTACAAAATGAAAACAGCTAGCAGAAAATTACATCAACATAATGTAAGAAAAATCACAATCTCAGTCTCAATTTGCTTTGATTTTCTACTTGCTACTGATTAGGTCAATCAAAAAGGTAAAACTCATGTAAAATCAGAGCAGATACTGAATCTGGGGAAAACATTTATAAAAGATAGTGATTCAATCGAAAAGTACAGAAATGATTATGAACAGCCACTGTCAATGGAATCGAAGGAAAATAACTTAATCTGAAAAATGAAAGATATATAATGTAGAAATTAACATGGTAAATTAATTATAGAGAGAAAAAAGAAAGAAGAAAGTGAATATATATATATATATATATATTTATGTATTTATACCATCAAAACTTCAAAATGTCACATAAATATATACAAATACATATATATAGAGAGAGAAGGATATCGGGACGCAATTGTCGGTCATGTGAACGGCATCAAGAAATTGAGATTTGGAAAGGGAAGAAGAAGAGCTGAGAAGTCTGTTCATGGAACTGGTTGGGGTCTTCTCTCTCTTTGAATTCGAGATACAAACTGCAAAGCCTTCAATTTTATTGATTCGATTGTGGTTTTCACTCTCCTTGAATGCTTTTGAGGAATTGGAAGACAAAGAGCTGAGAAGTCTGTTCATGGAACCGTTTGTGGTCTTCTAGTTCCTCGAATGTGTTTGACAAATCGGAAGCCAAGTAGATCGAAGAGAAGAGAGAGAGGGTTTGGTACTTTTCAGAGTGAGTTATGTTGATGTTCCTCGGTGTCTTATCTTATTTTGCGCCAAACATACCATAAAGAAGATAAACAAGCCCAAATAGTAAAAGGTTTGTTCAATAGGTTTAAAACACCGAATATATTTATTCGGAGTTTTAAACCCGTTGAACAAACCTTTTATTTCCGGCATTCTTTGAAAACCACCAGACAAAACTATTTCGGGCACTATTTCACACCAGTGTTGGTAAGCAACACTGGCACTTTTAACAAAACACCAGTAAATATTAAAATTCTTGTAGTATATGCCACTCTTGTTTGTTCAGTTCTTTAGCTCTTCTTCATTCAGATCTAAGTTAAACAAGATGATTTTTTCAGCTACTCTATGGGCCATTTGGTGTGAGAGAAATTCTAGGTATCATCATGGGTTTTAAGTTCTAGCAACTGCTGGATTGGCTTTTGAAGATGTCACTCATAGTGTTTAGTCCTAAGTTTTCTTTATTTGTATTTCAATTCTTTCATGTATACTTGAAGTGGTATTTTTCTTTGCTTCTTGGTTGTTTCGTTAAGGGTTCATTTGGTTAGACGGAACTATGGTAGAAAGTGAAATTGAAAGAAAAGTGAAGTGAAGGAAATGAAAATTTAGCAAAATTTAGTTTCCTGCATGCATTTGGTTAACATGAAATTTATTTAGAAAAATTGTAGGAAAATCTTATTTAGTTAGTTTGGATAGCAGGAAAGTGAAAAAAAAAGGATTCTACTTGCCAAAATTATCCTTATCATTTCAAATACTAGAAAAATAAATGAATTTGTGTTTGATTAATCTTCTTCATACCCTTTTTTATATTATTTTTAAATAATTTATATTTAAAAAGGCTTCATTATATATATATATATATATATATATATATATATATATATATATGATGCACAAGAAGAAGAAGGAATTTTATTGAGAAAAATTTACCAAAATACACATCAATGCATTAATACATCTTTCTATATTAGACTTCTAATCTTTTCAGGAAACTCTTGTTCATAAACCTATTCTAATCTAACATCAATAGCCACACTCAAAAAAATAATTTTTTTTGCATGCTTAGGAAAAACATTGCTACGTATTTAGCATAGGCTAGTTAATAGATAGAGAAATAATTAAATTAATAGGGGTATAATAGGAAAATAAAATATGAAACAATAATTTTCACGAGAAACTGAAATTTTCATGTGTTTTATACAAGAAACATTTTGAGGAAAAACTGACGGGTATAAAGAATCTTAGTTTCCTAAAAAAAAACTCAGTTCACGCTATCCAAACTCTTAAAAAGTTTTAAAAAAATTTCATTTCTTTTCCTTTCTTGCTACTTTCAACTAACCAAACTCAGCTTAATTGTTATGTGAGGGTTTACCTGTGGAATAAATATTGAGTGCGTCGAGTGCATGATGCACCAGGCAATCACAGTTCTAGATATACAACACGTGATATGGGTCTCACCACACATTTTGTGCACGTGTGATTCGTGTACTGATTGCCACATCTTTTGATCTCTTAATATAATGCCTACTTATGAAATTTGTGCTCCGTTTGATTGGAGGAATGGAAAAATGGATAGAAGGGATGGGGGGATGGATTTGGCATTCCTAAGAAATGGATAGTCTCTCCCTCACTTTTTATTTGGTTGAATTGATGGGACTGTAGAAAGGATTGATGGAGTGATAAGTTTTTTTTGTCTGGTTGGATGGAAAGAAGTGAGAGTTTTTATATATTTTACTAATATACCATCATTAATTAAATTGATCATTCATGCATTGATGACGTTGATGAAGGAATTTATTTTCATAGTTTTTGTAATCGGATGTTTTGTTTCAATGAAATTTTTAATTAGGAAAAAAATTTGGTGAAAAGAAAGAGAGTCCATATTCTTTATTATTTATCAGAAAAAAAAAAGTCATAAAAAACCTTCAAAAGACTAAACACAATCCACATACTTTGGTATTTACCAGAGAAAAAAAGATAGTTCATAAACTTTGGTATTTATGGGAAATAAAAAGAGTGCAAAAAAAATTAAGAACTTTGGGTATTTTTCTATTTACTTCAAAAGCTTCAAAACTCGGAACGTTAATCATCGTACCTGAGGGAGTATAGTATGGTTAAAATAGGTGGAGGCTAAAATAAATAATCTTGTAAATAAATGAAGGTTAAAGTAGTAATTTTATAATTTTTGGTCAACCTTTTATTCTTTCCATCGTCTCTTCAGCCCAATTTTGGGAGGATAAAAAATTTGCAATTAAGAGGGATGAAACCATCCCTTGTAGCTTCCTCCCTCTCTTCCCTTCCTTCCAACCAAACAAGAAAAGCATCTCTGATCCCTCCTCCCATCCATCCCTCCCTCCTCAATACATCATTCCAAACAAACAGAGCATTAGATAAATTTATGTAGAATAATAGATATAAAAAAACGCAGACTCTCTGTAATCATCCATGTATTTGTTTATTGCAATTTTGTAAGGTAATAGCATCAGCTTATCAAAGGAATTTTAGTTCCTCATCAAGCCATATATGTTAGGGGTGGTGAGGATGTTTTTGCATCTGCAGACTAACAACTCCATGTTAGACTGCTATATATAACAGAGATATGGTTCTGAACTACGGGAGTTTCGTACACTAGACTAGTACTTTTATATACAACCGAGAAATCCTAGAAGATGATTCAGTGTTTGTGGAACATCATCTTAGACTACATCTATAATACACCTGGTGTAAATAGCACATCCATATTCACTGAGTGTATCGTAAATCTTACTAGCATTCTTGCCTTGAAGAGGCAAATAATCCTTTGTTTTTATTGTCTTGTGTTGCAATGAGAGAGGCATTTGGTGGTAGTAGTGCCCGGGAACTGCAAGAGGCTCTATTGTAATAAGAGTTTCAATGGTGATGAAAATGTTATGTTGGTATAAAAATGCTTTTTGTAACTCATACCCTCTATGTAACTTAGGTCCAGAATTCGGCACTCACATTTTATTCAATTGCTCATTCACAAAACCGATCTGGAATTCCATATAAGAAAAATACCGATTCTACATAAAGTGTCGCTAGCCGCCGAAGTTTACTTCATTTGGCGAGAAAGGAACACTAAGTCTTCAAAGACAAAAAAGCTCCACTTCAAACAGAGTTCTGAGCCTCGTCCTCTCTACCGTTTAGGGTAGATTAGCAACAAAAAACTTCAAATGCTTTGATAAATGTAGAAGAATCGCCATGGAATGGGAATGGGACCTCCCTAACCGGAACAGAGGAGTTGTCGTCGCCGGCAGTCAAATTGCGAATGTGATCGATGTTGGATCAACTATTGGGCCTGATTTGGTTTTCCATAACGTGGGTGGTGTTCTAATATTTTGTCTAATTGGTTTTGGGCTTCCACTAGTCCAAGGTTTGGTTTAAGTCTGGACCACTCTTTTAGCCTGGCAAGAATTTATTTGCAAGAGCGACAAACTCTAGTGTGGAGAATCGAACCTAGATCTTTTCTATGAAAAGATTGAAAACTTCCACTGAACCAAACTTTTGTTTAGTGTTGGTGGTCAATGTCAAGGTGATTCGGCAACTGCAGTTGCCTTTAATTTCAAAGTGTTACAAATTAGAAGCCATGATACTTTTAAAATGGTAACATATTCGTATTGTTTCTGTATTTGATACCGATATTCTTTGGATATTTTCGAATGTGTGTTCGATATTTCTTAAACGTATTTATAATTTTAAAATATTTTTTTTTTATTTCAACCATGTATCTGATACTTCGACCACGTATCTGATACTTCTCGAATACTTCAAAACACATTTTTAAGAAATTTTGAACATAAAAATGTAATTTTTTCAGCAATAATATCATATTATAATTGTTAAGAAAAAATTAAAATTCATTTTAAAAATAAGTGTTTACATACATGTCATGATTTAGTACAAAATTTAATTATACAATGACTCTTAACTCTTATTTTATTTGTTAATGATAATATTTTATAAATATATATTAATAATTCATTTTTTGCATATATAAAAATATAATTTATTATCTTTATATTGTCGTATACTCGTATCTT
Source organism: Cornus controversa (assembly GCA_026545225.1). NCBI lineage: Eukaryota > Viridiplantae > Streptophyta > Magnoliopsida > Cornales > Cornaceae > Cornus > Cornus controversa. The sequence goes on from CM048852.1 coordinate 24,821,994, forward strand.
GTCAGTACCCGTATCTTATTTTTTAAAAATTTGTCTTATTATCGTACTTGTATCGTGTCTTGTATCGTGTCGTACCAATATTCTATATCTGTATCCATACTTTCTAAGCTAAAAAAAATAAACTTTTTGTTTAGTGTGTGTTTGTCATCAACTTGTGCCTTTTTTCCACAAAGAGCTAATCAAGGGACTGGGAACGTTGACACTGAAAACAAAGCTACTACAGTGAAAAAAAATATAACAAAGACAATAGCCTTCAACCACCCACTAACAAAAAAACTAACTTTTGACCAAGTGGAGAACTCCTTTATTTGTTTTACAGCTTTGGAGCTTCCAATTATTGAAAGCCTTTTCACTGAACAAGGAATCACATGTTTTTGGAGAATTATTGAGTACTCGATCACAACATGTTTTTGGAGAATTATTGAGTACTCGAGATTTCATATTTATAGAAATTTTATTAATAATAAATTTTTATTTCATACTATTAAGCCTCTGGTATTCAAATTATTATTCAAAATCAAAGTTGACCTCCATTCAACCCACAAGCCAGACTACATAGCTAAAAAAAATTGTAAATATCGAAATTTTACCAAAAATAGCAAAATTTCAATAATCACGTAAAAATGAAATACGAAATAAAATAATTAAGCTGCTAAAAATGTGGCCCAAATTAAGTTCAGAATCATTGCTTAAATGACAAAAGAAAATATTACTATAAAAGGAAAGAAAAACTAAAAATGGGGATTCGGAAGAGAAAACAGCTGATTTTGGCTCGAAAAAATGGGTGCCCACGACGTGCGCGCCGAAGAAAGCTTTCCGAACTGGGATTATAAAGGTGATTTCGATACCCGTAGCCAAAGTTATAGCCAAAATACCAAAACGCGCCCAAAACTACCTCAATTAGGAACAAGATCCTGCCATCTTTGCTCTGATCTGCCAACTCAAGGTATCTCAACGTTATCAATATGTCATCTGACAACTCAGTACCATCTGACTCGGATCCTCCTGCATCACACCCTTAGTACATAATTATAAGAGAGACGAGATCAACACCAATTTAATTCCTCAATTTGAACAAGTATGAAAATGCTTATTTGGAAGATTGTTAGATGTTTTGTTCAGCACTAAATCAACCATGCCTCCAACTACGTCCAAATGTTTTGCACCCACCAAATAAAATTAAAAATTACTAATAATCGTGAAGGTAAATTTTTAAATCTAATTTGGCAAAGGTACAAGTGAAAATTTTGAATAAATTAGAATTTAAATGGAAATGATTTTTAAAAAAAAAAGACTTATATTGATCTTAAGAAAAATTTATAAGAGTTTTTATGAACAAAGTGGGATTTAGTAGTAATTTTTCCCAAGTCTAAATAAATTTGTGCAATAATGTGTTGAGCTTTTGGAGAAGTCATGTTAAAATATACAACTGAATATGAATGTTAATATTCCGATAGTAGGGTAGTTGGATATAATCACAGCTCTACCTTTAAAATTCAAATTTAAATTGAGTGTAAATTACCTTTCAATAAAAAAGAAAATGAAAAAGGTGCTGCTTATAAATTTGTACAAAATAACTTTCATGATGTCAAACATTTGCTTTTAAGTTAAATTTCACCACTGTACTAAACAGTAACACTTGTAAGAAACAATAAAAAAAATGTTCTTCCTAAAATAAATATATGCCATAATAGTTGCCTTTGTATGCAGAGGCTTCTTAAGAGTTGTTGAGTTAAAAGGAAAACTAATGACTTAGCTGAATTTAAAGAATTAAAAAGTCCTTTTTTGTATTTTTTTTTTTTTATGAGTCACTTCAAACATAAAAGATCACTCAAGGCACTCTCAGGATCGCCAACACACCGTATAGATATTACATGCACACTTCTTTTTCATACTCACGATTTTACTCAAAACATGTCTACACAATTAGAGGGTATCCACACATATAAGTCTCATCAAATCTCAGTCAAACAATATGAAATGTCACATATGCAATCCCGTAAAAGATTGTTAGATTATTTTTTAGTATATAGAGGCAAATCTTCAAACAACATTTATCATGATCTATGTGAGAGAGGTAATCTCACTACTCACAGTATTAGAGAATGAAGTGAATTGTTAAGCCAGGTTCTTTAATGAATGCGAGTGCCTATTGTAATATTTCTAAAATTTTAAAATATATATTTAAAATATTTGAGGGTTAGATGAGTAATTTATGAGTTGTTCTCCTACTTTGATTGTGAATGTTGAATGTAAGTCATGTAATAAATTTAAGTATGAGACCACGGTTTTTTGTACTCCCTCCATTTATATTTGGGGAATTCAACTTTTTATGGTATTGAAGTTTTAATGTATTTTATTATATTGGTGATGAATAAATTTATATATTAGTTATTGGTTAAAGGTTAGTATTAGTATTAGTATTATATGGTAGAGCCAACTTTTAGAATAATAGAGTTTGAAAATATTAGTTTAGGAATCATATAAAAGATAATACATTCATTTTAGGGAAAACTACACTTAAATAAAGTTAGGAAACCTAAATTACAAAGTGGTCTATTTTAAAAGTTTCATTTTCACTTTGGTTGAATTAAGCAATAAAATTTCATATGCATTGAAAATTATTACAGGTCCAAAATACCCTTCAATCTTTTATTCCAAAATATCAAATTATACTTCTTAAATCAAATAATTCATTCACTCAAGAAATTAAGAAAATATCTGAAATATCGTTTGCTTTATGAAAATTTGCAGGAATATAAAAGTAATCTAGTAAAAATGTAAAAATCTATAAAGTAAAGCAAAAATATACGTTATGCAAGCACTTATGAGTATATTATTATGTCGTATAGTAGTCAAATTTAGATCGTCTAATATGGCCCTGAATGACAGTCAACTTTTTTAGAATTAAGTAGAATTTGTAGATGTGTTTGGGTAACTTTTCGGTCTGGTATGCCTAAAAAAATATGAATATCAGGAAGAAATATTATATCAAAACATGAGGCACAAAGATAAGAAAAATTCAAATTTTACAAGTAAACTCCTATAAATTTCAAGTATGCCTGCAAATGCAAACAAAATTTGAGCTTTATCGACAAATGAGTTATGAGTCATTCTACATAAAATATATATGTTCACTAAATCAAATAAAAAATATATTTAAACAATCAAATATGAATTAGATAGTTGATAATGACAACTTAAAATAGTGACTAGTGAAACCGTTCATCACATTTAAAAATATCAAAATTAAGAACCATTGGCACATGAATTTATCATACAATTCAAAAATTAGTTCACTAATTTATTATTATTATTTTTTTAAAAGTAAAAAAAAAAAAAAATTTCACTAAAGCAAAATAAGAGACCATATTTTTGCGATGAGAGATGATCAATGACAAATAATTTATCCAAGCAATGATGCTTTATAATTAATTGAATTTTCTTCTAGTGAGACGAAAAGAGGAAACCAAACGGAGTTTAGTGTGGGTTGAAATAAGAGATTGAAGAGTATTTTGGACTTGAATAATAATTTTCAATACATATGTGATTATTTTGTTTAATTCAACCAAAGTGAAAAATAAACTTTGAAAATAGATTACTTTGTAATTTAGACCTCCTAATTTTATTTAAGTGTAAATTTCCCTTCATTTTAAAAATAGACATCTATTTTGAAATATTTTAAAATAAAATAATAGACAAAAATTATGAAAAATTCGAAAACGTGACAGCTGCTGAGAGAGAAATACAAAGAAGGTTGGTAATGATCTAGCCGAAAGAAACAAAGCAAGTAATACGTGTTGATTCACCATCTACAGTGAACAAGAGGCCCTACTTTGATTTGATTCTCAATTTTTGTTCGTTCACCGATAAAATCAAAGCATCAAATTCGTCTTTAAAAGTATTCTTATTATTTCAGTTTTAAAGAATGGTTGATCATTTCATTAAACATCTTTTCAATTCAAAAACTTTGTAAAATGAGGTAAGGTGATTGATGTTACTTCGCTACTTACGCTAGAATAGCCTAATGACGCAAACTATTAGGTAACTTTGAAATATATCTTTTCAATTCAAAATTTTTATAAAATGTGATTAGGCAATTGATGTTACTTCACCACCTATACTATACTAGGAGTAATTTTACAATACTCCGAAAATTCTGCAATTCATAAAAAGTGAAATTTTATTAGTAATGGAATTCTCCCAATACACGAAATCTCTGTGATATATAATAATTTCACTTATACTAGAATAGCCTAATAACACAAACTTTTAGCTAACTTTCTTTATGTAGCGGCCGGGACTGCTAAGAAAGCAAGATTCAAAAAACTTTCACAATGATTTTATGCTGTTTCATAATTCAGGCGAATTTCATTTTTTGATTTTTAAAATATGAAATTTGAAATTTTGTTCTACTATTATTTTTTTCAAAAGCAGAATACGTTTGATAACATTATATTGTGTTAAAATTTTGAAATCACAAATATAAAAATATGTTTGGTAACTCAAAATTAATTTTCAAAAAAAAAATAGTGGTATATTTGACTAAAAATTGTGTTTGAGTATATGATTCCAACTTATTTTAACCAACATAAATGTGATATTACATATTTTATGTATATTCTTTCTCCAAAATTATATTTGTTAGGACTTTATTTTAACTAAAATTTCTTTTTTAAGCATTTGCATGTTATTGGTAAGTGTCATAATTTTTAACTATTTACATGTTTTTGATAATTGTCATATACTATTACATATACTTGTTTTATTTCCTTTTATATTTTTATATTATATATAATTGTATTTATATTTAACTCTTATTTTATTGTATTTTCTTCTTATATATCTCTTTATATATATATATATATATTGTACATTATAAAAGTTTTTTATTCTTATTGACTTATAATTTTTTATTTATTATATTATATTTTTATATTATATATAATTTCATTTATATATAACTCTTATTTTATTATATATATATATATATATATATATATATTGTATATTATAAAAGTTTTTTATTGTTATTGACTTATAATTTTGTATTTATTATATTATATTTTTATATTATGTATAATTGTATTTATATATAGCTCTTCTTTTATTGTATTTTCTTCTTATATATATATATATATATATATATATATATATTATATTTATTTATTATATATATAAATATCTTATATATATCTTTATATTTATATATATTTTCATTTATTGTATTTATAAAAGATTTTTATTCTTATTGACTAATAATTTTGTATTTATTGTATTTTTTTTAATTATAATTTTTTATTTGTCGTATTTTACTTTGTTATATTTATATTTTTGAGTAACCAATTTTTTATTTATTGTATTTTCTAATTTTTTTAATATTTTTTTATAAAATTTTAATTTATTATATTATATTTTTTAGCAAACAAAATTTTTATTTATTATATTTTATTAAAAAATCAAAAATAAAACTTGAACTGAAAAATGAAATCTGAAAATGAAAGCTTCGTTATGAAGTTTTCAAATTATGTCTAAGGATTGTTAAAATTTTGACATCATTTTCATTTTTTCAAAAATAAAAACTGCGTTATGAAACACGATTTTTGTTGTGACTTTCAAGAAAATGAAAATAAAAGTTAAAATCTAAAATCAAAAGTGTTATCCAACAAGGCCGTAAAACAGTGGTGCTAAGATTGAGAAATAAAGTAACTAGTTAAAAAAGGTCACATAGAGTTTTTTTTTTTTAATACCGTTCACAACTACGATGTTATTGCTACAATGCAAAAATATTAAAAAAATATCAAAGTTGTCCTATATGAATCTCTTTTCGGCAATAAATGTGGTATTATTCAAATGATGGTAAAAGTTACTAAACATATTATAGTGTTTTGCTTTGTAATAAGTATATTACCAACAACACAAAACACGAAATAAAAACGAATGCTAAATAGACTCCAAATCTCCATGTAAAAACAACACAAAATAGAAATAAAAGAAAAGGCCAAATCTGTGATAAAAGAAAAGGCCAAATCTGTGATTTAATTACCACTAGAATTGTTGAGTCTGGTTTAAATCATGCAATTGTTCATTTTACTTTTCTTTTTCCATTTGGGACATACTAATGAGAATCCCTAAGGTGTAATTATCAGGCTTTATCAATATACAATGAGTTATTTGTTGTTTCTTCTTTCACTTTTTGGGTCTTTATTTTTTAGTTGTTAGATTGTAATATCACTTTTTGTGTCTTTGTTTTTTAGTTGTCAGAATGTAATATCACTTTTTGGTCTTTCTTTTTTCCCATGTGAATCCATATGATACTCATATAATTCTTCATTTTACTTTTCTTTTGCCATTTTGGACGTACTAATGAGAATCTCTGGTGGGATCTTATCATTTCAGTTTCAAAGAAAGATTGATCATACCATTAAATAATTAAAATTAAAAGCAATCAATAAAATATCATACTTCAAACTTGATAGAATCATAATAATATATAAAATTGTTGACACTCAAAACGTTGATATGTACAAAAATTAGTGCAACGAGAAACAGATTAACCGAGATATAAAAACAAGTTTTCATTTAGGGATATGAGTATTAGTAGAATTGGACTCTATCAAGAGTTCATAAAAAAGATGACTTTGAAGATTGATAAAAATAGAATCATGGATATTTTAGACTCTTAAAGTTTCATCATTGACATTGGATATGCATGGACTTTATATGTATATATATATATAGTTGATTAGTTTACATTGAAGATGGACTCTTGCTATATTATTCGGAATATATTTGCTAAGTTATGGACTCTGTGAAGAATGAAGGTTCTGACAGGCTGGCTGTGTAGATAAGTCTAAGTGTGACTTGGACTATATAGGAGTGTAGGTGATAGAGTCATCCACATTTTGAACTCTAGCTAACAGAAGATATGTATTGGTGAACTTTTCATAGATAAGGACTCTGATAATAAAGTTACTATTATAAAGTTGGTTATACAGAATATACGTATAACATGGTTTGTGTATATGCATGGGTTAATTTGTATTGAACAATGACTACTATGAATTTGGAATGAAAATTGTATTGAAGATGAAGTTGAGTAGAACTTGGAGTCTACGAAGGCTGAAGTTAAAAGATCTACATTGTTGGGGCTTGAAGATATGTGCATTGATGGACATTTTATTTTTATTTTTATTATAATTTATTTATTTATATTATTATCTTGTAACAGATTTAGGAAGTTAGCTGTACTAAATTTCTATAAATAAAATAAATGAACTCCTAGTTGAGGGTTCCACAACCACTCTACAAACATTGCATCATGTGCACAATATTCTCCCAAATATTTCTCATCTCTACTTATTCTACATCTCCCTCATAAATTTCTTGCTCTCTACCTCCCCTAATCAGTCTATATCTCTACATCACCCTCACTTTTTATCTTACTCCATGTTATCTCCCTCCTTCTACCTCTCTCCTTACTACGATTCAGTCTTGCAATTCTTTGAGCACCCTAAAGTCCTCCTCATTGAGGCAAAAAAGAACTCAATAGGAACTTTGATATTCTTTCTCCCTAGCCAATCATCTGATCCAACACAACACTCAAAGGAGATACTTGTGTTCGACACTCAAAGGAGATACTTGTGTTCGACCAATTGATTCTCTATCAAGTCGATTTCACAGCTCTGGCACGCCACACATGCTGACAATTCAATTGGCCTACCTGGTTGATTAATTGATCGAACACAAATACATTTTTTCAATTCAAAAATTTTATAATATATGATAAGGTGGAATAGCTCAATGAGGCAAACTTTTAGGTAACTTTGAAATATATCTTTTCAATTCAAAAAATTTATAAAATGTTATAATTAAGGTGATTGATGTTATTTCAACATCTATACTAGAATGGCCTAATGATGCAAACTGTGTACCTTTCTTTATGTAGCGACTGGAGCTACAAAGAAAGCAAAATTCAAAATACTTTCACAATGATTTCAGTGAAAGTAGTAAAGCTAATACTATGATTCTTTGATTTGATTCTCAATTTTGATGGCCTTCCTAAAAATTTAAACCATCTAATACGTAGTTGAAAGGTGTTCTTTATCATTTCCTTCTTCAATTCCTTTCTAGACACGGAAATCATGATTAAAATTAAAGCTCGTTGATAAAGAGATCCCATTTTCTGAAACGAAATGAAGGTTGGTTGAACTTAATCTATAAAAAATTCTTTTAACTCACAAAATTATATATATATATATATATATATATATATATATATATATATTGCGATAGAGTAAGAAAAACCCACGAGGACTAGCTTAGTGCAAATTAAGTCCTAAGAGGAAGATTTTAAATGAGACCTTTTACAATCAAACAATATATTTTTTATTTTTATTTTTAATTGGATTCTAAATATTTATGTATTTTTCCTCATTTTCATTGCAATTGAAACAATCTCTAAAAAAAAAATACTGCGCGAAAGAAGGTTGACGATACATCTAATGTATATATATTATATTTTTAATATTTTATATAATATTATATGATTTAAATGCAAAAGACATAACATAAAAGTTCAAAGTAGATACGATACTCTACTCCATAAATTAAAATAAAATTGCATACAAATTACAGGTCTCAGAAACAAATTAATTAAATTGAAACTGAATAATAGGAACATAAAAAAAGTTAGAAGTTCAATGCAAAATTTCAGATATTTGTTAAGAATTGAAAAAAAAAAAGGAGTAAGGGTAACACGTTATCACCCATTTAGTGGTTCATATACTATAGACTCCTATGTAGAGTGTATCTCTGATTATGCGATGCATAATCTCTATAAAAAAGACAACGAGAGAAAAAAAATACAACAATTGAAATATATATTCTCTCTGAGTTTTTTTTTTATGTTCTTCCTTTTTGAGTTCTCTCTCTAAATTTTTTTATACAAAAACTCCCTGTGTTTTATTTTTTAAAAATAAAATAAAGATGATTTGGTAGAAACTTGCTAGGCCTTTTTCTCATTCATCGTTGAGTTTTGGTGCATGAAAATTATATGAAAATATTCCTTGTTACATAAGCTTTCCATGCCTATATTATTTGTAATTTTTCAATGTCTGGTTTGTGAGATATTCATCCAAAAAGTTTTGGGTCAAAAATAGGTGTTCAATGAAAAACAATATCGGTTCTTTTCATGTTTCACTCTTACCGAGAGAGAGTGTAATTCATCCCTATAGTTAGGAAGCTCAGAATACACCAACGGAAACACAATCTTGTTCAGAACAGTGAGATGATAACAGTGGTGGTCTTAGAAGCGTGAAAAGCCATTGGTAAGGTGATGCGTAAGGCCCACGCGCCTCTTGGTGAGGTGACGCGTTGAAAAAAAAAATGTCGCCCACTCCTGCCTAGTGGCTTGTGAGACCTTTGTAGGGCTTTGTTTGGGACACCATTTTTTCTAGTAGCTTCGGAATTTAATTTTACAAATTTTCATAATTTTTGTAAAAAAATTTCTAAAACAAATTTTTTGTTTGCAAAATTTATTTGATAAAATTATAAAATTCCAAAGGATAAAGACTTAATCGTGCGCACAAAGACACGAAAGGAACTGTTTGGGGATCCGATTTGTGGTGTTAATTATCCTAGAGCTTTATCCTAATATTTTTTTGGACATTTGCAATTATTGACATGATATTTTTATTCTTATTGACTTATAATTTTGTATTTATCGTATTTTATTTTTATTTTTATTTTTTAAGTATAATTTTTTATTTATCGTATTTTACTTTGTTATATTTATATTTTTGAGTAACCAATTTTTTATTTATTGTATTTTCTAATTTTTTTAATCTTTTTTTATAAAATTTTAATTTATTATATTATATTTTTTAGTAAACAAAATTTTTATTTATTGTACATTATTAAAAAAATTAAAAATAAACCAATTTTTTATTTATTGTATTTTCTAATTTTTTTAATCTTTTTTTATAAAATTTTAATTTATTATATTATATTTTTTAGTAAACAAAATTTTTATTTATTGTACATTATTAAAAAAATTAAAAATAAACCAATTTTTTATTTATTGTATTTTCTAATTTTTTTAATCTTTTTTTATAAAATTTTAATTTATTATATTATATTTTTTAGTAAACAAAATTTTTATTTATTGTACATTATTAAAAAAATTAAAAATAAAACTTAAACTGAAAAATGAAATCTGAAAATGAAAACTTCGCTATGAAGTTTTCAAATTATATCTAAGGAATGTTAAAATTTTGACATCATTTTCATTTTTTCAGAAATAAAAACTGTGTTCTGAAACACGATTTTTGTTGTGACTTTCAACAAAATGAAAATAAAAATTAAAATAAAAAATCAAAAGTGTTATCCAACAAGGCCGTAATTATTTGATTTGATTCTAAATTTTGATGGGCCATCATAAAAATTTAAATCATTTAATGGACCATTGAAGGTCGGTTGATTGTGAATGTTGAATGAAAGTCATATACTAAATTTAAGTATGGGACAGTAATTTTCTGTATTTAAATTTGAAAGCCTGACACCTGTTGAGAGAGAAATTCAAAAAAGTTGGTAATGATTTAGCTCAAAGAATCAAAGCAAGTAATGCGTGTTGATTCACCTTCTTTAATGAACAAGAGGCCTTACTTCGATTTGATTCTCAATTTTTGTTGGTCCTCTGAGAAAATCAAAGCATCAAATCCGTGTTTAAAAAGTATTCTTATCGTTTCAGTTTTAAAGAATGATTGATCATATCATTAAACAATTAAAATTAAAGTCAAACAATAAAATATCATACTTAAAACTTGATAGAATCATAAGACTTGATGTTACTTCACCACCTCAACTAGAATAGCCTAAAGAGGCAACTGTTAGCTAACTTTCTTTATGTAGCGGCTGGGGCTACTAAGAAAGCAAAATTCAAAGAACTTTCACAATGATTTCAGTGGAAGTAGTAAAGCTAATACTGTAATTCTTTGATTTGATTCTCAATTTTGATGGGTCCTCCTAAAAATTTAAACCATCGAATAGGCAGTCGAAAGGCGTTCTTTCTTTATCATTTCCTTCTTCAATTCCTTTCTAGACACGGAGAATCGTGATTAAAATTAAAGCTCGTTGATAAAGAGATCCCATTTTCTGAAACGAAATGAAGGTTGGTTGAACATAATCCATGAAAAATTCTTTTAACTTACAAAATTATATATATATATATATATATATATATATATATATATATATATATATTGTGATAGAGTAAGAAAAACCCACGAGGACTTATGCAAATTAAGTCCTAAGACGGAGATTTTAAATGAGACTTTTTACAACTAACAATATATAGTTTTTTGATTTTTAATTGGATTCTAAATATTTATGTATTAATTTTTCCACATTTAATTGCAATTGAAACAATCTTTTAAAAAAATATACTGCACGAAAAAAGGTTGACTATACATCTCATGTATATATATATTATATTTTTAATATTTGATATAATATTATATGATTTAAATGCAAAAGACATAACATAAAGGTTCACAGTAGATACGATACTATACTCCATAAATTAAAATAAAATGGCATACAAATTATAGGTCTTAGAAACAAATTACTTAAATTGAAACTAAATAACAAGAACATAAAATAAAAAAAATTAGAAGTTGAATGCAAAGTTTTTAGAAATTTGTTAAGAATAACAAGTATGATAAAAGGTAATTGAAAAAATATTTATATATATAAGCTAGTTGAAATTATCTTAAGAAAATGTAAATATATAAATGAAATTATCTCAAGGACTCAATGAGGACATATATAAATGTATATAGATGTATCATCGACAGAGAGGTGGTGCTGGATCGGAGGTTGGTGCCTAGTGGCCATGGAGTTAGAGAGAGAGGATCGAAAAAAATCACTATTAGCATGGCTAGTTTTTGTGAGTAGCGTAGTGCGAAAATAGTTGCGAAAGCTTGATTAAAATTTAGAGAGGGGTGATTAGGTTTACTTGTTCATTTGTTTAATTTTTTAAATTTATTCGATTTTAAGTCCAATTAAAATTAATCAGACACATAAAGCAAGTAAATAAAGTAAAATTCAGAATAATATCCGATATACGTGAAAAATACGGAAATAATAAAAATTATAGGTGAGACTTGTAGCCCCGGAGAACCAAATCTACAATCTCGAAACAAAGTACAACAAACTCTATCTCAGACTCGCACCCACTCCACTCTGAGAAGAACCTGATGCGGAATGTCTCAAACTTACTCTTCCAACTCCATGTCTAATTGCAGCAAACTTTCGGCTAATGTCACAATCCTTGCTGAAGGGTAATTGAAATAATACAAACACTTCATGAATATTATTATGTCACCTTCGTAGTGCGATCTTCTTCTCCTTCCTCACCAATATGTTGGATTTGTCGCTCAAATTCAATTATGGCAGTTTACTTCTTTGTTTGGGAAGCCTGAAGACTTGTGAAGCAAGGCTGAAGACTTGGGGAGAAAGTTGTATACATCTATTTTAGTGTTGTGATTGAATTGGTAACTTCTTGTTAGACAATGTATGAAAATCATTATTCAAGAAGGAATTGGTTTTAGAGACTATATAAATAGATGTAGGGTTAAAGAAAAAAAAAAGAGAAAGAAGAAAGAAGGGGTTGGTGAGTGTTGTGAGGAGATGAGAGTATATGTAATTCTGGGGAGAAGATGCCAAGAAAGAGTGAAAGAGTGTGTGGTAGGCATGCTTTTCGCGCGTTTTATATTCTATTCTCAATATAGTGAAATCTCTCTCTCCATGGATGTAGTCCTAGAGTTTGGTGAACCATGTAAAATATTGTCTTGTGTGTAGATGTGTTTGGTTGTTATTTTCATATATGCTTGTGTAATTGTTGATGTGATGATATACTTTCGCTGTGCTGAATGAAGGGGGATTAATTCCTAACACAACAAACAATTCTAGAAGAAATCAAACAAACTAGTAACTTGATCAATAAAAAATCTTTGAAGTCAACTTCAAACAATTGATTAAGTATAAAGCATCATCATAAATCATTCATTTATGACCACATTTATGGAAAACAATGGTCCTATGTTGCATTAAATATCAACAAGTTCTGCAGTTAGAGCACAATTAGTGAGAGACACAAGACCATAGATACTCAATTTAATAAACCCTCTTGATATATAGTACTAATTTTCTTCTATATACCTAGTCTGATATGTCCAATAATGTGTTAAGATGAAATCAATTGGCCAAGGGTCAATTTCGCAATCATTCTCGTTTTGCATTTATGTTTTCATTTGAAATAAGTACATTGGTTTTGTTGTTGGGGTATATTCAATGGTGATTGGAAGAATGTTTCGTAACGTAAAATTTATTGAAAGAATTTTGAAAATAAAAATATAAAAACATGTTTGGAAAAAAGCGGTGCTAAGATTGAGAAAAAAAGTAACTAGTTAAAAAAGGTCACATAGAGTTTTTTTTTTAATACCGTTCACAACTACGATGTTATTGCTACAATGCAAAAATATTATAAAAATATCAAATTTGTCCTATATGAATCTCTTTTCGACAATAAATATGGTATTATTCAAATGATGGTAAAAGTTACTAAACATATTACAGCGTTTTGCTTTGTAATAAGTATATTACCAACAACACAAAACACGAAATAAAAACGAATGCTAAATAGACTTCAAATCTCCATATAAAAACAACACAAAATAGAAATAAAAGAAAAGGCCAAATCTGTGATTTAATTACCTCTAGAATTGTTGAGTCTGGTTTAAATCATGAAATTGTTCATTTTACTTTTCTTTTTCCATTTGGGACATACTAATGAGAATCCCTAAGGTGTAATTAACAAGCTTTATCAATATACAATGAGTTATTTGTTGTTTCTTCTTTCACTTTTCAGGTCTTTATTTTTTAGTTGTCAGATTGTAATATCACTTTTTGTGTCTTTGTTTTTTAGTTGTCAGAATGTAATATCACTTTTAGGTCTTTGTTTTTTCCCTTGTGAATCCATATGATACTCATATAATTCTTCATTTTACTTTTCTTTTGCCATGTTGGACGTACTAATGAGAATCTCTGGTGGGATCTTATCATTTCAGTTTCAAAGAATGATTGATCATACCATTAAACAATTAAAATTAAAGTCAATCAATAAAATATCATACTTCAAACTTGATAGAATCATAATAATATATAAAATTGTTGACACTCAAAACGATGATATGTACAAAAATTAGTGGAATGAGAAACAGATTAACTAAGATATAAAAACATCATTTAGGGATATGAGTATTAGTAGAATTGGACTCTATCAAGAGTTCATAAAAATGATGACTTTGAAGATTGATAAAAATAGAATCATGGATGTTTTAGACTCTTAAAATTTCATCATTGACATTGGATATGCATCGACTTTATATGTATATATATATAGTTGATTAGTTTACATTGAAGATGGACTCTTGCTATATTATTCGGAATATATTTGCTAAGTTATGGACTCTGTGAAGAATGAAGGTTACAACAGGCTGGCTGTGTAGATAAGTTTAAGTGTGATTTGGACTATATAGGAGATTAGGTGATAGAGTCATCCACATTTTGAACTCTAGCTAACAGAGGATATGTATTGGTGAACTTTTCATAGATAAGGACTCTTATAATAAAGTTACTATTATAAAGTTGGTTATACAGAATATACGTATAACATGGTTTGTGTATATGCATGGGTTAATTTGTATTGAACAATGACTACTATGAATTTGGAATGAAGATTGTATTGAAGATGAAGTTGAGTTGAACTTGGAGTCTACGAAGGCTGAAGTTAAAAGATCTACATTGTTGGGGCTTGAAGACATGTGCATTGATAGACATTTTATTTTTATTTTTATTATAATTTATTTATTTATATTATTATCTTGTAACAGGAAATTAATTGTACTAAATTTCTATAAATAAAATAAATGAACTCCTAGTTGAGGGTTCCACAACCACTCTACAAACATTGCATCACGTGCACAATATTCTCCCAAATATTTCTCGTCTCTACTTATTCTACATCTGCCTCATAAATTTCTTGCTCTCTACCTCCCCTAATCAATCTATATCTCTACATCACCCTCACTTTTTATCTTACTCCATGTTATCTCCCTCCTTCTACCTCTCTCCTTACTATGATTCAGTCTTGCAATTCTTTGAGCACCCTAAAGTCCTCTTCATTGAGGTAAAAATGAATTCGATAGGAACTTTGATATTCTCTCTCCCTAGCCAATCATCTGATCCAACACAACACTCAAAGGAGATACTTGTGTTCGACCAACTGATTCTCTATCAAGTTGATTTCACAGCTCTGGCATGCCCACACATGCTGATAATTCAATTGGCCTACCTGGTTGATTAATTGATCGAACACAAATACATTTTTTCAATTCAAAAATTTTGTAATATGTGATAAGGTGGAATAGCCCAATGAGGCAAACTTTTAGGTAACTTTGAAATATATCTTTTCAATTCAAAAAATTTATAAAATGTTATAATTAAGGTGATTGATGTTACTTCAACACCTATACTAGAATAGCCTAATGATGTAAACTGTGTAACTTTCTTTACGTAGCGACTGGAGCTACTAAGAAAGCAAAATTCAAAATACTTTCACAATGATTTCAGTGAAAGTAGTAAAGCTAATACTATGATTCTTTGATTTGATTCTCAATTTTGATGGCCTTCCTAAAAATTTAAACCATCTAATATGTAGTTGAAAGGTGTTCTTCTTTATCATTTCCTTTTTCAATTCCTTTATAGACACGAAAATCATGATTAAAATTAAAGCTCGTTGATAAAGAGATCCCATTTTCTGAAACGAAATGAAGGTTGGTTGAACTTAATCTATAAAAAATTCTTTTAACTCACAAAATTATATATATATATATATATATATATATATATATATATATATATATATTGCGATAGAGTAAGAAAAACCCACGAGGACTAGCTTAGTGCAAATTAAGTCCTAAGACGGAGATTTTAAATGAGACCTTTTACAATCAAACAATATATTTTTTATTTTTTATTTTTAATTGGATTCTAAATATTTATGTAGTTTTCCTCATTTTCATTGGAATTGAAACAATCTCTAAAAAAAAAAAAAATACTGCGCGAAAGAAGGTTGACGATACATCTAATGTATATATATTATATTTTTAATATTTTATATAATATTATATGATTTAAATGCAAAAGACATAACATAAAAGTTCACAGTAGATACGATACTCTACTCCATAAATTAAAATAAAATTGCATACAAATTACAGGTCTCAGAAACAAATTAATTAAATTGAAACTAAATAATAGGAACATAAAAAAATTAGAAGTTCAATGCAAAATTTCAGAGATTTGTTAAGAATTGAAAAAAAAAAGGAGTAAGGGTAACACGTTATCCCCCATTTAGTGGTTCATATACTATAGACTCCTATGTAGAGTGTATCTCTGATTATGCGATGCATAATCTCTATAAAAAAGACAACGAGAGACAAAAATACAACAATTGAAATATATATTCTCTCTGAGTTTTTCTTTGATGTTTTTCCTTTTTGAGTTCTCTCTCTATCTTAATCTCTCTCTTTGGTAGCCATCAACCAATAGATCTTGGATTATGGAATACACATAGAGGACTCTAGTAGCTGCTCTATTGATGAGAATTACGTTGCCATAGGGACAGCTTGTAACACAAGCTATCAGTTCGTTTATTTTCGCTATATTCGGTCTACAAGAGGTAACCGAATATTTCAATAGTTAAGATTAATTTTCTAACATTGGTATTAGAGCCTTTATGCTTGTTGCTCACTTAATTTTTCATGAACATGCTTAGAATAAATTTTAACAAATTTATTATATAAAAGTATGCTTAATCTTTATGAAAAAATTTTCTCATGAAATTGATATCGTATGGGGCTGAGTTTTTAGTATGTTGTAGCCAATATGAAAATATTTATATCTAAAATTTTTTATACAAAAACTCCCTGTGTTTTATTTTTTAAAAATAAAATAAAGATGATTTGGTAGAAAGTTGCTAGGCCTTTCTCTCATTCATCGTTGAGTTTTGGTGCATGAAAATTATATGAAAATATTCCTTGTTACATAAGCTTTCCATACCTATATTATTTGTAATTTTTCAATATATGTCTGGTTTGTAAGATATTCATCCGAGACGTTTTGGGTCAAAATAGGTGTTCAATGAAAAAAAATATCAGTTTTTTTAATGTTTCACTCTTACCGAGAGAGA
The DNA here is from genome assembly GCA_026545225.1 of Cornus controversa. Taxonomy (NCBI): domain Eukaryota; kingdom Viridiplantae; phylum Streptophyta; class Magnoliopsida; order Cornales; family Cornaceae; genus Cornus; species Cornus controversa. The sequence continues at coordinate 24,839,308 of CM048852.1, forward strand.
GTGTAATTCATCCCTATAGTTAGGAAGCTCAGAATACACCAACGGAAACACAATCTTGTTCCGAACAGTGAGATGATAACAGTGGTGGTCTCGGAAGCGCGAAAAGCCATTGGAAAGGTGATGCGTAAGGCCCACGCGCCTCTTGGTGAGGTGACGTGTTGAAAAAAAAACATGTCGCCCACTCCTGCCTAGTGGCTTGTGAGACCTTTGTAGGGCTTTGTTTGGGACACCATTTTTTCTGGTAGCTTTGGAATTTAATTTTACAAATTTTCATAATTTTTGTAAAAATTTTTTTAAAACAAATTTTTTGTTTGCAAATTTTATTTGGTAAAATTATAAAATTCCAAAGGAAAAAGACTTAATCGTGCACATAAAGACACGAAAGGAACTGTTTGGGGATCCGATTTGTGGTGTTAATGATCCTAGAGCTTTATTCTAATTTTTTTTTGCACATTTGCAATTATTGACATGATATTTTTATTTTATTGACTTATAATTTTGTATTTATCGTATTTTATTTTTATTTTTATTTTTTAAGTATAATTTTTTATTTATCGTATTTTACTTTGTTATATTTATATTTTTGAGTAACAAAATTTTTATTTATTGTATTTTCTAATTTTTTTAATCTTTTTTTATAAAATTTTAATTTATTATATTTTTTTTTAGTAAACAAAATTTTTATTTATTGTATTTTATTAAAAAAATCAAAAATAAAACTTGAACTGAAAAATGAAATCTGAAAATGAAAGTTTCGTTATGAAGTTTTCAAATTATGTCTAAGGATTGTTAAAATTTTGACATCATTATCATTTTTTCAGAAATAAAAAATGTGTTCTGAAACACGATTTTTGTTGTGACTTTCAACAAAATGAAAATAAAAATTAAAATCTAAAATCAAAAGTGTTATCCAACAAAGCCGTAATTATTTGATTTGATTCTAAATTTTGATGGGCCATCATAAAAATTTAAATCATTTAATAGACCATTGAAAGGTCGGTTGATTGTGAATGTTGAACGTAAGTCATATACTAAATTTAAGTATAAAACAGTAATTTTCTGTATTTAAATGTGAAAGCCTGACACCTGTTGAGAGAGAAATTCAAAAAAGTTGGTAATGATTTAGCTCAAAGAATCAAAGCAAGTAATGCGTGTTGATTCACCTTCTTTAATGAACAAGAGGCCTTACTTTGATTTGATTCTCAATTTTTGTTGGTCCTCCGAGAAAATCAAAGCATCAAATCCGTGTTTAAAAAGTATTCCTATCGTTTCAGTTTTAAAGAATGATTGATCATATCATTAAACAATTAAAATTAAAGTCAAACAATAAAATATCATACTTAAAACTTGATAGAATCATAAGACTTGATGTTACTTCACCACCTCAACTAGAATAGCCTAAAGAGGCAACTGTTAGCTAACTTTCTTTTATGTAGCGGCTGGGGCTCCTAAGAAAGCAAAATTCAAAGAACTTTCACAATGATTTCAGTGGAAGTAGTAAAGCTAATACTGTAATTCTTTGATTTGATTCTCAATTTTGATGGGTCCTCCTAAAAATTTAAACCATCCAATAGGCAGTCGAAAGGTGTTCTTCTTTATCATTTCCTTCTTCAATTCCTTTCTAGACACAGAAAATCATGATTAAAATTAAAGCTCGTTGATAAAGAGATCCCATTTTCTGAAACGAAATGAAGGTTGGTTGAACATAATCCATGAAAAATTCTTTAACTTACAAAATTATATATATATATATATATATATATATATATATATATATTGTGATAGAGTAAGAAAAACCCACGAGGACTTATGCAAATTAAGTCCTATGACGGAGATTTTAAATCAGACTTTTTACAACTAACAATATATAGTGTTTTTGATTTTTAATTGGATTCTAAATATCTATGTATTAATTTTTCCTCATTTCATTGCAATTGAAACAATCTTTTAAAAAATATATATTGCACGAAAAAAGGTTGACTATATTTATAATATTTTATATAATATTATATGATTTAAATGCAAAAGACATAACATAAAAGTTCACATTAGGTACGATACTATACTCCATAAATTAAAATAAAATCGCATACAAATTATAGGTCTTAGAAACAAATTACTTAAATTGAAACTAAATAACAAGAACATAAAATAAAAAAAATTAGAAGTTGAATGCAAAGTTTTCAGAAATTTGTTAAGAATAACAAGTATGATAAAAGGTAATTGAAAAAATATTTATATATATAAGCTAGTTGAAATTATCTTAAGAAAATGTAAATATATAAATGAAATTATCTCAAGGACGCAATGAGGACATATATAAATGTATATAGATGTATCATCGACAGAGAGGTGGTGCTGGATCGAAAGTTGGTGCCTGGTGGCCATGGAGTTAGAGAGAGAGGATGGAAAAAAATCACTGTTAGCATGGCTAGTTTTTGTGAGTAGCGTGGTATGAAAATAGTTGTGAAAGCTTGATTAAAATTTAGAGAGGGGAGATTAGGTTTACTTGTTGGTTTGTTTAATTTTTTAAATTTATTCAATTTTAAGTCCAATTAAAATTAATCAGACACATAAAACAAGTAAATAAAGTAAAATTCAGAATAATATTCGATATACGTGAAAAATACGAAAAGGATAAAAATCACAGGTAAGACTTGTAGCCCCAGAGAACCAAATCCACAATCTCGAAACAAAGTACAACAAACTCTATCTCAGACTCACACCCACTCCACTCTGAGAAGAACTTGATGCGGAATGCCTCAGACTTACTCTTCCGACTCCATGTCCAATTGTAGCAAATTTTCGGCTAATGTCACAATCCTTGCTGAAGGGTAATTGAAATAATACAAACACTTCATGAATATTATGTCCCCTTCGTAGTGCGATCTTCTTCTCCTTCCTCACCAACATGTTGGGTTTGTCGCTCAAATTCAATTGTGGCAGTTTACTTTTTTGTTTGGGAAGCCTGAAGACTTGTGGGGCAAGGCTGAAGACTTGGGGAGAAAGTTGTATACATCTATTTTAGAGTTGTGATTGAATTGGTAACTTCTTATTAGACAATGTATGAAAATCATTATTCAAGAAGGAATTGGTTTTAGAGACTATATAAATAGATGTAGGGTTAAAGGAAAAAAGAGAGAGAGAAGAAAGATGTAAGGGGTTGGTGAGTGTTGTGAGGAGATGAGAGTATATTTAATTCCGGAGAGAAGATGCCAAGAGAGAGTGAAAGAGTGTGTGTGGTAGGCATGCTTTTCGCACGTTGTATATTCTATTCTCAATATAGTGAAATCTCTCTCTCCATGTTTGTAGTCCTAGAGTTTGGTGAAACATGTAAAATATTGTCTTGTGCGTAGATGTGTTTGGTTGTTATTACCATATATGCTTGTGTAATTGTTGATGTGATGATATACTTCCGCTGTGCTGAATGAAGGGGGATTAATTACCAACAAAACAAACAATTCTAGAAGAAATCAAACAAACTAGTAACTTGATCAACAAAAAATCTTTGAAGTCAACTTCAAACAATTGATTAAGTATAGAGCATCATCATAAATCACTCATTTATAACCACATTTATGGAAAACAATGGTCCTATGTTGCATTAAACATCAACAAGTTCTACAGTTAGAGCACAATTAGTGAGAGACACAAGACCATAGCTACTCAATTTAATAAACCCTCTTGATATATAGTACTAATTTTCTTCTATATACCTAGTCTGATATGTCCAATAATGTGTTAAGATGAAATCAATTGGCCAAGGGTCAATTTCGCAATCATTCTCGTTTTGCGTTTATGATTTCATTTGAAACAAGTACATTGGTTTTGTTGTTGGGTATATTCAATGGTGATTGGAAGAATGTTTCGTAACGTAAATTTATTCAAAAAATTTTGAAAATAAAAATATAAAAACTTGTTAGGGAAAAAGTGGTGCTAAGATTGAGAAATAAAGTAACTAGTTAAAAAAGGTCAAATAGAGTTTTTTTTTTTTTAATACCGTTCACAACTACGATGTTATTGCTACAATGCAAAAATATTAAAAAAATATCAAATTTGTCCTATATGAATCTCTTTTCAGCAATAAATGTGGTATTATTCAAATGATGGTAAAAGTTACTAAACATATTATAGTGTTTTACTTTGTAATAAGTATATTACCAACAACACAAAACACGAAATAAAAACGATTGCTAAATAGACTCCAAATCTCCATGTAAAAACAACACAAAATAGAAATAAAAAGAAAAAGCCAAATCTGTGATTTAATTACCTCTAGAATTGTTGAGTCTGGGTCTCATCTGTATTATTTAAATCATGAAATTGTTCATTTTACTTTCTTTTTCCATTTGGGGCATACTAATGAGAATCCCTAAGGTGTAATTAACAGGCTTTATCAATATACAATGAGTTTTTTGTTGTTTCTTCTTTCACTTTTTGGGTCTTTATTTTTTAGTTGTCAGATTGTAATATCACTTTTTGTGTCTTTGTTTTTTAGTTTTCGGAATGTAATATCACTTTTAGGTCTTTGTTTTTTCCCATGTGAATCCATATGATACCCATATAATTCTTCATTTTACTTTTCTTTTCCCATTTTGGACGTACTAATGAGAATCTCTGGTGGGATCTTATCATTTCAGTTTCAAAGAATGATTGATCATACCATTAAACAATTAAAATTAAAGTCAATCAATAAAATATCATACTTAAAATTTGATAGAATCATAATAATATATAAAATTGTTGACACTCAAAATGTTGAATGTACAAAAATGAGTGGAACGAGAAACAGATTAACCAAGATATAAAAATAAGTATTCATTTAGGGATATGAGTATTAGTAGAATTGGACTCTATCAAGAGTTCATAAAAATGATAACTCTGAAGATTGATAGAAATAGAATCATGGATGTTTTAGACTCTTAAAGTTTCATCATTGACATTGGATATGCATGGACTTTATATGTATATATATATAGTTGATTAGTTTACATTGAAGATGGACTCTTGCTATTTTATTAGGAATATATTTGCTAAGTTATGGACTCTGTGAAGAATGAAGGTTACGACAGGCTGGCTGTGTAGATAAGTCCAAGTGTGACTTGGACTATATAGGAGTGTAGGTGATAGAGTCATCCACACTTTGAACTCTAGCTAACAGAAGATATGTATTGGTGAACTTTTCATAGATAAGGACTCTTATAATAAAGTTACTATTATAAAGTTGGTTATACAGAATATACGTATAACATGGTTCGTGTATATGCATGGGTTAATTTGTATTGAACAATGACTACTATGAATTTGGAATGAAGATTGTATTGAAGATGAAGTTGAGTGGAACTTGGAGTCTACGAAGGCTGAAATTAAAAGATTTACATTGTTGGGGCTTGAAGACATGCTCATTGATAGACATTTTATTTTTATTTTTATTATTATTTATATTATTATCTTGTAACAGATTTAGGAAGTTAGTTGTACTAAATTTCTATAAATAAAATAAATGAATTCCTAGTTGAAGGTTCCACAACCACTCTACAAACATTGCATCACGTGCACAATATTCTCCCAAATATTTCTCGTCTCTACTTATTGTACATCTCCCTCATAAATTTCTTGCTCTCTACCTCCTTAATCAGTCTATATCTATACATCACCCTCACTTTTTATCTTGCTCCATGTTATCTCCCTCCTTCTACCTCTCTCCTTACTATGATTCAGTCTTGCAATTCTTTGAGCATCCTAAAGTCCTCTTCATTGAGGTAAAAAAGAACTCAATAGGAAGTTTGATATTCTCTCTCCCTAGCCAATCATCTGATCCAACATAACACTCAAAGAAGATACTTGTGTTCGACTAACTGATTCTCTATCAAGCTTATTTCACAGCTCTGGCACACCCACACTTGCTGACAATTCAATTGGCATGCCTGGCTGATTAATTGATCGAACACAAATACATTTTTTCAATTCAAAAATTTTATAATATGTGATAAGGCGGAATAGCCCAATGAGACAAACTTTTAGGTAACTTTGAAATATATCTTTTCAATTCAAAAAATTTATAAAATGTTATAATTAAGGTGATTGATGTCACTTCAACACCTATACTAGAATAGCCTAATGATGCAAACTGTGTAACTTTCTTTATGAAGCGGCTGGAGCTACTAAGAAAGCAAAATTCAAAGAACTTTCACAATGATTTCAGTGAAAGTAGTAAAGCGAATACTATGATTCTTTGATTTGATTCTCAATTTTGATGGGCATCATAAAAATTTAAACCATCTAATACGTAGTTGAAAGGTGTTCTTCTTTATCATTTCCTTCCTCAATTCCTTTCTAGACACGAAAATCATGATTAAAATTAAAGCTCGTTGATAAAGAGATCCCATTTTCTGAAACGAAATGAAGGTTGGTTGAACTTAATCTATAAAAAATTCTTTTAACTCACAAAATTATATATATATATATATATATATATATATATATATATTGCGATAGAGTAAGAAAAACCCACGAGGACTAGCTTAGTGCAAATTAAGTCCTAAGACGGAGATTTTAAATGAGACCTTTAACAATCAAACAATATATTTTTTATTTTTTATTTTTAATTGGATTCTAAATATTTATGTAGTTTTCCTCATTTTCATTGCAATTGAAACAATCTCTAAAAAAAAAAAAAATATTGCGCGAAAGAAGGTTGACGATACATCTAATGTATATATATTATATTTTTAATATTTTATATAATATTGTATGATTTAAATGCAAAAGACATAACATAAAAGTTCACAGTAGATACGATACTCTACTCCATAAATTAAAATAAAATTGCATACAAATTACAGGTCTCAGAAACAAATTAATTAAATTGAAACAGAATAATAGGAACATAAAAAAATTAGAAGTTCAATGCAAAATTTCAGAGATTTGTTAAGAATTGAAAAAAAAAAAGGAGTAAGGGTAACACGTTATCCCCCATTTAGTGGTTCATATACTATAGACTCCTATGTAGAGTGTATCTCTGATTATGCGATGCATAATCTCTATAAAAAAGACGAGAGAAAAAAAATACAACAATTGAAATATATATTCTCTCTGAGTTTTTCTTTGATGTTTTTCCTTTTTGAGTTCTCTCTCTATCTTAATCTCTCTCTTTGGTAGCCATCAACCAATAGATCTTGGATTATGGAATACACATAGAGGACTCTAGTAGCTGCTCTATTGATGAGAATTACGTTGTCATAGGGACAGCTTGTAACACAAGCTATCAGTTCGTTTATTTTCGCTATATTCGGTCTACAAGAGGTAACCGAATATTTCAATAATTAAGATTAATTTTCTAACATTGGTATTAGAGCCTTTATGCTTGTTGCTCACTTAATTTTTCATGAACATGCTTAGAATAAATTTTAACAAATTTATTATATAAAAGTATGCTTAATCTTTATGAAAAATTTTTCTCATGAAATTGATATCGTATGAGGCTGAGTTTTTAGTATGTTGTAGCCAATATGCAAATATATATATCTAAAATTTTTTATACAAAAACTCCCTGTGTTTTATTTTTTAAAAATAAAATAAAGATGATTTGGTAGAAAATTGCTAGGCCTTTCTCTCATTCATCGTTGAGTTTTGGTGCATGAAAATTATATGAAAATATTCCTTGTTACATAAGCTTTCCATACCTATATTATTTGTAATTTTTCAATATATGTCTGGTTTGTGAGATATTCATCCGAGACGTTTTGGGTCAAAATAGGTGTTCAATGAAAAAAAATATCAGTTTTTTTAATGTTTCACTCTTACCGAGAGAGGGTGTAATTCATCCCTATAGTTAGGAAGCTCAGAATACACCAACGGAAACACAATCTTGTTCAGAACAGTGAGATGATAACAGTGGTGGTGTCGGAAGCGCGAAAAGCCATTGGAAAGGTGATGCGTAAGGCCCACGCGCCTCTTGGTGAGGTGACGCGTTGAAAAAAAAACATGTCGCCCACTCCTGCCTAGTGGCTTGTGAGACCTTTGTAGGGCTTTGTTTGGGACACCATTTTTTCTAGTAGCTTTGGAATTTAATTTTACTAATTTTCATAATTTTTGTAAAAATTTTTCTAAAACAAATTTTTTGTTTGCAAATTTTATTTGATAAAATTATAAAATTCCAAAGGAAAAAGACTTAATCGTGCACATAAAGACACGAAAGGAACTGTTTGGGGATCCGATTTGTGGTGTTAATGATCCTAGAGCTTTATCCTAATTTTTTTTTGGACATTTGCAATTATTGACATGATATTCATAGTAATTGCATTGGGTTTTATATGGATCATTTTTATTTTTATATTACTTATTGAATTAATCCTTTATATGTTAAGACCCAATACCTACTCCCACTGTGGTGTGTATGGTAAATCACATTAACCAAAGCCCATTTATATTTTTGTGATATTATAGATGTATGAGATTATTATATTGATATTCTAGTACACATGTTTAAATTGTAGAGTTATAACAAGGCCTAATTTTAGATATATGAATTTTTTGGTGCGACATCTTCATGAATGAGTTGTTATTTCTTGGACATGTGACATTGTTAAAATAATACAATGTCTAGGCAAGTTTAGGAGATTGGGTTTTAAGTGGGACCGACGTGACCCCTCCAGTCTTTTTTGCAACTTACCTGGTTATATTTTAAGCAAGTATCAGTCTCCAAGAATTCCAACAAGTTGTATGGGAATATAATTACGGACAATACTTATATATTTAGAGTTGTCTAGGCACAAGGTACTAGAATGTCAATTGAGCTCAAGTGGAGCTCACATGAATGTATGATTATTTATTGTGTGGATTGATTAGATACGTTCTAATTCAAAAAAAATTTGCTCGAAATCAATTGCAAATATTTTTTTTTGTTAATATAATTGGGTGATAATTACGAGCATGACGAAAATTTTAATCCCATTATATTAAACAATGAAATATCTGTACTTGAATTTTTGAAAGTAAAATAATAAATAGTCAAGAAAATATGTTTAATGTCACCTTGCGTAATTTGTATGTAGATGGCCTCTAAGTACGTTATTACTGATCTCACAAAAGGTGAAAAACTATTAGGTACCAACTATAAATGTGTCATAGAAAAATCCAATACTTATTTAATGAGACAGAAGTCCTAGAAACCCTGACCAATAGCATGACCCCACCTGAGGAGGGCAATATGGCCCTGCATCGTCGAAACATGGAAGTCTATCAAGAATGGGTTAAGAAAGATCATGGTGCGTGCTTTACTATGTTAAGTAGCATGTATAACGATCTAATTGGAGAATTTAAAAATTGCTCCACAACCCAGAGTATGTGGGACCAACTGAAAATTGCTTTCGGTGAAACCATTACCACAAGGCTTCTTGCCTTAACGCTTAAGTTTGAAAGCTATAAGATGGATTCTAAGCAGACAATGGCTGAACACCTTAGGATACTTTGCTCGTGATTGCACTAAGCCGAAGAAGATTTTCTCTAAACAAAACTCTCTATTTATATTGGTTTGTTCACACGTACTAGTTGCTCATTCATCTTCTTTGTGGATACTAGATACATGAGCAACCAAAGATGTGAGGCAGAATAAAGGAGGTTTTCTAGATTATTGTTGGATACCAATAGGGAGCCAAGGCATCTTCATGGGCAATGGTGCTAGTGAAGCGGTTCTAGAAGTTGGTTCTTATCAGCTCAAACTACGCTCAGGGCGTGTGCTACTTCTACATGATGTGTTTTATGCACCTAGTGTTCGATATAATCTAGTTTCAATTCTAGCATTAGCTGACTTGATTTTTCTTTTCGAATAAGTAATAGAAAAATGGACATGTATCTGGATGATGTATTTTATGAACATGATTTTCTTTTAAATATTTTATATCATTTGAATTTGTTAGATTATAACTGTTTATCTGAATATTTGGCATGTGATATTGATAATCATAATTCTATAAAATGACATACGAGACAAGGTTACATTGGAAAAGATACGATGACCATATTAATTAGAGAAGGCCTATTGGGGTTTCTCACTAATGTTACCCTTCTAACATGTGAGCCTTATTTTGCTGGAAAGAGCTGTCGAAAGCCTTTTATTGAGAATGATTTTCCGAGCACTAGTGATGCTAAAACTAATCTTGAACTCTACAAGATGGTAGATTTAGAAGATAAGTTTTTTCCTTTTAGTGAGGGTGGGGAATTAATTTCTCATCTTGAAATCGCCGAAGAGAATAATATTAATCTTCAATCCATTTCACATTTAAAATCTAGTGGGAGTCCACAATTAGACTCGCAAGAAACTCAAATTCATAGGAGTGAATGTGGAATAGTTCCTCGTTGTCATTTTACGATTGAGGGGGACATACTTTTATGTACTCCGTTGGATACATATGAGCCTTCTTCTTTTCATGAAGTGCTCTCTTCACTGGCTTGTAAATAAGGGATGATTGCTATGAAAGATGAGACGAGTTCAATGTATAAGAATCATGTTTGGGAATTAATTGATCTTCCAAATGGGCGCAACACCATTGGAACCAAATGAGTTTTAAAGGTAAAGCAAAAAGTGGATGGATCAATTGACATATATAAAGTGCGTCTTGTGATGAGTGTAAAATAATGGATGGATGTCGTTACTTCTCTACAATTCGTACAAAAATAAAACTTGCAAAAACTCTACTAAAAATTTTATAGTAATAAGCAGGGTCGAACCACTCTCAAGTGACATTCCAAATAAGCTTAAATTCACACACTAATTAATTTATGGAATGAAAATGACTTTTTTTTAAAATATTTTTTTATTTTGGAATTACAATGAATAAATAAAACTACACTAATAAAATAAATCTCAAGGGAAGGGAATCCACCACCACAAATCCACATAAATAGATTTTCTATTATTCTTATATGATTTTTTCTCCAATAAACAATACACTTCACTCACCAATCCAATTATAACTTGAAAAGATGAAAGAAAATATGACATAAAAAGAAAATTTGATTATATATGAGAGTATTTTTTTACTTAATATGTTGTACCTTTGCTAGGTAAATTGAGGTAAGCATTCTTCGAATTACCATTATTTGGCAAACACGAAGAATCATCCTTCTCATTTTCTTTTGAAAATAAAAACTCAGAATATAAGAATAAAAGAATACTCTTAGGAGGAAAAAATATATAAGAATATAAAATAATTTACTTATATTTCATCATAGTGGCTTCATCACTCCCTTGAGAGATGTTTTTACAAGAAAAGAAAATTAATACAAAAAAATATTTTCAACTACACTTTATTTTTTTTTGACAATTTCTAACTCATTTCACCAACCCCTAAGACCCCCTATTTATAGAGTTAGAGGGGAATGGTTTAGGTGAGAATACAAAAATTTAAAATACAAAATTTAAAAACAAAAATTCAAAATTTTGAATTTAAATATCTAAGATTTGATCTCCATATCTCCATTTTGAATTCTAGACTACTGACGTGGCTGTGTAAAAAACATATTTTACAAAGATTTGAACTTGAGACCTCTTGTGGTGTAAATTGTACAGAATAACATCTCTCCTACAATTCTTTTCATATTCATCTTTGGCTATACATATCATTTTCAGCCATTTTTACTACTTTTCTTCTCATTTGGAAATCAATCCCTATAAACATAAAATGCAAAGATAAGAACATTTAAATAAAGTAAAATAGTAATTAAAGACTTATTTTGAGATATAAAATACTAATTTTTGTGTACTTCTCAAATTACCCCCAAACAAGCTTTTGCTAGTCCTTTAACAAATACAAGCAAAGATATTAGTGCACAAAACTAGTACTTTTATTTAACACTTATCTAAAGATGTGCCACTTTCGCTGGCTATTCTCGATTGCATTTACCATATGGAATAAGGCCTTAAACCCCTAGGTTATCGCTAGTGGACGAACTATAGCCTTGTGAGGGTTTCAGTGATGATACCCACAAACATCAAAAAAGGGTAATTAACACTCTAAGATTTTTTTTCCATTAATGTGTATAAATTAAGAACAAATCAATCATTCCACTTTATTGCGTAATAAAAATTAAAAGAAAAGATTAAACAATATTCAAAAGTTAAAAATTTTCATTATTATTCTTGACTCAGAATGTGTGTGTGAATAGCCACCAATAATGTAATTCTCAATTTTAAAGCAACTGCATTTCAGATTTTCTTAAAAAATTAGTTTTGATTTCAAATCTCACTTATGATATTTCACTCAAAATTGAACACTAAGAGATTGGCTAATTTTGCACTCAAGTATATATGGGTAGAATAATGTAGAGAAAATGCAAATTATCTCACGTATTTTTTAATGAAGAACAAAATTTTCAAGAAAATGCATATGATTTCATGAAAGGAACGTCAAATATTAAGAATTTATACCACACAACAATATAGTTCAGTCATGTTCGTATCCAAACTATACTATCGTTCGGATCAAAAGGACTTTTATTAGGATGTAACTTTAGGTAGAAGGAAGATAAAAAAAAAAGTGATGACGATAATGAAAAGGTGTATTCAAGAATACTTGGGAAGAACTAACTCACTTAGGGCATATTACTTTCAAATTTTTCTTCCAAAATTTTGTCAATTGAATGCTTTCTATTTCACTTGTTTTTGTATACACTTCTCAAAATCTCATCAACAATTATACTCCCTCTTTTTTTCTTTTCCTTTTTCTTGTCACCCGCTTGCACATTGATCACATCCATTCTCGAAAAGCCTAAAAATGGTTATAAAAGAAAGGCTGGACCAAAAAGTTTCACTGTTTATCACATCCATTCTCGAAAATCCGTAAAAAATATGATTATAAAAGAAAGAATGGGCAAAAAGCTCAAATGGTTAATAAGTGGTAATTCATAACTAAGAAAGAAAATTGTTTTTGAAAGACTCAAACAATGAAAGATGGCCTAAAATTATTTCTCAAGGATAGGTATAGTTCTTCAACATACATGAGCTCAAAAAAATTTATGTGGCATAAAATGATGAATTCTTAATATTTGACCAATTAAACAAAATAATGAGACTAATCAACAAAATTATGCGAATTTCAAGAAAAAATAGAGTAATTAGCATATAACCCTCAAAATAAAAAGAATGGTACAATACCTCACTGGGTTAAATCTCCACTTTTATTCGTCGGATCTTTAACATGCTGTCACTTATCAATTTCAAATCATATTACGGGGCTTTATTGAATTTTTTTTTCTGAGTTTTAGAAATTCATGAAATTGTTCTAACTGAAAGATAGGATAAAATCTTAACTTTTATGAATTTATTAATGCACTAAAGCTTGAATATTTTATTTTAAAAATTTATACACATTTAATATTAAAAAAAAATCAAATCATAGTGTGAAAATTACCATTATCACAAAAAAATTTTAAAAAAATTGCAAATTCAACGCTTTTCTAAAAATTTAAAAACTTAATGTCATACCTCCAAACCTAAACTCAACATTGTCCTCAATGTTGGACAAAATAACAATTAAGCACAAATAGAAGGTTGGAAGATTATTACCTTAATCGGAATGAATTGATTTGTTTTAACTTTCCATTAAACAAAACTGAAGCATTAGTAATCACATGAAAAGTTCAATTTTGTGCATGGGAATTTATTATTTGTTTAAAAAAATAAATACAACTCCTATTATTTGTTAGAATAACATGAGGATTACCAGTTAAGGTATGCCAACAACACCAGGAAAGTCCTCAGGAAAGTGTGGAAAGACACTTGGTCTGCTTAATGACGGTACATCCATACTCCTTAGATAGAAATTTCCTTAGATATTGTGAAGTTGAAAGGTGCTCACTAGAGTTACCAAGAGTTATCTCTACTTTTCTAAATATTTTTAATCAATTAAAAAAAATTTATTGCAAAATGCTAAATTAAAATTAACAAATTAAACAAATATTAATTTAAAGATGCACAAACAAAAGAAGCAATAAAAAAATGAGTGAGTGTGTGGTCTTTCTTATTCCTCTTCTTATTTTTTTTTATAACAAAAAGAAAAAAATGAAGAAAGTGTGACCATAGGGATATTTCTAAGTTATTCTATACTAGAGTTTGCATGCCAAAGTTATCGACCTAAAAAAAAAAATTATGTTTTCCTAATTTAAAAAGAAAATAAAATGCTGTAAAAGAATTAGGTACTTACCTGGATGACAAATCTATTGTTCCTCTTGTAAGAATGTTTAATGGTGACATCAACCGAAATAGTGCATTATAAGAACCTGCCATGGAAAATAAAAATATTTTTTTCCATTCTTTTCTTCAAATAATAATAATAAAAAAAGAAACTAAAAAATAAAATAAAATAAAATAAAAAATAAAAAGAATAGAAGGGAGGGAAGGAAAGTTTGGGTGGGCTCCCAAAAAAATTGTAGTATTGAATATTTGTGCTTCGAATTGTGAGTTGCACGGTTCGGAAGAGGTTGCGAAAAATACTTTAAAACCTAGAGAGGGGTGAATAGGATCACTTGCTCATTTGCTTAATTTTCCAAATCAATTCAATTTTAGGTCCAATTAATAATTAACCAAATAATTAAAACGAGTAAATAACTTAAAGTGCAAGTAAAGTAAAGAATGCATCGAATATACGTGGAAAACCCAAGGCGGAAAAAAATCATGGAGGGAGGTGGAAAGCCTCAAGAAACCAATCCACTATAATGAAGCAAAGTACAGCAAACTCTGTTTCAGATTCACACCCCTCTTCACTCTGTCAAGAATCTGATGCAGAACACCTTAGACTTATGATTGCGACAACACGTCCAATTACTACAAAATTACGGCTAATGTCACGATCCTTACAAAAAGGTTGCTGGAAGAACAAAAATACTCAACAAGTATTTCATTCCATTCATAGTGTGATATAATCACCTTTCTTCATTAACAAGCAAGAGAAGAACCTTTAATCCAATGTTCTGATCAGCGAATAATTTGATGCAGTCTCTGAACAGCCGATCAGTAGAAGAATATCATCCTAAATATCACTTGTTAAATATAGATGTATGTTCTCAAAAATATATAGCCCTAATTATACTTTATATATACTTTCTCTCTCTAAAAATAATATTCCAAGCTCTTTTTGTAGAGAAAATACAGATACATATATATAGGCAAGGGATTCCTAATTCTACTTTGAAAAGAAGTCAAATACCAAAATAGAACTCTTCTAGAAGTTTCAAACCCAATAGGAATCAAAATTCTCGTCAAAATATATTTCTTATTGGGAATAGGCTAAGTGAGACTGGTGCCAAATAATTAGGATCGGTGGGAATTTGTAAAAACCTGTAAAAAATAAACTGCCAAGAAAAGTTGGACCAATCCAAAATATTGGGGACCGGTCCTACTTTGAAAAACCCTAAGTTTTTAATTTAAACCCTAGTTTTTCAAAATAGACCCGGAAATATAAATTGCAAAGTGTCCTCACCATACTTACCTGTACTATATGGTATTCTTACTGATTTATCTGCTTCCATGCACTTAAGTGTGTGCTCAAAGATGTTGATGATCGATACCAAGAATAAATCAAAAATTACAACTCGATCAATCAAGTTTTGATCACCAAAATATACCAATTACAATTATATATCTCACAATCTCCTTCTTTGACAATTTCGTGATAAAATCACCTAGACAATTATAACCTAACCCATTAAAAAAATTAGATTACAATGTTGTCCAAAAATACATAGAAATAAAGAACTGATTAATAGAAGCTTCACTTGTGTGTTCAAAACGGTGAAGAAAAATCTGTACCTACACATTAATTAAACAACACAACCTGTGAAAAGCTTAATAAAGAAACATAAATCTATAATGCTTCCCCTTAATCTCTCCTTTAATCAGAAATATCTGATAAATACTTCTTTCCCTTTTTGTAACAAATTGACCAAGAAATGCCAAAGAGAAGCATATAAACAGATAATTAAAGAAGCATATAAAGAGACTAAGATAATAGGGACGCAAAAATTATCATCATCACTGATCAAATAAATATCCAAAACATATCAGTTGATGGAATAGACAAAACATAACAAAAATAAATAATCTAGACATCAGGGGTAAAGAAGTCAAAACTAGTCTAGAATAAAAGATATCAAGACCTAAAAGTCTAATCATTCTCTACATCATCAGCAGCCTCATCAGATACAGCATGGTCAATTTTGTCTATCCTAGCATGTAAGCAATCGAACCCTTTCTAAGTGAACCTGAGAACTTGGTTCATCTGATTTGTTGTTACTAGCGTATCAGTCATAGGAAGTTGGAAAACTCCTCGACCTCTGGATACTGCCTATCCAGCTCTTTGACTGAGCTTATAAGCTTTCCTATCCTTCTCTTTCTTATTAACTAATCGAGTAATTGATGTAACATCAATTATCCCTTTCGGTCTCTCAATATTTGCTCCATCAAGAATAGAAACCCTAACACCTTTCAGAGTGACCATGATAATCTGTGGGAAGGGTAAGGCTGATGATGACCTAGAGTGTCGAGTAGCTAGAATCATAGTACGCATGATAGTTGCAGGAAGATTAATAAGATCCTCTCGAACAATATGGTAAAGTAGCTCAGCTCGACTTTTGATCAAATTGCCCTTGTGGTTATGAGGATCAAGGTTGTATGAGACCACCAAATTCAATGCCGACACATTGTGTGTGATATAGAGTGATGGAAACCCATCAACAAGCCTAGGGGCATTGGGTATGCATAACTCCCTAATCATGTCATCCATGGTTGGTTGGTTTGGATCCTCAACTTGGTATAGCAAAATAATGCCATTCTCAATCTTTGTTACTCCCAAAATATTGGCAATTGTGTCATTAATGACCTCAACATGAATGTCATAACACTTGGTGACAAATGTTAGGTCATCCAAATTCGACGTGATTATATTGCCATAAAAATATCAAAGCATATCCGGCTTGACAATCTCTCGAAGATCACATAAAGACTCCCAACCATTATCCTCAAAGTATTGCACAAAATCAAGTTGTCATTCTTATTTGATTGACACAAGATTCATTTTCCATTCTATCCTCATAACCCAGGAACTAATGATGTTTAGGAAGGTGTTGTAGTTGAAATCGTCCTTAAACATGTTTCTAGTGAACACAATGCGATTATCTGCACTTGTAGACACTTTACTATGTCCCCATTTGAGTGCGATCAAGACCACAACGAATGGGATCAAAAATAGAGTCAATAGTTTTATTGAGTTAATTGATCGAACACCTAGTGTGCAAGTCTAAAATCCCCAAATTTTAAAGATATTTGTTTGCACAATATCACCCAAATCAACACAATTCTCCAAAAATCTAATCCCAAGCTCCAATACTCAATAATCACAAGAAATATAGAAGAGGAAGAAAATGTATATGAGATGAGTGTGTGAGAGTTGCAGAGAGCTTTGAGAGATATGAAAGTGAGAGTGTGTGTATAAGTAAGGGTGAGAGGTTTAAAGCACTCAAGCACATGGATTACATAAAAATTGGGCATCTTCTAAATGCGATTGGTATATTTGGGGACCGGTCTAACTTATCTCGGTTCCTCAGAACCTGTAGAAGTGCAACTAGTGCTCAATATCTGGGGTCGGACTAACTTTGTGAATTATGAAAAATTACACTTTGGATCTCTAATTCACCAAATACCTCTCATCTCAACTTTATTTAGCAATTAAGCACACAAAGTATGAAAAATAAACACAGAATCAATATAAAACATATTTTTGGATTTTTGAAAGTTTTTCAAGAGAAAAAGAACTAAATCAAAATAAAACATGAATAATATCATGAGAATAATCAAAACATATTTTTCAGATAATAAGATGAGTCCTAAAATTTTTGAAAATTTTCAAACATTCATAAATTCAGAATTTTAAAACTCATAATTTGTCTATAAAATTCATTTTCAAATTCAACACAACTTCCAACACACAAATATTTATAAAAATTTAGAAATTCATCTAATAAATCCATGTGTGTGTGTGCAATTCAATTTCATCAAAAATTAATCAAATTCCTTTGATTCATCTTCTAAAACATATTGGATGATAAGCAAATATAACTAGACAAATCAAACGCATCTTTTATCATTTTTTTAAAAAAATTCTAAGACGGTGGCTTTCACGCTTACGGACATTGGAGATTTATATTGTAGTGGAAGCTTCGAACACATCCCAAAGGTAGCCTTGCCTTTTTGTCTTAGATATTCAGCAAATTCTTCATTTTCTTTTTCTTTTCATGCTGAATAAAAATAGAATTTTTTTCATCATTTTTTTTCTTGATCATTTAAGCTTTCGATGCTACTCATACAATATACTCTAGTCAACTTCACTGAATTTTGGAGGGGTGTTATTTTAAAGAATTAAACTCACTTGCTCAGTTAATTGAACTTTCTTAGGAACAGGGTTCCTAGACTTACACTTCTGAGTGCATAAGTCCTTTAGAAATTTAGCATAGGAGGAAATTTGTTTTATGGCATCAACAAGAGGAAGATTGATTTTCACTTGCTTAAATATTTCTATCATATCTTGCAATTTCTCTCCTTATTTCTCAAATTGAGTTGGTTCCTTAATCTTTGAGAAAAGGGAATAGGAGGTTCATATGAAGCCTCTTGAATTAGAGTCAACGAGAATTTAGCTTCAATGATCTTCTCATTTCCTTTATCTTTTGGATTATTAGAGAACTCTTTTGGATTTATTGGAATATCTTTTGGATTAAAAATGGGACTGTTTGGATTTATCGGACGCTCACATTCTTTCTCCCTTATTTTGTCAACCAGATTTTCGAGTACTCTACCACTCCTTACAGTAGTAATTGATTGAGCTTGTTCTTTTTTGAACTCAAAAGGAATGAGAAGCATCATCAATTACTTGAATTCCATTCAGGTTTGCCACTATTTGGCTAGGCAACTTTTCACCCTCTCTACGATTCATTGCATTAGCTAGCTGTCCCAATTGGGACTCTATCTTTACAATAGATTGTGGGTGGGTATTGATCTTTTGAGTATTACTTTCGATAATATTGCCTAATGTACCCAAAACCTTTTTCCATAAAATTGGGGTTTCGAGAAGGTGGTTGATTGGGAGTGTAGTGGAAGCTTGAATTTGAATTAGGTTGATAAGGTTTAGGTCAGAATTAAGATTGACCTTGATGTCCATGTGGTCTCCGAGGTCCTTGATATTGGCCTTGGTTCCCATATGGGAATTGGTTTTGATCTCTCCATCCAGGAGTATAAGAGTTTTGGTATGATACTTGGCCCGGCATAGAGTAGAGTGCATTTGCTTGCTCTTGTGAAAATTTAGGGTATTGCCCCACATGAGGGCAATCCTTTATATAATGTGAAGGACTAAAGCAGAATGAACACACATCATATGTGGGATGAAGGGTAGGATTAGGAATAGTAGGATTGGGGGAAGAAGAAAAAGAAGAACAGACCAACATGACTTGATCCAATTTCTTTTCTAAGGCTTCTATCTTCCTATATGTTGCTTGCTCCTTACGCATTTCAAAAATACATTTAGTTTGGGCGCTAAGAGGAGCAACTACCTTATTCTTCCTTTCATTAGAATAATGATGAGACGAGTTTTCGCTCAAGTTCTCAAAGAGTATCCATGCTTCATCAGGACTTTTTAAAAAGAATGTACCTCCACAACTAGAATCAACCATTTGTTTGTGGGGTTCCCCTAAGCCATTATAAAATCCTTGCACCAATTTCCATTTGAGAATAGCATGGTATGGGCAAGACCTCAAAAGATCCTTCATCCTTTCCCAAGTTTTATGAAAAACTTCACCCTCCCTTTAAGAGAAACCAATGATGACTCTCCTCACATCATTAGTCTTTCTCATTGGAAAGTATTTCTTTAGAAACTCCCGTTGCATTTCTGCCCAATAGTTAATGAAATTTGGCTCTAAGGAGTTAAACCATTGTTTGGCTTTATCCTTGAGCGAGAAGGGAAAAAAATGAAGTCTTAAATTGTCTTCCGCTTGTGCATTCAACTGTAGAGTCAAACACACTTCCAAGAATTCATCAATATGTTTATAAGGATCTTGGTTTAGAAGCCCATGAAAACAACTAAGAAGGTTAATTATTGAGGATTTGATTTCAAAATTATTCCTCCCCCCATTCGGGAAACGAATACAAGAAGGAGATGCATAGGTAGATGAAACATAAAAATCTCGAAGAATCTCACTGCCCGTTGGGGGTGGTAAGATTGGATTTTGCTTGGTTATCATTATTTGCCATGGTTTCTCTACTATGTTCTCTAAACAATATAGGGCCCTGGGAATGCTTCTATGTTGTTTAAAAGTTTATTCAAGGTCACACGGCAACAAAGGCAATGACAACAATCTCCTACCTTGCATATGAATAAACCAAGAACTTTAAACTATGTGCAAAAACAAAATTTTAAACTTCTAAGTGCAAGAAAGTTGAGTACTCTACTCAGAAGGATCTAAGCTTAAGTCTTGATACCTTGTTTAGACAAGTACCTATAATGAAACACTTAAGAGATAAAGATATTAATACTTATAAATAAAGAATATAAAGAATAAGTTAAGTTAAAATTTAAACTAAACTCAATCCTCTAATTTAACGATTTAACTGTAGTTCTCGACAATGGCACCAAAAATTATTGTGGGGCGGTTGCGCTACTCGCAGTTTATAAATTTACCATTCGCAATAGAACGAATCTTTGAAGGATAGGGCTCTGAGTTGAGGGTGTCGATCCCACAGAGACTACGTAGGTATAACTTGCTAAAGATTGAGGGTTGGTTCTTGTTTAAATCACAACCAGATGTCATTGTTTTCTTACTTTACTTTGAAAGCATAAAATATAATTTAAATACAAAGTTTGAGAGAAGAATAAATGACTAGGGTTAGACTTCCCCACTAGCCTCGTAGTATGTCACACTTATAACAAATTGGGAGAATTCATGCAACTATGTACTAAATGACGCGTTGACCAGTCCTACCTACAATGACGTCGCCAAGAGAATACACACACCTTAATATACTATAATACATCTTCGAAAAGCATGATTTTCCTAATTACCTAAGTGTAGCGAAATCACCGTATCTTGATTTCCCTACCTACTTACTTACCTAATTACCTAAGTGTAGCAAAACCAACGTCTCTAAGCATGGACCATGCAAATCTAGTTATGCATGTTATAGTGAAAACTATGTGAGATATAAATTTGTAATTGGCATATTTCGGTGATCAAAACTTGATTGATCGAGTTGTATTTTTCGGATTATTCTTTGTATCGATCATCGACATCTTCGAGCTGACACTCAAGTGCATGGAAGCCAACAAAATCAGTAAGAACACCATATAGTACAGGTAAGTATGGTGAGGACACTGTGCACTTTTTAATTCCGAGCCTATTTTGAAAAACTAGGGTTTAAATGAAAATTTTAGGATTTTTCAAAGTAGGACCGGTCCCCAATATTTAGGACTGATCCAACTTTTCTCGGTAAAGTTGGTTTCTGTAGGTTTTCAAAAGTCCCACCGGTCCTAGTTATTTGGCACCGGTCCCACTTAGCCTGTTCCAAATAGGAAATAGATTTTGACGAAAATCCTAATTCCTATTGGGTTTGAAACTTCTAGGAAAGTTCTATTTTAGTATTTAACTCCTTTTCCAATTAGAATTAGAACTTCCTTGCCTATATATATGTATTCATATTTTCTTTACAAATACGCCCTGGAATGTTATTTTTAGAGAGAGAAAGTATATCCAATCTAATTAGGGCTTTATATTTTTAAGAATACGCAATCATACTTCACGAGTGATATTTAGGATGGTGTTCTACTTCTGATTAACTGCTCAGAGATTGCATCAAATCTATTTGCTGATTAGAACATTAGATTGACGGTTCTTTGCTTGCTTGCTTGCTGAGGAAGAAAGGTGACCAGATTGCACTACGAAGGGAACAAAATACTTGCTGAGTATTTTGGTTCTTCCAACAACCATTCTGTAAGGGTGGTGACGTTAAGCAGAAGTCCGCAGCAGTTGGACGTGTTGTCGCAATCATAAGCCTGAGGTGTTTTGCATCAGATCTTTGACAGAGTGAAGAGGGGTGTGAGACTGAGACAGAGTCTGTTATACTTTGCTTCATCATAGTGAATTGGTTCCCTGAGGCGTGCCACCTCCTTCCGTGGTTTTTCCCGCCTTGGGTTTCCACGTATATCTAGTGCATTCTTTTCTTTACTTGCACTTTATTTATTTGTTTGCTTTAATTGTTTGATTAATTAGACTTAAAATTGAATTAATTAAAAATTAAGCAAACGAGCAAGTGATCTTATTCACCCCCCCTCTAGGTTCTAAAATATTTTTCGCAACCGCTTCCGCGCCACGCAACTCACAAACTAGTCTCAAGCCATCACTTGTAGTCCTTATAAAACTTACAAGTGTTTGAAAATCATGTGAGAAATTTAAGCATTCTAAGACAAGAAGATAAATCACAACACATGAGCATGAAGAATTTGTAAACTTATATTCAGATAAGGCTCAAGGCAAGAGACATATACACAAAATACATAAAAATCCCCAATTCATTGAAGTTAGAATATATTTACAAAGCTAGGGTTTGTCAAAACCCTAGAGAAGGATTAGTTGATCATGATGGGCTGGAAACACTCCATAGATAGAGATGATCCCATGCTCGAAATGGTCTTCAAAGCCTTACAAAGCCCTTTTGAAGCTTTCCCTCTCTAGAACTTCACCTTCTCTCTCTAGAATTCTATATATGCTCTATATTACAAGAATTATGATATATCTATCTATTACATATTCTCTAGCTATATAACTAAACTGAGGCTCAAAATATCATAGAAATTCCGTTCAAGGCTTTATCCAATCAAAATTGGACAAGTAGCAAGTGAAGAAAATATCTGCAGAAAAATATCTTCAGCAGGTTTGGGCGATGCATCGAAGTAGGGACTTCGATGCATCGATCTTCCTTCTTCTACAGATCTTTAACTTTCTAACTTTCTGACTCCGGTCTTGACACGCTATTCACTATTCCTTGATGTAGACTTTCCATGAAGCATGATAAGAAATAGGATTGCATTGTTGAACTAATAAAGGAGTCGAATTACGCCACATTCTGAATTTGAACCTGAAATCATCAAAAGTATAAAATCACGTAAAAATTATACAATATGTGCTGCTATGGAATCAAAATACATAAGTAAGGGTGCGAGAATGTATAACATTCAACGCTTATCAACTAACTATCCTCGCATTCAAATCAGTCTCCTCTCGGACCTTGTAGATTCTCTTTTTAGATTCTAAGAGCATTGATAGGGAACTCCTTTCAACCCTCCCTAAGTACTCTCATTGTTAAGAGTTCTCTGACGCATCAAGAAATTTACATGTTTCATCCTTATTCTTAAACATGAATTCTACCCCACCTTGTGACTCGATTAGTTGACAATTTTGGGGTGACAACCCCTCGTAAAAGAATTGAACTAATTACCACTTAGCAAAACCATGATGGGGGCACTGAAGAAGGAGATCATTAAATTTCTCCCTACACACGTAAAACTCCTCACCCTCTTTTTGAGTAAATTGCATGATATTTCGACAAAGGGAGTTAATTTTGTGCATAAGAAAGAACTTGGTAAGGAATTTGGTACATAACCCATTCCACGAATTAACAAACGCAGGTTCCAATGAGTATAACCAAGATTTTGCTTTCTCTTTCAAAGAAAATGGAAATAACCGCAATTTAATTGACTTCTCAGCAATATTTTGAAATTTTAGTGTGGAACAAATCTTTAGAAATTCCTTGACATGGAGGTTTGGGTCATCAGAGCTAAGACCTCTAAAAGTGGGCAGTAAATTAATTACAGCCGCCCATATCTCAAAATGTCTCTGTTGGGTAGCAGATAACACAATACAAGACGGGTTCGTAATCTGCATGAGAGTGTAGTAATCCTTAAGGGATTTAGTTTTAATAGGATCTAATGTCATCTTGGGAAAAGAAAGATCTCTAACACTATAAATTTTCACACCATTTCGAAAGGTTCTCTTAATCTCAATATCTAATGGAAGCAACTCTAGATTTAGAGATCGATGACCTAGCATACACTAGAAAGACTCAATGAAATGGATTGTTAAGAATAATGTAATCTAATATGACATAATGCAAAAGAAAAAAAATGGACTACTAAAATGACTCACAAAAACACCAACCAAATAAACAAGCAATTTTTTTTTATAAAAAATAATAATAATTCAAGGGTAGTGATTTCTATTTTAGTTTTTTATTTTTTCCTAAAAAATTATCTGGACTAGTTCCAAAATAATTCTTACCTAGTTAGATAGCTTCTACTCCTTTTCAGAGAAACTAGAGGATTACTAGTTAAGGCTCATCAACAATACAACTAGGACAGTTTCTAAGATAGATTGGAGGGGTTACAAATGGTCCCACTTAAAATCCAATCCCCTCAGAACTTTCCTAAACATTGTGAAGTTGGAAGGGGCTCACTGGAGTTACCAAAAGTTAACTCTATCCAAGAGAGTCCTATGAGCTACGTGAATTCCTAGGGCCAACGTCTACTTGATTTTAAATTTAAAATAAACTTTGCTTAGGATAGACAAATGCAAGGAGATTTTTAACCTAGGTGGGTAAGAAATTGGTGATGAAATCCAATCCTTATCCTGTTGGGGGTTCGTGCCCTTATTAAAATTTTAATTCAAGAATGCTAAATTAAAATGCACAAACAAAACACATAATAAAAATAAAAATAAAATAAAAAGTGAGTGAGTGTGTGGTCTTTCTTCTTCTTTTTTTAAATAGAGAAAAAAAATAAAACAAGTGAAATAAAATAAAATATAAAATAAACTTGAAGAAAGTGTGACCCTAGGGTTATTTCTAAGTTATTTTATCCTAGAGTTCTCATGCACAAGTTAACAACCTAAAAAAAAAATCTATGTTTGCACTTACTTGGATACCGAAGTAGTGCCCAAGAAAATGCGAAAAATGTAATTTCTAACAATATCACCTATAGAATTCAAGAAGTATCAGGTAAAACATTAATAATAAAAGAAAATAAAAACTGAATTAAGAAGAATTACTAACATTAAAACTAAACTATAATAATAAAGAAAAAGTTTATTTTTTTTTAAACCTAGAACAGTGAACTAATCAAAATAAAATCTGAAAGTAAACTATTCTCTAACTAAAAATAAATTCTCTAAACTAATAAAATAAAATAAAAATGAAAAACTTATAAATAAATAAAAAAATTCAGATTTTTTTCTTTTTTATTATTCTAAAAAAACTAAACTA
Source organism: Cornus controversa (assembly GCA_026545225.1). NCBI lineage: Eukaryota > Viridiplantae > Streptophyta > Magnoliopsida > Cornales > Cornaceae > Cornus > Cornus controversa. The sequence goes on from CM048852.1 coordinate 24,864,656, forward strand.
AAACTAGTAAAAGAATTAAATCAATCAAAATTTGATTAGTTTATTGTTGCAATCCCCAGCAACAGCGCCAAAAACTTGATGTTGATTTAAAAGTGTAAAATAACTCACAATTGTACAAATCTATTAAATTATAGATCGACAAGAATGAGGTCGAACTCAAGAAAATGCTTTGAGAGAAAAAACTAATACAAATTCAAATTAATTTAAAACTAATCTAGTTTAAACAAAAATTGGTTGATTGAAGAGAAATTAAACTAACAGGCAAATAAAATAACACGATTGAAATCAAATAGAGAAAATAACTAAGATATCGGATTCCACCACCATTAAATCCATAAAGCTTCTAATATTCATTTATTAATTTCCAAATTTAGAGTAGCAATCAAGAAATCAATCTATTGCTTATTCAAGAAAGCACTATGAAAAATATATTAAAAATGTAGATTTTCCTTCACTTCACTAGTGTACAATTCTAAGTATTTTATGAATTCAATTTAATGAAAAACATACGATCAAAGATTATCACTTTTAAGAAATACAAACCCAAGTTTTGATTAATTATAATACTTTCTAACTACCACATATACATGATATAGATGGTACCAAAACTATAAAATAATTAATCACAAGAAACGAAAATCATAATCATTTAAATCATACACATGGGAATCAATTACTGAACAAAATAACGTGATTTCATTAATAGAGGTTTCCTCCTCAACCTTAGTCGAGGAGTTTGGTTACACATGTTAGAAGAAGATAACAAATAAATAAAAGACATAATGAAATAAAATAAATAAATAAAATCCGAATTGTCTCTGTCTTCTCTGCCCTGACCTTCACTTGTTTTTCTCCCCCCTCAACCCTGCTCATCTCTTTCTCTTATATAAAGATCCTCTAGGGTATTCTCCAAGTAAAAGAAAATAGGAAAGTGTTGAGGAGAAAATCTGCCAGAATATTTTATCTAAATTTAAATCTAATTTTGACATTGAATTAGTGTGATTCACAAACTTTTCATGAAGTATAAATATCTTGATCTTCAAGTTAGCTTTCCATAGCCACTAATTTTTCTCAATTCTGATATTTGAGTCAAGAGATATGATCAAATTATCATAACTGGTGTAATATTCACACAAAATATTCTGTCTACTTTGACACGCAATTTTTACCCCATTAATGTCAGAATTAGGGCTTCTTCGTGAAATAAAAATCTATTCCCCTATGAATAAGCTTTCTAAAAACTCTAGGCTTGTATTAATCCGATACTCTAGTAGAAATTTATGGCACAAATAGTAAAATTGCGCAGAGAAGTCGTGAATTTTATATTGTTGAATTTTGGCATTTTTCACAAACATCACCATAAACTTAAAAAGACACAAAACCACATTTATTATATAAAATAAAATAAATTAAATTACTAACAAATATAATTTTGAAGGTTTATTATGTAAGAATTATGCACCTATCAAACACTTATGATTTGGCAATGGGACTTAAATACACATATGCTTTAATGAGGGACCCACTTGTTAGAATTGATTCCTATATATGTGCATGTACACATTGTAGGTATGATTATGGTTAAGCTTTCGCGAGTTAGCCTCGGTATCCCGTAAAGGAGCCAAATGTGAGAAATGGTTATTACCATGATTATCCGAGTTGTGGAATGACGATCGAGCAATCATGATACCTCACAATCTAGAGTTCAGAATTAGACCGGGGGCGTTCAGGTGGTCTGAATTTTAGGGCATGACAGACTAACTGCCACGTGTCATTTTTGGCTGGAATTCCGGGATTGCCCCTTTTGTAAGACTATTTTGGGAAATTTTGGAGATTCTCTTATTTGTAATGTCACTGTATTAATGTGTAATTAAATAAAATGATGTCACTTTATCCAAAAATAAAATTCTAGATTTGTCTTGGTCAGTGTGCATAGTAAAAAGATTGGTTTGCCCCTAAGTTAGGGTTTTGGTCAAAAGGATGTTCGGACTGAAAATGTGTCGATATTATAGTGTATCTTAGGACTTTTAGACCCTAGGATCATGGTGGTGAGGTCCATTTGTCAATTCAATGAACAGTTTGTTGATCAAGCTTTTGGGTTGACCGTTTTGACCCTAATTAAGGGTTTTGGTCAAAGGAATGTCTGTAATGAAAATATGTCAATATTACAGTGTAACCTAGGTGAAAATATACTAATATCATAGTGTAACCTAGGGTTTTTTAATCCTAGGATCATGTTGGTGAGGTCCATTTTTCAATTCAATGAATGGTTTATTGATCAAGCTTTTGGGTTGACCGTTTTGACCTTAATTTAGGGTTTCGGTCAATAGGATCTCTAGAATGGAACGGACCCATGATTATAGTGTTTCCTATTACTTTTGGACCTCAATGCAATGGTGAGGTCCATGCATTGATTTGGAAATCGGTTCATTAGTCAACTTTTGGGTTGACCTGTTTTACTTGTTTCTAAGTTTCGATAAAATCGAGTGTTCTATCCCTATCTAGGGTTCGGGTCGAATCAGAATGCCCGGGTGGACATGTGACTCTCATGAGCACTATTTTCTAGGATTTTGGTTCTTAATGAACACATTGGTGAAGTTCGTATGTCGATTGGATGATTTGAACAACAGTTGTGCTTTCTGGGCTGCCTATGCAGGCCCTTCTCGGTCTATGTTCGAGAAGTAGGATCTAGAACCCTGTGCTCATGAGTTTGGAATTTGGAATGAAACTAGAAGGTGAAAAATAAAGTGTCTACATATATCACATGTGATTTTTTGCACTTTACCCTATATTATATTCACAAGGAAAAAAATGCTTAATTATACTACAATTAACATCTTGGTCATGTAGTAATTTAAATTGGTAATTAAAAAACAGTTATGAAAGAAATGAAAATTTTTGGTTTAGTTTATCCTAGTAATTAAAAAAGAAAAATGATAAAGTTAACGGTTGGCTTGTTTTAACCGACAAAAAAACCAGATTATCTATGTGTCAATGCCTAATAGAACTTTTATAACACATTGAAAACACAAATTATTAGTGACAAAGGTACCCTTAACCATCTAAGGATGGTGTATTCAATTAGGATTTTAAAAGACTTTAAAATTTTGGATGTATTTAATCCAGACTTTTAAAGAGTCCATACAAATCTGGCGGTATTCAATCCAGACTTTTATAGACTTTTAAAGAGTTCATACAAATCTGGTGATATTCAATTAGAATTTTTAAAAAGTCTACAAAAGTCTAGGTGTATTTAAAAAAGTCATAGATTTTGAAGGATTTCATTAAGTGGTAGATTTTGGTGGATTTGGGGGTGGAAGTTACAAATATCGAAGCACATAACAAATCCAACCTTTCCTCCACAGATTTTGGTGGACTTTTTTTTTCTGCAGAATACGAACAACATTTCTCCATCTCAATGTACACTCCCTTTTTCTCTCTTGGTTTTTTTCTCTCTCTTCCTAGATTTTCTCTTTTTCTATTCAATTAGGATTTTAAAAAAGTCATAATACAAACAAAACCAAATAAATTGCACAAACCAAACAATTAATATATCAAAGATCATCAATGCCAAAACCCAATTCGGTGCGTAGTCCAATTTGTACCGCAACACCAAAACCAAGAACTGAATTTCAAAGGATGCAGTGGATCTTTGATCTATAAACAAATATATCAATTCTTAAAATAATATATATACACACACACACACAAAATAAGGTTTGTTAGGGTGGTATTACATTGTCGTTGAAAATAATGGTCCACTGAGGGCATGTACTTTTCATACCCACAGTTCACACTATCTTTAATATGAAAACACTTTATTCAAAAGTTGTACGGATTTATATTTTATTATATATCAATGCATATACACTTGTACAAATTTATACTCATATAGATACCCATTTAACATGCTACAATGTTTATATACACTTGTACATATTTATACTCATATGTATACTCATTTAACAAGCCATGCATACAATAAAATAAATTTCTATATACCTTTTAAATATAGAAAATAAAAAGAAAAATAATTTTTTTATAACGAATTTTATATGAAAATTATTTTATGGGGCATCAAAAGTAGTTATTTAGAATCTGTTTGGTTTAATTTTTAAAAAACAGTTTTATATTTCAAATAAATTAAAACTAAGAAAGTTGTACAAAAAAATTTGTTTTGTTGTAAGTTTTATGAAAATTGTTTTCCAAAAATTTAGTTACAAAAAAAAATTATTTATAAAGAGCCATCTTTTATAATTTTTTGAAAGTAATTTTTTCAAACACAAGAGTAACAACAAGATAATGCTAATGAATGGAGAGTTAGTATAACTTTGAACATGTGGAGAGATGTCGGGCACAATGATAGCAATGAGAACTAAGGATATTGAGTAATGAATCTTAAATATTTTTCTTTAAATTTTATTTTCCAACTTGTTATAACTTGTCACTATACTTTTGTGAATGTGAGTTGTTTTGCATTTGTTATAATTTTTGCTTTTCATGAAAATTATGGTGCAAGCCATAGTAGCATAATCTTTTTTTACTTTTTTATAAAAAAAATAACATGTCTATATATCATATCTAATACAATGAGGCAAAAATTATAAAATGTGAAAATATTTCATTTACTATGAATATAACTTTTCTGTCATTAGCTTAACATATAATACAAATAAAATAATAAAAGAAGAAACATGGTTCAGCCCAATCCAAATTATATTCTCAACTTTCATTTTGACATATATTGCTTAATCATTTTTCGCACTGTTATAAGGAGGGATATATGTAACTTTGTATAGGTTTTTAATAATTCTATTCAATAATTCCAAATAGCATAAATCATAAATAATAGCTTATCCGTTTTGTATTATACCTGCCCTTGAACCATTGGTTTACTTGTATGCAAAAATATAATTCAAAGATATAAATAAATAAAATATATTGAAGAAATTATTACAAGTCTATAAAAAACTATCAAAGTCTCTAATAGAAGTTTATACAAATTCATGAAAGTCTGTAATAAAAGCCTAGAAATCCATGAAAGTAGGTAATAAAAGTCTATAGAAATTTATGAATTTTACTGAAATCCATAGAAATTCATGAAAGTCTGTCACTTAAAAAATGTCTTTCAAAATCCTTTAAAATCCTAATTGAATACACCCTCCTAAATTTTAATTCATTTTCTTGGACCCTTATTTCTATATATATATATATATATATATATATATATATATATATATATATATATATTATCAAGTAAATCAGCCATCTGATGCAAGAGCATCCGAGTCAGATGATGCTGAGCTGTCAGACAACACGTTGATGGTACTGAAATATCTTGAGTTGGCAAATCAGCGTAAAGATGGCAAGAAACCGTGACCTTGTCACTAATTAGGGTATTTTTGGATGCGCTTCAGTATTTTGGCCATAACTTTGGCTACAGGTGTCAGAATCGCCTTTATGACCATAATTCGGAAAGCTTGGTTCAGCGCGCACGTCGTGGGCACCAAGCTAAAGCTGGGTGTGTCTTTTTTCGAGGCCAAAATCTACTGTTTTCCCCTCCGAATCCCTAATTTTAGTTATTTCTTTCCTTTTTTGGTAATATTTATTTTGTTGATTAGGAAGAGATTCTGGGCTTGATTTGGGCCAGAATTCTGGCAACTTTCTTCTTTTATTTCGTATTTTATTTTGGCAAGAATATTAGGTTTTTGCTATTTTTGGTAATGTTGACGAAGTTCAGCTATATAACTTGGCTTGTGGGTTGATTCGAAGGTATTTTTTATTTTGAATAATAATATTGAATACCATAGACTTTTCTCTGAGTTTTTGGGCAATTCTCGTGCTTTCTTTCTGTTTATATAACTTGGCTTGTGGGTTGATTCGAAGGTATTTTTGATTTTGAATAATAATATTGAATACCATAGACTTTTCTCTGAGTTTTTGGGCAATTCTCGTGCTTTCTTTCTGTTTATTTTCTGTTGCACTTAGCCTACAGAATAATCACTATTCTGTCTGATGTCACCATCAGAAACTAATGGCAAAGTTGTTATGAATTTTTTTTTTTCCTTTTCTTATTTTCTTCACTTATAATATGCTTAATATGATTTTTAAAAAGAAAATATTTTAGAAGTGGATTTCCAACATTTCATGGTTGTAGATTTTAATTGAGGTATTTTATGGAACTGTTTTCATTTTAATTAATTTCAAAAAAGTTTCGATTCAGAAGTTTAATCATGAGACATAAAAATATATATATAGATATGTATAGAGAGAAGTTCTGATTCAGACGTTCAATAAGATAGATAAAGGGGATATATATATCTCAAGAGAGGGTCAGTGAAAGAGATAAATAAATGATAGAGAGAGAAGTTATTCGCTGTATATAAGAGGTTAGATTATGAAATTTTCAAGTTAAATTTGAAAACTCTACCCCCTACTAATTGTTGATAGAGACCAAAGGCCGTTAATTTCTTCTGACTTAGACTAGTCTTTATTGGGTTTGCAGTTTTTATTACTACTGTATTTGTTATTTATTATTTTTTTTATGTATGTGTACACATTTATCAATATGGCTCATCCTAAAATAATAATAATTACTTATTTACCAATAAAAACGTATATATATATATATATATATATTGGCAAGAATAAAAACGTATATGGCTCATCCAAATTAGCCATTTTATTGTTATATAATTGATGTAAATTAAATGCATGTTTCCGGTAGACAGTAATCAAATTAATTATTTTTACCTCATCAAAAAAAAAAATTTAAAAACTTGACAATTCTTTAATAGTTTTGCTGTTTCTTATTATTATTAGGACAAATTGCACTAAATTTCCATGTACTTTCAAAAATGACAAAATACATCTTGTGCTATTTTTGTCATCAAATAATCTCTTTGTGCTTTTAAAAATTACAAAAAACTCCTCTTATGCAAAAAAATCTCTTTTGTATGACCACTTTACCCTTTTCATAATTATAAAAATAAAAGAAAAATAGGGAGAAGATGGTTTTTTTAATAATATTTTTTACATTAATATAAAAAAAGAGAATAGTTTTTTGAAAAAATAAAAAAATATCAGAAATAATTTCCAAAAACAAAAAAACTAGATAAGCACAATTATATTATAAAAATTTCTGGATTTTTTTTTCTAGAATTTTTTTTGAGAAAATTTCCATTAGAAAGAGAGGGAATTTCCGGAAACAATTTCTAGAAAACAAAAAAAAAAAAAGATCTAGAAATTTTTATTAAGTAATTGTACTTATCTAGTTTTTTGTTTCCGGAAAAAACTCGTCTTTTTTTATTAAGGTAAAAAAATTTAAAAAAATAGATCATCTTCTCTCTATTTTTTTTTTATAATTATGGAAAAGATAAAATAGTCATACAAAAAGAGATTTTTTTGTAGCACAAGGGGGTGATTTGGTGACAAAAATAGCAAAGGGGGCTATTTTCCCACTTTTTGAAAGAACGGGGGAGGGGTCGGGGTTATAATTATTATTTATTATGTATGTACACATTAATCAATATGGCTCATCCAAAAATGAATATGACTCATCCAAAGAAACCAAACTTATTGTTATATAATTGATGTAAATTAAAGGATAAATTACACTAGCCTCCCCTCTAGTTAAGGTTAATTATAGTTACCACTCCTATGTTTTAAAAAATTATAGTTACTGCCCTTCTAAGCGACGGATATTAATGTCTGTTAACGAATCATGTGAAATACTCTTATTCTATTATTATTTTAAATAATTTTTAACTGAAAAGTAACTAATTGAAAGAGAGCTAAACAATCTATTAGTAGCATATTCTCAAATTCTGAATATGCAACCGTCAAAAATAAATGAAACTGTAATCAAATAATTGACCACCAAAAATCTCATTCAATGAACTGCAATTATCGCATTGTTGGTTGTGCTCGATTCGAAATATAAACAATTATTGATCGAAACCCACAAAATTTACAGAGAAATAATAAAAAACGGGCTAACAATCAATAATCATCACTAATAAGCAATGAATGTTGCGTATTCAATGCCCCTAAAATTATATGAATTAGTGTCTTAGTAATATTTATTTCATGTTTTTATTATTAATTTTAATCTTTTCATGATTTCAGGTGATTAAGGGTAATTCTAATTAATAATAGCACAATTAGGCTATAAATGGTGCTATTTTAGTAGGAAGCTAAAGTTTAACCCATGAGATATGTTTATATTGAAGATCCAAACTAAATGAACTGAAGAAATGGGCCAGAAATGAGTTTAAATGAAGAAAAGGAGCACAGGCCTATTCATATTGAAGATTGGGCAAATTCGATCAGGCCTAAAAAGTTCTGGACCCATTTTGGTATTCAAACCAGAACTCCATACACGATTGTCAAAACGACCCAAACTTCACTTAGGTTGAAGGAAATTCAATTCTGTACATTTTCATATTTCACAAATGCCACTTTTGAGGTGCAAATGTCATTTTCTTATGCGCATTTGTCACTTTGGGAGGCCAGGTGTCCTGTTTGTGCTTTCTTTGCAAAGAAAAAGAGAGAAAATAGAAAAAACTAGGGTATTTTGGAAGGGAGAAACATAGAGAGATATACAGAGGCGATTCGTGACCACTAAGGGCGAAAAGATGACGATTTCATCATCGTTCAAGCCTGGACCTCCGATCATGAGCGGCTAAACACCATTTCGGGGAAGTGATGTAACCTTAACCTATCTTTCAATGTTTTAAATTTTATATTAATTTGGGAATGATTTAATTTGTGCATTGATTATATAATCAAGAAAAACAATAGGTGTGCTGCTGCTTTTAGTTTGAATGTGTTATTTCATTGCATATTTATTCTTGTTCTTGTAGAATGAATTCAAATTTGCAATGATTAGAGTTTGGTTCTTTTCAACTTATGTGATTTTGTTAAGGCAGGGTATATAATAGTTTTCACAAATCATTTAATTTAGAATTTTTATAATTCGTACTAAGCGAAGATGGGTTATCATATCATTAGTTAGTCAGATATATAGGCCATGCTAAGTGAAGACGAGTTATACTTAATTGTATGTTAAATGAATCCTCTTGATAGATCTGAATTGGGCTTGTAGCCATTCTTTTCTGAATGCATAGATTAAACGTCTCAAATTAGTACAATTGTCATTGTCAGAAGGTTAGTGGTGAGGTCAATTCCCAGGACCTTCTCTTCCTAATTAAATTTCATAAACTAAATTTACAAATAGCTTTAATTTTCTCAATTAAATTCAAGATCAAACATCAACAATTGTTTTTCAATTATTTTAGAATTAACTTAAAGACTAAGTAACATAACAATTCAACCTTACAAATCCTTGAGGTTTGACACCCTCTATATAGCCATGTCCTACGAGGACTCGTTCTATTGTGAGTGGTTAAATGAAATTGACACCACATCAGTTTTTGGCACCATTGCCGAAGACTTGCTTGAATGATTTTGGTGCCTAGTCTTAAAGATTAGTTTTAATTTAATTGTTAAGTTAGGATTTTTCTTTATTATTTTTTTATCCGTTTCATTTTTTTAATTTTTCGAGTACAGGTGCTTTTGGTTACGAACCGTGAACAGAGGAGTGGGATACATCGTAACTTTCTGTGAGCTTTTCATGATCAAATTAGTTGTGCTTGTTTATTCTAGTTAGTACTTTACTTTAATTTGTTATCATTCTATATTTTTATTTTTTTTTAATTTCTTTTCTTATTATTATTATTATTATTATTATTATTATTATTATTATTTTGTTTATTTATTTTTAATTAATTCTTAGTCCTTACTTGTGGTATATGTTGGGTCATCGGTCTCTAGACACACCACCAATAGTCCCATATAACCCTGAACTTGAAAGAATCTTACATCAACATAGGGGAGAAATTAGGGCCCAAGACTTAGAGGAAAAACATTCAACTGATACTGAGAGTGAGACTGAGACTGAAACTGAGACTGAAACTATGGCTGAGAATAATCCTAGAGCTCTTAAAGAGCACTTTGCTCCTACGGCATATACATCCCCGTCGTGCATACAATTGCCTAACATCACAGCAGTAAACTATGAGATTAAGTCTAGCACTATACAAATACTCCCATCTTTCTATGAACTTAATAATGAGGATCCGTATAAGCGTCTTGACGACTTCTTAGAAGTTTGTTCAACTGTCAAAATGTAAATTTTTTCTAATGATGCTTTATGGATACGTCTTTTCCCATTTTCTCTAAAAGATAAAGCTAAAAACTGGTGAAATTCATTAACACCGAATATGATCAGCTCTTGGGCACAATTGCAACAAGAGTTCCTCAAGAAATACTTTGCAATAGGAAAAACAAATCAAATGAGGTGATCCATTACTAATTTCTCCCAAATAGAAGGGGAGCAATTTCATGATACATAGGAGAGATATGATTTGCTTGAGAAGTGTCCCATCATAATATTCCTAAGTGGCAACTGGTACAATTTTTTTATGATGGGTTGATTGAGTCATATAGGCAAATGGTAGATGCATCTTGTGGGGGTACATTCATGCTTAAGAATGAGGATGAGGCATGGACATTATTTGTGAATCTGAGTGAAAATTCCACACAGCATGATTCCGCCAGTCGAGTTAGAACAAGTATTTATCACAAAATTGGAGGAGCGTTCGAAATAGGCACGTTACTCGATGTCTCCACCAAAGTGGATACATTATTGAGAAAAGTAGATCAACTTATAACGGCTAGTCAATTTCCAACCCCTACTCCTATCCTCCAAGAAGGATGTGCTATCTGCACTAGTCCGTCACACTATTCCATAGAATATTGTCCCATGTCGGGGCAAATTTCTGAATCTAATCCAGAACAAGTCAATACTGCTTTCTCTAGACCTGGAAATAATCCATACTCTAATACATATAATCTAGGTCTGAAAAATCATCCAAATCTCTCATGGCGTAGTCCATCCCTAAACAATCCAATCCCTTAGTCCCTAGAGCTAGTCCCTAGGTCAGGGTTTCAGTCTGGTCATCAATCTACTCATCATTCTTCCAATTTTATGCCTCATTAATATTATCATCAAACTTCTTAGTCTCCAACTTGGAGTTTAGCGTTTGAGGATAAAGTGTTAGCAGTATTAGATAAACTTAACGCTTACACTAAGTTACTCGAAGCTAACACGTGCACTTAGTTACTTCATTCTCACTCTCAATCCATATCCAAGTTGGAGGCTCAAATGGGGCAACTAGCTAACACTTTGAACCATGGAGAGAAAGGAAAGTTACCAAGTCAACTAATAGCTAATCCTAGAGGGCAATATGCAATTGATGATGCTACAGCCAATGGTCATCACTATGAGCATGTTCAGGTTGTTACCACCTTGAAGAGTAGGAAAATGATAGATAATAAAGTGGAAGAAAGAGGGAGGTTGAGACTGAAGTGGGAAAGAGTCCTAATCTGGATTCTGAAGTTAATAAGGCAACACCTTCTACACCTATTCCAACTCTTGAGACAATATTTGAGCCCAAAGCTCCATTCCTTACACGTCTCCAAAAGGTGTCACCTTTTGGGAAAGAAGGGGAGAAAGTGCAAGATATGTGTAGTAACCCTTGTGGACGGGTGTGAGTGGACGGGTGTGAGTGGGCGGGTGCGAAGATAGACACTGGGCTGAGCTACCACACTGACAGGGTACATGGTGCTCAATCCCACATCGCCTGGGTGTGAAAAAGGGGATGTGCTTATATGTAGTATGTTCTCTTCAAATGGTATGAGGCCTTTTGGGGTAAACCCAAGAGCAAAACCGTGCGGGCTCAGGCCCAAAGCGAACAATATCATACCATGTGTTGGAGCGGGGTATTACAATATGATAGAAGTTTTTAAGCAAGTAAAAATAAATCTTCCTCTCCTTAATGCTATAAAACAAATTCCAGCATATGCAAAGTTCTTAGAGAAATTTAAATTTTGGCTATTTTCTAGGTGGTAGTTTCCTTTCGTTTTACGTTTTACGTTACTATTAGGATTTCTATAATATAAGTCATGTATGGTAGAGTAAATCACCCATTCAATTATCAATAAAATATCAGAGTTCTCTACAATTTGTGTTTGCAATTTATCCTACCTTTGTAAATTGAGTTGTTCTTGTGTGTGCACGAACATTCATAGCTTCGGAATAGTCGCCAGTGGATCCCTTTATATATATATATATATATATATACACACACACGTGTGTATGTGTGTGTTTACTTGGTATTATATGAGTTTTGATCAATTTTTATTTATATTTCGGATCAAGTTTCGGTGAATGAGAGTTTTGATGGTCTATTATCTGATTGCACTTTTGTTGATTTTTGACGATTGCAGATTTAGAATTTAGGAACAAACTAATGATAGAACCTTTAGCTCTTTCATTTAGAAACTTTTTAGTTAAAAATTATTTAAAATAATAAGAGCATAAGAATAATTTTACATTATTCGTTAACAGACATTATTGTCCATCAATAACTATAATTTTTTAAAACACAAGAAAAATAAGTGTAATAAACTCTAATTAGAGGGAAGGTAAGTATAAGTTATCCTAAATTAAATGACTGTAACTTTTCTAGATTAATGTAGTTACTTTTCATATTACATTGTGATTCTGATTTTCACATGCGGTTGATAAGGAAACCATTTAGAAAGTTTTCTCCTAACTTTATAAGTAACTACTTTTTATTTTGGTTGTAACTTTTAAAAAATCTAAAAATGAACATACACGAAAAGATATGCAAACATGCCATGTTGTACTTGTGCAACTATATTATGGTTACATACACAACTAAATTCAAACAACGGTGATGTCGTGATAGGTTAATAACCGTTGAATGATAGTTTGGAGAAGTTTGAAGAGAAAACAAATAAAAAGGATCCAAATCCAATGTTAAAATTCCTCCAAATTTGTCGATGCTTCATTATAGGAAAGGTTATGCAAATTTCAAAATTTCAATCTATCGATCGTTTTAACGAGAAAATAAAATGACAATTTCCATTAAAAAAAAAAAGTAACCAATTAGAATTATAATTGCAATTAAATCTCAAACTAGGTTTTTCAAATGACAGTGACAGGTGACCTACCTATGTATTCTCGATCTGCAATGTTTCACTTCCAGACCTTGCATGTGCATGAATAACGTTGGACGTACAACAAATAAAGGAAAAAATAAAAAGGAAAAAATGATTCTCCTACCCCTTGCATTGCTCTATATAAATCCCAACCCTTTCCATTCTCAAGTGTAGAAGAGCTAAGAGTGGTATAGCTAGCCAAAATCAGTTATGGGGATTCAAAGCCATGTCCTCTTAGTCCTCTGCATGGTCATTGCTGAAGCAATGATAACTAGTAGTGCTTTAAAACTGCCTGATAAAAACTATGGCATGCATTTGATCGACCGCAATAGTGAATCTTTATCAGCAACTCATCGTATAGATTCCCTAAACCGTAGCAGTTTTCCTACTGGCTTTATCTTCGGAGCAGCTTCATCTGCTTATCAGGTTTTTTTTTTTTCCCCTCATAAATAATTCACACAATATTCCCTCAACCAGCTTGTTTTATTTTTTTTAATTACTCTATTTATTTATTTGTTTAATTTTTTTGTTTTTCCAGGTTGAAGGTGGAACAAATAAAAGTACCGGTAAAGGGCCAAGTATATGGGATACTTTCACACACACGTATCCAGGTCATTCTCCTTGTCCAGCTAAAAAAGAGAGAAATGAAAAATAGTAGTAGTGAAGTACTTCACTTCACTACTCCTGCTCGAAGAATATATATATATATATATATATATATATAAGAGAAACCCTAATCCTTGCCTCCTTTCTAAAATGTAGATTTCCTTCCAAAGGAAGGGGAAAAAAATAGTAATTTCAATATGTCTGATTTTTTTAATTATTTATATTAAAACTGCAGAGAAGATCACTGATGGTAGTAACGGAGATATGGCCCTTGATTCTTATCATCGATACAAGGTACAGTATAGGTCAAACTTTGTATTTAGAAGGCCGTTTGGCCCTTTATCTCTAGATTCTTATATATATATATATATATATATATATATGTTTTAGGGCAAATTACACTTACTTTCCCTGACATTTCGTCAATGTACACTAACGTCCCCTCTTATTTGTTAAATTGACTAACGTGCCTGATAGAACTGTGGACCAATGTCATTAAAGGAACTTGTGCAATTACATTTATACCCTTATTACATATATATTATTTTATAGCAATAAAAACAGTTTTTTTTTTATAAAAAAAACAAAATGGAAAGACAAACAATTGATTTTGGCTATAACTGATGTGGTCCATCTAAATCAATGGTCCAATGCATAATGTCTGAAAGTTTACAATATTTCACTATGGACTGTAATTTGAGTTGAATGGGTTAAATTATTATTAATCAGTTCATGATTGATTAAGCATCAAGTGTCTCCAAAGCCTTTGCCATTACAACCAAAATACTTGTCAAGCAAACTTGTAGCGTGATAGCACCCTCGAAAGACTTCTGTAAAATCACCAAGAAAATTAGGTCCCATGAGTGAAATGGTCTAAAGCATGTTTGTACTAGGTAAAGAAAAGTAGTTCTGTTTCTGAGATGACTGAAATGGTCTAAAACATTGTTTGCACTAGGTAAACAAAAGTAATTCTGTTTCTGAGATGACTGAAATGGTCTAAAACATTGTTGGTACACACTATGTAAAGAAAATTAGGTCCCATCAGTGAAATGGTCTAAAACATTGTTTGTATTATGTAAAGAAAAGTAGTTCTGTTTCTAAGATGACTGCATGAGGGCACAAGCTGATCAACAATACGGCGGATAATTTTCTCTTCGCATGACTTTTCAACAAGTCTTCTACTTCTAGGATTCATCCCGTACAAGTTTTTTATACGTATATGTGTGCGCTTGAGCTTCTGTATATAATATGTACAAGACTTCACATGTATAAAGGGAATCCAAATCATGATATTTGCTTACTTCATATAGATATATATATACACACTTTATGGTAAATGATAGAAAAAAAAGAATAGAAGAAAATGTGTTTTAATTTGCCCTTCTGGTTTTCATACATGTCAATAGATTTTTTATTTTTATTTTTTAACACAACTAGCTTGTACATAGAATTCAAGACTAATACATGAGTGTATAGAATATAAGAGAGAGAGAGAGAGAGAGAGACAGACCTAACTTCATTTCTTCAACAAGTAAAAAGACCTAGCAAGGGAAATAGAAGAGCACTTTTGGAACTTTAAACAAAAAAAAAAAAAACTTACATCATCTGTACACGTTGATCATGCTGACCATTAACGCCGTTAACAGAGAATACGGTGTTACAAAAATTTAAATTTCAAAGGAGGTCAGTGTTATTTAACAAATAAGATGGAAGGTCAGTAAACATTGACAAAACTTCAAAAAAGATTTGTGTAATTTATCTAATATTTTAATAAGAAATTAATATTTTGTAATACCCCGCTCCAACACATGATATGATATTGTCCGCTTTGGGCATAGGCCTGCACGGTTTTGCTCTTGGAATTTACCCCAAAAGGCCTCATACCATTTGAAGAGAACATACTACATATAAGCACATCCCCTTCTCCACACTCAGGCGATGTGGGATTGAACACCCTGTACCCTGTCAGTATAGTAGCTCAGTCCAGTGTCTGTCTTCACACCCGCCCACTCACACCCATCCATAAGGGTTACTACAATTCACCCCCTACGAGGCCCGACGTCCTCGTCGGCACACTTCCGGCTGGGTTCAGGCTCTGATACCAACTGTAATACCCCGCTCCAACACATGGTATAATATTGTCCGCTTTGAGCCTGAGCCCGCACGGTTTTGCTCTTTGATTTTACCCCAAAAGGCCTCATACCATTTGAAGAGAACATACTACATATAAGCACATCCCCTTTTCCATACCCAGGCGATGTGGGATTGAGCACCCTGCACCTTGTCAGTGTGGTAGCTCAGCCCAGTGTCTGTCTTCGCACCCGCCCACTCACACCCGTCCACAAGGGTTACTACAATCCAACCCCCTACGAGGCCCGATGTCCTCGTCGGCACACTTCCGGCTGGGTTTAGGCTCTGATACCAACTGTAATACCCCGCTCCAACACATGGTATGATATTGTCCGCTTTGGACCTAGGCCCGCACGGTTTTGCTCTTGGAATTTACCCTAAAATGTCTCATACCATTTGAAGAGAACATACTACATATAAGCACATCCCCTTCTCCACACCCAAGCGATGTGGGATTGAGCACCCTGTACCCTGTCAGTGTGGTAGCTCAGCCCAGTGTCTGTCTTCACACCCGCCCACTCACACCTGTCCACAAGGGTTACTACATATTTATACTCTAAGAAACCCTCTTACACTCCATCACATGGTTAATGGAGAGTAGTAAGTTTTTTGACAAAAAAAACACACCTAACTTTGCCAACACCGAGACTTGAACTGTCAACATTTTACTTTATAATAATAAAAAATGACCCTTAGTAAGTGAAAATATAAATATTGTACGACTTCGTTTGGATAAACATAACAGAAAAGAAAAGAAAAGATAACATTAGTTACGAGAAAAAAGAGAAGAAAAAAAAAGAGAGGATAACATGCATGTATTCATGTTTGGATAAATTATGGAAGAAAGAAAAGAAAATGATGACATTCTTGTTTGAAAAATG
Organism: Cornus controversa; assembly: GCA_026545225.1. NCBI lineage: Eukaryota > Viridiplantae > Streptophyta > Magnoliopsida > Cornales > Cornaceae > Cornus > Cornus controversa. Next base: position 24,881,362 of record CM048852.1, read on the forward strand.
TAAAAAAGAGAAAAGAAAATAAACTATTTTAATTAATTTACTATCATACTCTTTTGTGTTTATATTACAAAATAGACCCAAATATTTTTTAAATTTTATTCTTTAAAATGTTATGGCTATTTTTAGAAGATTTATTTATTCTTATAATTTCTTTTCAAATATTTCCACTTTTGAGAGGATAGCATAGGAGAAATTTGGATAGATAAGTTATCATTTCAAATCACTTCTTATCATTTCTTTACTAATAACAATCCAAATACAAAAAATATTATCATTCCCTTTCTTTGCTTCTCTTTTCTTTTCCTTTCAATTTCATCAATCCAAACGAACCCTACGTGTTTTAACCCATTTAGTTAATCATGTAATAAAAATTCGGATATTAGGTAACCACTTAAATCAAAATGACAGAGTGTTTGCATTTCATTTGATGATAACAAATTTTTTTCCCCTCAACTATGTCACAGGAAGATGTGGCGCTCATCAAGGAAGCGAATCTAGATGCCTATCGATTCTCAATTGCATGGTCTAGAGTGTTACCAAGTAAGATGATCACTTTTTTTTTCATAAATGGTAAATATTATAGTAAGATGGTTACTTTGGGCACAGTAATTTCCATATCGATTCGGTATCCATTCATTGCATGATTCGAAGATATTTTGTGGCAATAAAATTATCTGACAGTCACAATAAATTTCATAACTTGTAGCCGGCAAGTTAAGTGGAGGTGTGAATGAGAAAGGAATCAAATACTACCACAAACTCATAGATGAGGTCATTTCCAAAGGTTATGATTCAACCTCACTCTTTATCAGAATTAATTAGCAACATTTTTTTTTTATGTATACATTGTTCATCTAAAATTGTTATCTATCATGTATGTGCAGGTCTAGAGCCATATGTTACTCTTTTTCATTGGGATCTTCCCCAAGCCTTGCACGATGAATATGGTGGTTTGTTAAATTCTAAAATTGTGTAAGTGAATCAATTTTCATTCAATTCTCAATTCCCTGGAAATAGAAAAATGCTGTTTGAGAACATGTTTTAGATAACTGAAAACAATAAATAAATCCTAGCTAAGCTTCTTACTTGCTCAAGAAAATAATATATGGTTTACAAAACAATTTAATGAGATTATTTTACAGGGATGACTTTGTTGACTATGCGGACCTTTGCTTCAAGACATTTGGTCATCGGGTGAAACACTGGGCCACTTTTAATGAGCCATGGACCTATACCACATATGGTTATGATACTGGTACATTTGCACCAGGTCGTTGCTCCGTGTGGCGACAAATCAATTGCAGTGGGGGAGATTCGGGAACCGAACCCTATGCAGTGACACACAACCAACTTCTTGCTCATGCAGCTGCAGTAAAATTGTACAAATCTAAATACCAGGTTTTCTTCTTTAGAATCCTTAAACATAATAGCTTATACAATAAAATTCATTTCGAACCATATATATGATCGATGAATATTTCTCTAATTAATTAAACATAATAAACCCTAAAAAGATAGGTTAATGACAAGACTCTCGCCTCAGTTTTTAGAGGTCGAGAGTTTGAATTCCTTTGGAGCCACCCCACCAATTTCTCTAAGTAATTGTCCGGTATATGTGAGATATGAAAAGTGTGTGTTCGGTCATGAATTATGAGATACTTTAAGATGCCCGAAACCATGGCCTTGCACCAAAAAAGCACAAAACTAAACGAGCAATGCTACACGTCTTGAATAAATATCACGAATTTTAACTCGAATCTATGTGGTAGGTGATATAGTCCATTATTTTAGGAGATAAAATTAAATGGTAAGTTATTATTGGTGGGATTTTCCCCATACACGGAGTCCTGATGGTATTATCACCTGCCACATAGATTCGAGTTAAAATGCGTGAAATAAATTTGTCAAGTTTAGCATTTCCCAAACTAAACATAGGGTACTTATTATATATATGAACATATTCAGGCATCACAGAAGGGAAAAATTGGAATTGTGCTAGTGTCATACTGGATAGTGCCATACTCTAATTCGACTCACGATCGTCGTGCTTCAATGCGGGGACTTGATTTTATGCTTGGATGGTAAGTATTGCATCTTCCATAATTAATTAACTAATATATAACAACGTGACAAGTGATTAAACTAAACTGGGATTAATATATATATAGCATAAAATGTTACCAACGATATATCTATATTGCATTATTGTAGGTTTATGGATCCATTGATTAACGGTGACTATCCACTGACAATGCGAAAGCTCGTCAGAGATCGACTTCCAAAGTTCACTGAAGAAGAATCCAAAATGGTAAAAGGGTCATACGATTATATTGGAATGAACTACTATACTGCTAACTATGCAATACATTTAGTCGAGCCAGCAGTCAATGTAAGTTACTCAACAGATTCTCGGGTTAATCTCACAGGTAAACACGTAATTAATTAATCAATTCTTGTGTTATTAGACAAATTAACAAAGTACATACCTAGATCTCTATGCTAAATATATATGATACTTTTTTGTATTAGCTGAGCGAAATGGGATCCTTATTGGTGAGCAGGTATGCCTACAAATTTAGTTAACCCTTCTATAACTTAAACATTGAATAATTAATGAATTAAAATATTTTTTCTCGCTTTTTTTTTCGTGAATTTCTCACTTTCAATAGTGAATGTCACCACTTTTAATAGTGAATCTTCACCTATTTAGCTTCACTATTATTACTAGAGAGGATTGGGTCCGTAATAAATATGCTGATTAGAATAATTAACTATTCCATGTCGTTAAATGATCTATCTATAGGCGGGTTCAGATTGGTTCCATGTTTATCCAAGTGGAATTTGGGATCTTCTACTCTACATAAAGAGAAAGTACAATAATCCTCCACTTGTGATTACCGAGAACGGTAACTAACTTGTTAATTACTTTACAACAGTTTGAATCATGTAAACTCAATTTTATTACCAAAAATTAAAAAAAAAATGGACTCAGAATGTGTGTATATATATATATATATATATGGTGACTTTGTAGGTATTGATGAGGTAAATAATAGCACATTATCGATCAAGGAAGCCCTAGCCGACAGCTTCAGAATAAAATACTACCACAGCCATCTCTATTATGTTCACAAAGCAATCAAGTAGGTTCCCTAACAATTACTTTGACAGTATTTTTTTATTTTTTATTTTATTTTCTTGTCAATATTTTAAAGATAAATTTTATTTTATTGTTTAAACTGTAGGGATGGTGTCAATGTGATGGGATATTTTGCATGGTCTATACTGGACAATTTTGAGTGGTCTTCAGGCTACACCGTTCGTTTCGGCATCTATTATGTAGATTACGATGATGGGCTGAAAAGATATCCGAAACTCTCTGTCAAATGGTTCAAGAATTTCCTTAAAAAATGAGGGTTATGATTCCCACTGCCTATCAATAAGCAGAAGATGGTTTCTTCGGCATGTTCTTAATGTTTTTCTTTAATGGTGTCATCTTTGTTCTTGTTGGGTTTTAATGTTTTTCATCTATGGCTTGTTTGATATGCTATTTTATCAATAAAGTGAAATAAATTTATGTGCATATTTTCTTTAGTTGAAACTCACACACCAACTTTGCCTCGTGGGAGTTTGAGTTCTCAATCTTCTACTTTATGAAGTGTCACTACACTACAGCCCTATCCCCTTGGTGGTATCATTTTTTCAATGAACGTGACTAAATTTATGTTGCATGCGTTGTTTTTTTTGTCCTTGATAATTAAGTAACATACCGTGAAAATTTTCTTTTTTTTTTGGGTAATTAAGATTAGATCAATTATATAAATGTGGACAACCTATACAATATAAAGTCTCAAGGAGACAAACATGTCCCCATGTCCCCCTAGACAGTGCAAAAACTATACAACAAAAAGAGAGTAGATACAGAACAAGAGAGCCAAACAAAAGACATGGTGAAAGCTCCCAAGCAAAGCAATATATTCTCAAATTTTGATTCTTGAATGTTCTGTTATTCCTCTTCTGCTATAGGAAGTAAACTGAGATGGAGAGGATCAATTTGTTGACATAAAATCTACTCTGGCTATTGGTTGAGCCCCAATGCTAAGCACTCCAATATATCTATAATTTGATTCTAATATCTAGGTTTAAATAAAATGCTCCCTTGAATTGAACAAAGTTCCATATATATATATATATATATATATATATGAGGAATGGCGCTGGAAGAAAATATGTGAAGTCCAATATTATTTAAAGGTTGAAATGGTAGTGAGGACACAATAGAACTGATTATTGGTTTCTTAAAACAAAATAATGTTATTTACAATCTTCAAACTATGTTGTTAATAAGACTTTTTATTCACACAGGCATAATACTAGCTAAGTCTGAGCAGGTTGACGAATTTTTATAGCATACTTCTACTTTTTTTTTCTTTTTACAGATAATTATAAAAGACATTTCTCTTAAAATATATATTTTTTAAGTGAGTTGAAAAAAAATTCAAAAATGTCAACCAAAATGATTTTTGTACTGTTCTCTGATTTTTAGTTCTCAAAAAATAAAAATTAAAAATATTTTTAGAAAATTGAACCAAACAAATGAAATATTTTCTCAATTTTCCATTTTTTGTCACACTATGTTTTATATAGCAGGGGAAACCATAAGTGACATATATAAAGTCGTATTTGAGAGCTATCAGTAAAAGTGTGCCTCTCTTTACAAATAAATAAAATTGACAAAAAAATTAAGGATCGAGAATAGAAAACACAAGTAAACCTTATACAAAAGGAAGATATAATCGAAACCCAACTTTTAAATTTTCCCAACTGTAAGCCCTCAAAAATACCCAAGACCTCAAATGTAACCAGTAACATTCAATAACATTAATACCAAAACCAAGATATCCAATGTATCAAAAAAAAAAAAAACTGAAAACACATGTTCGATGCTCATCTTTGGTTTATGCAGCTTCAAGAACACTTTACATGCCCAGACCACAAAGAAGAAGAAGACGGACTTTACATGCCAAGATCACAAAGAAGAAAGCGAGGTTGGGATTGTTTAGGGTTGAACTCTTACTCTGGATCTCGATGGACAATCATACCAACTGATGTGGACCAATCAAAATTAAACTCATATTTAAAACTTTTACAAATATTAAACATGAGTCATTTGTTTAGAATTTATTCCCCTTTAGTTCGGTACAGCGGAAGTATATCATCACATCAATAATCTCACAAGTATATAGGGAGATAATAATCAAACACATCCACGCATAACATAATATTTTACATGGTTTACCCAACTCTATGGTTACGTTCATGTAGAGAGATATTTCAGTCTATTGAGAAGAGAATGTACAACACGCATAAATTATGCCTACCACACACAGTCTTTCACTCTCTCTTGGCATCTTCTCCCCGGAATTGTATATACCCTCTCCTTTCCTCACAACACTCACCAAACCCTTTCATATTTCCTCTCTCTCTTTTTCTCTTTAATCCTACATCTATTTATTGAGTCTCCAAAACCATTTTCTTCTTGAACAAAAATTCTCATACATTGTCTAACAAGAAGTTACCAATTTAATCACAACTCTAAAATAAATGTATACAACTTTCTCCCCAAGTTTTCAGCCTTGCTCCACAAGTCTTTAGGCTTTCAAAACAGAAAAAGAAACTGCCTCAACTAAATTTGAGCCACAAACCCAACAATCTCTACCTTGGCTCAAATTCCATCAACGCATTCCTCCATAGCTCCATCTCAATTGAAGATTCATCACCTCGAACCGAACTCCATCACATCATCCCCATTGGTGTTTAATTGCTCGCGTATGGCAACCCACCAATCAATCATCATCATCACTCATCATCCTCATCATCATCTCTACCCCCACACCCTCTTATTTTCTCACTCACTATTTTTCTACACTGAAAACAGCAAACCTCCATTCTTCATAGCACCATCTTGTCCCATTTTGAAAACAAGCATCCTCCTACTTGTTCCAAGACTTGTTCCCCTCATGGGCTTCACACTATCATCATCGTGTCTTCATCGGCTCTGGTTATATCTCCATAACTCTTCACGATCAACCTTTTGCTCTAACACACCACCAATCTTCAGCTCTGATTTTCAGGACAAACTACTGGCTCCCTTTGGCTCTGATATCAGTTGTTGGGAATTTATTCCCCTTTCGTTCGGCACAGCGGAATCATATCATCACATCAATAATCACACAAGCATATAGGGAGATAATAATCAAACGCATCCATGCACAACACAATATTTTACATTGTTCAACCAACTCTAGGGCTACGTCCATGGAGAGAAAGATTTCGCTATATTTAGAATAGAATATACAACACGTGAAAAGCATGCCTACCACACACACTCTTTCACTCTCTCTTAACATCTTTCCCCACAATTACATATATCATTTCCTCTCCTCACAACACTCACCAAACCTCTTTCATCTTTCCTCTCTCTCTCTTTCCCTTTAACCCTACATCTATTTATAGAGTCTCCAAAATCAATTTCTTCTTGAACAAGGATTCTCATACCTTGTCTAACAAGAAGTCACCAATTCAATCACAATCCTAGAAGTTACCAATTCAATCACAATCCTAAAATAGATGTATACAACTTTCTCCCCAAGTCTTCAGGTTTGCTCCATAAGTCTTCAGGCTTCCAAAACGAAAAAAAAAACTGCCTCAACTAAATTTGAGCCACAAACCAACATCATTTGACTCTCTCTACGTGTCATTCAAAAACCAGTCATTATGACCCATCATTGCAATTTTGATACACCAAACATATCATCATGACAATGAATATCGAACGTTCACTAGATCTCAAAAGATCCATCATTGCAATAAAAAGATACCCTAAATTTCTTCTTCCAAACTAAGACAATTGACTGGTCAAAAATTGGTTGACCCAAAATTAAACACAGTTCAAACGCATCAGCGAACTGAGAAATTATACAATACCTCAAGGGTACTGATGATTGACTAGTCAAAAACTGGGTTGACCCAAAATTAAACACAGTTCAAACGCATCAACGAATTGAGAAATTATATAATACCCCAAGGGTACTGATAATGTGGCATCCCCGACAGCTGTAAGCCCTCCATCTCTTTTCAAAATTATCAATTTCACTATAATCAAGGAGAAATAGAGGGCTTACAGTTTCCAAGGATACCACATCATCAGTATCCCCAGAGTATTATATACTTTCTCCACCGAACTATAATCTATGAAATATGTGAAGATACAGATCGAAAGTGGGTTTGCATTTTTGTGAACTAATTTATACCACAAAATGAGAAACACGTGAACACTTGAGCCATATTTTACTCTGTCATCTTTTTTTTTATCATAGAAAGATTGAGATGGAGATCAAACAATTGAGCCACAAGCATCAGTTGACCCTCTACGATCACAAACATAAAGAATATGATCGGGAGAATTGCAAAGGTTGTCAGATGTACATCTCAAGTGATTATTTCTATATTTGCAAACAATGCAATTATTACATCTACAAATCATGCACTGGATTGCCGCCAGATATGTCACCCCCTTTCACAAGGAACACTCCCTCACTCTTTTTATAATCACTCCAACACATGATATGATATTGTCCACTTTGGGCCCAAGCCCGCACTGTTTTGCTCTTAGGTTTTACCCCAAAAAGTCTCAAACCATTTGAAGAGAACACACTATATATAAGTACATCTCATTCTCCACACCCAGACAATATGGGATTGAGTAATCCTGACATGCCCCAACAGCAATCTTGACATGCCTCGGCAATCCACCCTGCAGGTGATTACAATCCACCCCCCTATGAGGCCCGACGTCCTCGTCAGCACATTTTCGGTTGGGTTCTGGCTTTGATACCAACTATAGTACCCCACTCCAACACATGGTATGATATTGTCCGCTTTGAGCCCAAGCCCGCAAGGTTTTGCTTTTGGATTTTACCCCAAAAGGCCTCATACCATTTGAAGAGAACACACTACATATAAGCACATCCCCTTCTCCACACCCAGGCGATGTGGGATTGAGCAATCCTGACATGCCCCGGCAGCAATCCTGACATGCCCTGACAATCCACCGGTGATTACACTTCTTGTTGAATCACCTTATAAATCAAGTGATCCTTGCTGCGAAGCCTGCTCGAACATATGTAATGGCTTCTTGTTCAATTGTTATGACTATCAATTTGACCTGGACGTTAATTGTTCTACACTTATTCCTACCACCAAGAAGGAGGAGGAGGAGCAACATATGACTCACCCATATCCGGTGATTCGCTGCGATAGGAATAACAAAGAGCTTGATTTTGAGTGCCTTGTGTGCCAGCTACCCATTAAAAAGGGCACCATCTATTTTTGTTTACAATGCAGAGCTATCTTTGATAAACCCAAAATTTATTGACTTCAAAAATAAATAGAAGATGAAAAGTTACTGATACAAACGGTGATATATATGTGTGTGCGTGCTTATATCTATCAGTGAATGATTGTGTGTTTGTACCTATAGGTGAATAAATAATTCAATATGGATGAGTCTATGAGATTGAGAGAAACAAATGTTATGAAAAACAAAAAACAAAAACAGTGGGCAAGAGAAGAAGCAATACTCACAAGTGTCCGCAATGACTTGTGAATATACATATATAGAGACATGTACATATAGTACAAGTGTTTATCTTATTCTGGATTGACCGAGTAAAAGCAATATACTTTGGATCTTCACTGCGGAGATGATGTGTTTGGTTTATCAGAATTGCAATTTGTGTCTAACTCGCAAATGATTCATGTTTAATTTTTTTAAAAAGTTCTAAACATGTCTTTAGTTTTGATTGGTGCATATAGATGTTTAATAGGAATACTTATGTGTTAGAATAAGATAAAGAGAGAGAATTATCTCTGAATTATATTAATGAATGATATATATTACAATTGGGGGTGGCAAATCCTGCCCAAACCCCGAACCCGCCCAAATCTGTCCATTAATTAATGATGGTTGGGTGAGTGATTTAAATAAATAGGTCATAAATGGGTCAGTTAATTAAAAGAGTATAATTAGCAGGTTGTTAGCAGGTTGAGAGTGGATACCCACTTCCAAACCGCTAAAACATAACTCTTTTTTGAAATATGACCCAAACATAATTGGAATAGAACTGTGACACACTCTATCTCTCTAAACTATTCCAACTCTCTCTCTCTCTCTCCTCTAAAAAAATTCCAACTCATAAATTTTACATATATATGTGTGTATAAAATATAATACACAAATCAAGTATATATTATTTTTTTGGATCAAACTCTCTCTATATATTTTTTAGGTCAATCTCTCTCTCTCTCTAAACAGAAATATTATATAGATGTGTGCATATGTATATATAAATACATATAGTTGCTTTGCCTATCATGAAACTCTCTCTTCTCTCTCTATCTCTCTCTCTCTCATGCACACACTAATCTTAGTGACAGATGCATCTGACTTACATAAAGTATTCACATAGACATTTTGTTTGATTCTCATCCTGCATTTAGATAAACCACATGTATAGCCTTATTTTTCATTTGTGCAATTCTTTCGATTGAACTTTTTGATACGACCTATCAAATCAAATTATTCATGTGACGAGTGTCATAGTATTTAATACTTTGTTCTTATTTCTAAATTTTTCCTTCAATTTTATATTCTTCTATTAATTTTTATTTCATAACTTTTCTCTACAAGTTAAATAAATACACAAGCAATTTTATGTTAATTTTAAAGAAGAGCCTCCTTATAGTGGATCCAATATTAAAAAAAAAATTGGGCACAACTTTTAAGGTGAGGCCTTAAAGGATCACATCACATTAATGATTATGCCTAAGGATTACTTTCTTATTGTATTGATTCTAAAATTATCTTGGACCAAATACATACATATATATATATATATATAGACACACACACACATTGATTCTAAAATTATCTTGGACCAAATACATTCTATATATATATACACACACACATACAGTGTAAAATTAAAACCTTCAATACAAACCTGTTTAAAATTCATTTGAAATTTTAGTTTCCTACCAATTGAAGTAGTTTATGCTCACTTAAATATTTCATATTCAATAAATATTGAGTTTTTAATGTAACAATATTGGGTAATGGAGCACAAAAAACATCATATTTGAAATTGTCTTTGCCCCTACCCAATAAATAGAGAGACAAAATTTCTGTTGTGATTTTTAGAGAGAGAAAACTGAAGTTGTGAATTTAGATAGAGTATTTTTTTAAAAATGTACTTGGGTCTGCGAGTAAGATGCGGGTTGACTTATCCAATTAATACCCCACCCATTTATGACCCATTAAAACGGTTCAATAATGGGTTATTGGTCCATTTAATACCTACCCGAACCCGCATATTTGCCACCCTTAATTACAATACACAGTGATATCATATATATATAGGAGAAAGAAAAGGGGGTAGGTGAGTGGAGAGAAAGTTATCCTATATATGGTAAGCCCCTAATCATAGGAATCCTAATTTGATATGAAAAAAGTTACAATATAAAATATGATAGGCATTGAATGTTACACATTCAAGCCCTTAAAGTTCCATATACTAATATCTTAGTAATATTTATTTAGTAATTTTAATTCTAGTTTTGAAATTATTTGCTTTTCAGGTACTTGAATCTAATTTCAATGGAAATCAATGCAATTGGGCCATTGATGATGTTTTTGTAGCAAGGAGATGAATTAAGATCCATGGGGCAAGTTTATATTGAAGATCCAAGTTAATTGGACCGAAAAAGTGGGCCAAAAACAAATTTAAATGAAGAGATTCAAAATTGGACTTATTTATATTGAAGAATTGAGCCAAATCAGGCCCAATCGTACAATTGCTACCTCAAGGACGCACGTGCGCCTTTCAAAGGCGCAGGTGCGCCCTTGATCCCAAGAGGAGGCTCTTTTCTCATTTTGTAAGGCATAATTGAGCCCTAATTGAGGGGATCGACGGAGGCAACCTAGAGAGCCACTAGAGGGGTGATTTTAGCTAATTTTCAGAGAATAAGAGGCATGAAGATGGTTTTCTCATCATTGATCGAGTCTCCAATCTAGAGCATGAGTGACCAAATCTCCTTATAGGGAATTGACGTAGCCCTAACTCTCTTCTTCAATGATTTGATTGTAATTTTATTTGGGATTAATTTATCTATGTATGAATTACATGATTAGACAAACTACAATAGTTATACTATTGTTTTGAGATTTCAATGATTTAAATTCAATCTTAATGGAATTTTCATCTTGTCTTAGATAAAGTTGCATCTTGATTGATATCAATTCCATATTTGTTTGTTGTGATTATATATAAAGAGGAAAATTATGCAATTGGGGCTTATTGATCATTCAAATTAGGGTTTTGATAATTCATGTTAAGGGAAGATGGGTTATACTACAAAATAGGTTAGTTTAGTTTAGAAGTAGATTGGTATATAATTCAGGCCAACTAAAGATGAGTTATGTTTAATTTAATTTGAATGAATTTTCTTACTGGTTTTCTTGTATGCTTGTAGCCACACAATTCATATTTACATAAATTATTTTTCTCAAATTAAATGCAATTGCCCATTTTTGAGAAGTTAGTGGCGAAATCAAATTCCCTAGGGTTTTCTCCATTGATCATCTCAACTTATTTCATTTATATTCAATTTTTATTTCGTTTGAATTAAATTTTAAAATTCAATAATCAATCATTTTCTATAATTAAACTAGAATTAAATTTGGAAGCTAAGCAACACAATCGATTTTACTTATGCAAGTCCTTGAGGTTCAACAACACTTTTGATAGTCCTATTCTACAAGGATTCATCCTATTATGAGTGATGAATTTAAAATTTGACTCACATCAATTTTTGGCGCCATTGTCGGGGACTTCTTGAACGGTTGTGGTGCTAAGTTTAAAGATTAATTATAATTTGATTCTTAATTTAGGATTTGTATATATTTTGTTTTTAATTATTTTTGCGTGTTTGAGTGTTTGAATATAGGTACAAGGGTGGCTACACAAGTAGGAAGAAGTTGAAATTTTAGGACCTCTTGTGAGTTTTTGTATTTTAATTTATACACTTATGTTTAGGATTTTTATTTTATTTTAATTTTAAAAAAATTTAAAATTAAATATGTTGGTTGAGTTTGGATATCCTTGGGAGGCATGTTTAGATCAATTTGGTTGTGATATTAATAATAATTTTACATATATGAAGATTTTCAGTGTAAATTCAACGGATGTGTCTAATAAATTGGATGCATTATTATGGAGATTGGACCAATTTATAACATTTGGTCATGCCCCTACTCCTACTCATTATTCCATACCATATGAGTCATGCGCATATTGATCTAGCCCTTTTCATCATGTGATATATTGTCCTACCACGGAACAATATTATGATGTTTATCAAGAGCAATCACATGCAAATTTTTCTATCCCAGAGGATGATCCAATTTCCTATACTTATTCCCCTAAATTTGATGACAAAGTTTTGGTTGTACTTGGCAACCTTAAGGAACACACTAAACTATTGAATTCACATTCATAGTCCATAACTAACCTTGAGAACCAAGCTGTCACATCCCAAAATCCGGGCCACAGGAACTCCCCTAGTCTGAGCCCTCAAAAATACAAGTAAACCTTATATAAAAGGAAGATATAATCGAAACCCAACTTTTAAATTTTCCCAACTATAAGCCCTCAAAAATACCCAAGACCTCAAATGCAACCAGTAACATTCAATAACATTAATACCAAAACCAAGATATCCAATGTATCAAAAAAAAAACTGAAAACACATGTTCGATGCTCATCTTTGGTTTATGCAGCTTCAAGAACACTTTACATGCCCAGACCACAAAGAAGAAAAAGACGGACTTTACATCCAAGATCACAAAGAAGAAGGCGGGGTTGGGATTGTTTAGCGTTGAACTCTTACTCTGGATCTCGATGGACAATCATACCAACTGATGTGGACCAATCAAAATTAAATTCATATTTAAAACTTTTACAAATATTAAACATGAGTCATTTGTTCGAAATTTATTCCCCTTTCGTTGGGCACAGCGGAAGCATATCATCACATCAATAATCTCACAAGCATATAGGGAGATAATAATCAAACACATCCACACATAACACAATATTTTACATGGTTCACCCAACTCTAGGATTACGTCCATGGAGAGAGATATTTCACTATATTGAGAAGAGAATATACAACACGCGTAAAGTATGTTTACCCCCACACAGTCTGTAATTCCCCGCTCCAACACATGGTATGATATATATTGTCCGTTTTGGGCCTGAACTCGCACGGTTTTGCTCTTGGATTTATCCCAAAAGGCCTTATACCATTTGAAGAGAACATACGACATATAAGCATATCCCATTTTCTACATCCAGGCGATGTGGGATTGAGCACCCTGTAGCTTAGTCCAGTGTGGTAGCTAAGCCTAGTGTCTTTTCTTGCACCAGCCCACTCACACCCTTATGGGCGAGTGTGAGTGGGCGAGTGCAATAAAAGACACTGGGCTGAGCTACCACACTCACACCCTTGTGGGCGGGTGTGAGTGGGAGGGTGCAAGAAAAGACACTGGGCTGAGCTACCACACTCACACCCTTGTGGGCGGGTGTGAGTGGGTAGGTGCAAGAAAAGACACTGGGGTGAGCTATCACACCGGGCTGAGCTACAGGGTGCTCAATCCCACATCGCTTGGGTGTGGAAAAGGGGATGTGCTTATATGTCGTATGTTCTCTTCAAATGGTATGAGGTCTTTTGGGGTAAAACCCAAGAGCAAAATCGTGCGGGCTCAGGCCCAAAGCGAACAATATCATACCATGTGTTGGAGCGGGGTATTACACAGTCTTTGACTCTCTCTTGGCATCTTTTCCCTGGAATTGCATATACCCTCTCCTCTTCTCATAACACTCACTAAACCCCTTACATCTTTCCTCTCTCTCTTTTTACCTTTAATCCTACATCTATTTATTGAGTCTCCAAAACCAATTCCTTCTTGAATAAGAATTCTCATACATTGTCTAACAAGAAGTTACCAATTCAATCACAACTCGAAAATAAATGTATACGACTTTCTTCCCAAGTCTTCAGGTTTCCAAAATGGAAAAGGAAGCTACATCAACAAAATTTGAGCCACAACCCAACAATCTCTACCTTGGCTCAAATTCCATCAACGCATTCCTCCATAGCTCCACCTCAACTGAAGATTCATCCACCTCAAACCGAACCCCATCACATCATCCCCATTGGTGTTTAATTGCTCACGCATGGCAACCCACCAATCAATCTTCATCATCACTTATCATCCTCATCATCATCATCTCTACCCCCACACCCTCTTCTTTTCTCACTCATTGTTTTTCTATGCTGAAAACAGCAAACCTCCCTTCTCATACCACCATCTTGCCCCATCTTGAAAACAAGCATCCTCCTACTTGTTCCAAGACTTGTTCCTCATAAGCTTCACACTATCATCATCGTGTCTTCATCAGCTCTGGTTATATCTCCATAACTCTTCATGATCAACCTTTTGCTCTGACACACCACCAATCTTCAGCTCTGATTTTTAGGACAACTCACGACTCCCATTGGCTCTGATACCAGTTGTTGGGAATTTATTCCCCTTTCATTCTGCACAGCAGAATCATATCATCACATCAACAATCACACAAGAATATAGAAAGATAATAATCAAACACATCCACGCACAATACAATATTTTACATGGTTCAACCAACTCTAGGGCTACATCCATGGAGAGAGAGATTTTGTTATATTGAGAATAGAATATACAACACATGGAAAGCATGCCTGCCACACACACTATTTCACTCTCTCTTGGCATCTTCCCCATAATTACATATACCTTCTCCTCTCCTCACAACACTTACCAAACCTCTTACATCTTTCCTCTCTCTCTCTCTCTCTTTCCTTTCAACCCTACATCTATTTATAGAGTCTCCAAAACCAATTCCTTCTTGAACAAGGATTCCTATACATTGTCTAACAAGAAGTCACCAATTCAATCACAACCCTAGAAGTCACCAATTCAATCACAACTCTAAAATAGATGTATACAACTTTCTCTCCAAGTCTTCAGCCTTACTCCATAAGTCTTCAAGCTTCCAAAACGGAAAAGGAAACTACCTCAACTGAATTTGAGCCATAAACCCAACATCATTTGAGTTTCTCTACGTGTCATTTAAAAACCAATCATTATGACCCATCATTGCAATTCTGATACACCAAACATATTATTACCACAATGAATATCGAACGTTCACTAGATCTCAAAAGATCCATCATTGCAATAAAAAGATACCCTAAATTTCTTCTTCCAAACTAAGATAACTGACTGGTCAAAACTTAGGTTGACCCAAAATTAAACATAATTCAAACGCATCAGCGAACTGAGAAATTACACAAATCCCCAAAGGTACTGATGATTGACTGGTCAAAAACTTGGTTGACCCAAAATTAAACACAGTTCAAACGCATCAGAGAACTGAGAAATTATACAATACCCCAAGGGTACTGATGATGTGGCATCCCTGGCAACTGTAAGCCCTCCATCTCTTTTGAAAACTATCAATTTCACTATAATCAAGAAGAAATAGAGGGCTTACAGTTTCCAGGAATACCAGATCATCAGTATCCTGAAGTATAGTATACTTTCTCCACCAAACTATAATCTGTGAAATATGTGGAGATACAGATCGAAAGTGGGTTCGCGTTTTTGTGAACTAATTTATGCCACAAAATAAGAAAACACGTGAACACTTGAGCCATCTTTTACTCTGTCATCTTTTCTTTGGATCACAGAAAGATTCAGATGGAGATCAAACACTTGAGCCACAAGCTTCGGTTGAGCCTCTACGATCATAAATGTAAAGAATATGATCAGGAGAATTGTAAAGGTTGTCAGATGCGCATCTCGAGTGATGATTTTTATATTTGCAAACGATGTAATTATTACATCTGCAAATCATACGCTGGATTACCGCCAGAGATGTCACACCCTTTTCACAAGGAACACTCCCTCACTCTTCTCGCTGAATCACCTAATGAATCAGGTGATCCTTGCTGCGAAGCCTACTCGAAGATATGTAACAACTTCTTTTTCAACTGTTACGAATGTCAATTTGACTTGGACGTTAATTGCGCTACACTTATGCCTACCACCAAGAAGGAGGAGGAGGAGGAGGAGCAACATATGACTCACCTGTATTCTTTGATTCATTGCGATAGGAAGAACAAAGAGCTTGATTTTGAGTGCCTTATGTGCCAGCTACCCATTAAAAAGGGCACCATCTATTTCTATTTACAATGCAGAACTATCTTTGATAAACCCAAAATTGTGGGTCAACCTAAAATTTGTTGACTTCAAAAATAAATAGAAGATGAAAAGTTACTGATACAAACGGTGATATATATGTGTGTGCGTGCTTATATCTATCAGTGAATGATTGTGTGTTTGTACCTATAGGTGAATAAATAATTCAATATGGATGAGTCTATGAGATTGAGAGAAACAAATGTTATGAAAAACAAAAAACAAAGACAGTGGGCAATAGAAGAAGCAATACCCACAAGTGTCCGCAATGACTTGTGAATATACATATATAGAGACATGTACATATAGTACAAGTGTTTATCTTATTCTGGATTGACCGAGTAAAAGCAATATACTTTGGATCTTCACTGCGGAGATGATGTGTTTGGTTTATCAGAATTACAATTTGTGTCTAACTCGCAAATGATTCATGTTTAATTTTTTAAAAAAGTTCTAAACATTTCTTTAGTTTTGATTGGTGCATATAGATGTTTAATAGGAATACTTATGTGTTAGAATAAGATAAAGAGAGAGAATTATCTCTGAATTATATTAATGAATGATATATATTACAATTGGGGGTGGCAAATCCTGCCCAAACCCCGAACCCGCCCAAATCTGTCCATTAATTAATGATGGTTGGGTAAGTGATTTAAATAAATAGGTCATAAATGGGTCAGTTAATTAAAAGAGTATAATTAGCGGGTTGTTAGCAGGTTGAGAGTGGATACCCACTTCCAACCCGCTAAAACATAACTCTTTTTTGAAATATGACCCAAACATAATTGGAATAGAACTGTGACACACTCTATCTCTCTAAACTATTCCAACTTTCTCTCTCTCTCTCTCCTTTAAAAAAAATCCAACAACTCATAAATTTTACATATATGTGTGTGTATAATAAATAATACACAAATCAAGTATTTATTATTTTTTTGGATCAAACTCTCTCTATATATTTTTTAGGTCAATCTCTCTCTCTCTCTAAACAGAAATATTATATAGATGTGTGCATATGTATATATAAATGCATATAGTTGATTTGCCTATTATGAATCTCTCTCTCTCTCTCTCTCTCATGCACACACTAATCTTAGTGACATATGCATCTGACTTACATAAAGTATTCACATAGACATTTTTTTTTATTCTCATCCTGCATTTAGATAAACCACATGCATAGCCTTATTTTCCATTTGTGCAATTCTTTCTATTAAACTTTTTGATACGACCTATCAAATCAAATTATTCATGTGACGAGTGTCACAGTATTTAATACTTTGTTCTTATTTCTACATTTTTCCTTCAGTTTTTATATTCTTCTATTAATTTTTATTTCATAACTTTTCTCTACAAGTTAAATAAATACACAAGCAATTTTATGTTAATTTTAAAGAAGAGCCTCCTTATAGTGGATCCAATATAAAAAAAAAAAAATTGGGCACAACTTTTAAGGTGACGCCTTAAAGGATCACATCACATTAATGATTATGCCTAAGGATTACTTTCTTATTGAATTGATTCTAAAATTATCTGGGACCAAATACATTCTATATATATATATATACACACACACACAAATACAATGTAAAATTAAAACTTTCAATACAAACTAGTTTAAAATTCATGTGAAATTTTAGTTTCCTACCAATTGAAGTAGTTTATGCTCACTTAAATATTTCACATTCAATAAATATTGAGTTTTTAATGTAACAATATTGGGTAATGGAGCACAAAAAACTTCATATTTGAAATTGTCTTTGCCCCTACCCAATAAATAGAGAGATAAAATTTCTGTTGTGATTTTTAGAGAGAGAAAATTGAAGTTGTGAATTTAGATAGAGTATTTTTTTTAAAATGTACTTGGGCCCGTGGGTAAGATGCGGGTTGACTTGTCCAATTAATACCCCACCCATTTATGACCCATTAAAATTTGTCAATAATGGGTTATTGGTCCATTTAATACTTACCCTAACCCGCCCATTTGCCACCCTTAATTACAATATACAATGATATCATATATATATAGGAGAAAGAAAAGGGGTAATTGAGTGGAGAGCAAGTTATTTGATACATGGTAAGCTCCCAATCATAGGAATCCTAATTTGATATGAAAAAAGTTACAATATAAAATATGATAGGCATTGAATGTTACACATTCAAGCTCTTAAAGTTGCATATACTAATATCTTAGTAATATTTATTTAGTAATTTTAATTCTAGTTTTGAAATTATTTGCCTTTCAGGTACTTGAATCTAATTTCAATGGAAATCAATGCAATTGGGCCATTGATGATATCTTTGTAGCAAGGAGATGAATTAAGGTCCATGGGGCAAGTTTATGTTGAAGATTCAAGTTAATTGGACCAAAAAAGTGGGCCAAAAACAAGTTTAAATGAAGAGATTCGAAATTGGACTTATTTATATTGAAGAATTGAGCCAAATCAGGCCCAATTGTACAATTGATGCTTCAAGGACGCACGTGCGCCTTTCAAGGGTGTAGGTGCGCCCTTGAGGCCAAGAGGAGGCTCTCTAGAGAGAAACTAGAGGGGTGATTTTAGCTAATTTTCAAAGAAGAAGAGGCATGAAAATGATTTTCCCATCATTGATCGAGTCTCCAATCCAGAGCATGAGTGACCAAATCTCCTTATAGGGAATTGATGCAACCCTAACTCTCTTCTTCAATGATTTTATTGTAATTTTATTTGGAAATTAATTTATCTATGTATGAATTACATGATTAGACAAACTACAATAGTTATACTATTGTTTTTAGATTTCAATGATTTAAATTCAATCTTAATGGAATTTTTATCTTGTCTTAGATAAAGTTGCATCTTGATTGATATCAATTCCATCTTTGTTTGTTGTGATTATAAAGAGGGAAATTATGAAATAGTGGCTTATTGATCATTCAAATTAGGGTTTTGATAATTCATGTTAAGGGAAGATGGGTTATACTACAAATTAGGTTAGTTTAGTTTAGAAGTAGATTGGTATATAATTCATGCTAAATAATATGAGTTATGCTTAATTTAATTTGAATGAATTTTCTTACTGGTTTTCTTGTATGCTTGTAGCCACATAATTCATATTTACATAGATTAATTTTCTCAAATTAAATGCAATTGCCCATTTTTGAGAAGTTAGTGGCGAAGTCAAATTCCCTAGGGTTTTCTCCATTGATCATTTCAACTTATTTCATTTATATTCAGTTTTTATTTTATTTTGCTTAAATTTTAAAATTCAATAATCAATCATTCTTTCTAATTAAATTGAATTAAACTTGGAAGCTAAGCAACACAATCGATTTTACTTATGCAAGTCCTTGAGGTTCGACAACACTTTCGATAATCATATCCTACAAGGATTCGTCCTATTACGAGTGATGAATTTAAAATTTGACTCACATCAATTTTTGGCGTCGTTGTCAGGGACTTCTTGAACGGTTGTGGTGCTAAGTTTAAAGATTAATTCTAATTTGATTCTTAATTTAAGATTTGTATATATTTTGTTTTTAATTGTTTTTGTATGTTTGAATATAGGTACAACGGTTGTTACACAAGTAGGAAGAAGCTGTAATTTTAGGACCTCTTATGAGTTTTTGTATTTTAATTCATACACTTATGTTTAGGATTATTATTTTATTTTAATTTTGAAAAAAAAAATATGTTGGTTGAGTTGGATATCCTTGGGAGGCATGTTTAGATCAATTTGGTTGTGATATTAATAATAATTTTACATATATGAAAATTTTTAGTGCAAATTCAATAGATGTGTCTAATAAATTGGATGCATTATTATAGAGATTGGACCAATTTATAGCATTTGGTCATGCCCCTACTCCTACTCATTATTACATACTATATGAGTTATGCGCATTTTGATCTAGCCCTTTCATCATGTGATAGATTGTCATACCACAGGACAATATTATGATTTTTATCAAGAGCAATCAAATGCAAATTTTTCTATACTAAAGGATGATCTATTTTTCTATACTTATTCCCCTAAATTTGATGACAAAGTTTTGGTTGCACTTGGCAACCTTGAGGAACACACTAAACTATTGAATTCACATTCACAGTCCATAACTAACCTTGAGAACCAAGCTGTCACGTCCCAAAATCCGGGCCACATGAACTCCCCTAGTCCGAGCCTGAACTCCAGGTTATGAGGTCTCATGATTTCCCGGTCGTCATCCCACAATCCGGACAATCATGGCCATTACCATTACTTACCCTCAGCTCCATCATGGACCACTAAGACTAACCTGTAGAAGCTTAATTATAATACATACATACATATATGAGTCAATTCTTACAAGTGGATACTTTGTTAGAACATACACGTACTCAAGTTCCTTTAGAAAAACATGATTATTATGAGTTACGCGGTGCGAAAACGTTTCAGTTAATTTAGAGTGAGATGCTAATCCCTAAACCTAGAGGGGGTGAATAGGTCTTCTTGTCTAATTTTTATGATTGATTAATTTTTCAGAATGATTATAAATTAAGCATCCAAACCAATCACAAAATAAATAAAGCAAGTAAGGAAAGTTACAGATGACACTAAGAATTTTACATGGAAATCCTTGGAAAGGAAAAACCATGGGGGCGAGGCAGAAAATCCTAGATAAACCAATCCAATATCTCGAAGCAAAGTACAACAGACTCTGTCCCAGACTCACACCCCCTCCAATTTGACAAGAACTTTTATGCAGAACACCTCAGGCTTACAATTGTGATTACCTCATCCAACTAC
Source organism: Cornus controversa (assembly GCA_026545225.1). NCBI lineage: Eukaryota > Viridiplantae > Streptophyta > Magnoliopsida > Cornales > Cornaceae > Cornus > Cornus controversa. The sequence goes on from CM048852.1 coordinate 24,902,549, forward strand.
TGCATATTCCTGGCTAACGTCTTAATTATTCCAGAAGGATAGCTGAAAGAACACAAATACTCCACAAGAATTTTGTCCCCTTTGTAGTAATCGTTTCTCCTCCTCTTCAGATAAAATCAAGTAGTATCTAGGAACCACCTCGATCTGCTACTTTGATCAAACTATATAAACTGATGATGTCTTTAAGAATTCGGTTAATCAGACTGTGAAGAGCATCACAACTTAAACACTCTGTGTGTGTTGTCACACCCCCACTTTTTGACTCCTAGAAACCGAGGGTGATTAAAGGAACCGAGACACACTTCAAACCACGATCACTCTTGGTATCATGTTTTGATACCAAGACTTCACCTCAATAATCTCACTAAGGTACCATGCTCTGATACCATGTTGTCACGCCCCGATTTTTTACTCTAAAAAATTGATGGTGATTAAAGTAAACGAGCCACACTTCGAACCATGATCACTTTGGTATCATATTTTGATACCAAGACTTCACCTCAATACTCTCACTAAGGTACCATGCTCTGATACCAAGTTATCACACCCTAATTTCTGACTCCCGAAAATTGATGGTAAATCCATCCATTAAACCCTAATGAACCATCTTAACTTTTAATTGTCGCGAAAGCTTAATTATGTACACACTCATGTAAGTGTGCAACTCAACATCAACCAATTCCAATGGGCCCCACACTTGACCTCACATACCTATCCAATCACCTCCAACTATCTTTCATGCCCTGATTTCTGACACTCAGTGTAGAGCGAGGAAAATAGGGATGAACAGTCAACGTTAAACCAACTCACACACATGAATCCACTAAGTTCTGACACTCTACTCTTTGTGTAGTTGTAATACTGAACTAAAACTTATTCCAATAAAAATAGGATTCAAAAATACTCAATTTCAAAAAAATAATCACCTCAATCGGAGTTCTAACGAAAAAGTTATGCCTTGTCGAAGTTGTGACGTCGGGCGATAGCGCACAGAAATTTCCAGACGTCTAGAAATTGTTTAAGACATTTGAAACATTTTTTAGACGTCTGAAATGCCCAATCAAGGTTTTGAAGTCTCGGGAACTTCCAGACGGTTGGGGGTCATAGTTTCAGACGTTTGAAACTTCCCCACCAGTTGTGAAACTTCCTATTTGGCATCCAAACTCCATCCAAATCACATCCTAATACCCTCAAATCCACATATAAACATCTATACATTATCCAACATGTAAATGAAACATAGTTTCTTCATTCTTACATCTCAAATCATACATTCCACATATGTAATCATCCAAGTTCACAACCTCAAGAGAATTACATTTACTTTTTCACACTATTTATTTTGACGTATATTATATATATTTTTTAGAATATAAATGTTTACTTATTAGATTCTTAAATCTATTAGTATTAATTGATTTAGTAAAAAAACTAATTACTCACTCTTTTAATAAAGACATGGACTTGCAATTTATAAATAATTATTTATGCTAAGTGGTCTCCAATAAATCAATAAAATTCACTAAAATAAGTAAAATTTACTAAAAACTCATCTCTATCAAATTCATGTGATAATCAATTATGTTATGTTACACTGATATGGGCTTGATTATGTGACTTGTCACTTGTGTTATACACTCATACTCGATAACATTATTATGTAACCATCCCACCAGTCCACCACCATAAAAATACTAGTTAAAGTATAAGAATAATATATAATTTAGTTTGGTTGAAATATAATTTCTTTTGAGAAGATGACAATCACAATTTATATTGTCGATGTTGATTATTCATATAAAATAATTTTATCAAGAAAATGACAAAGTATTAGCAAATTATGAGTTACCAAATTATCTTCATTTGGTCATTAACCTATTAAAAAGAATGAATCGTCACGTGTTATTTTTAAAAATAAACACTCTAACCAAATTAAAAAAATACTACAACAAGTTTCTTCTTTTTTTAATAATATTTTAAAAATAATTACTCATTTTTACTAGGAGTTCTTCTACCATTTTTTTACATGATTTACTTTGACGTGTATTATACATATATTTTTATTTTATCTTCCAACATGTTATATAATGAATAAATATTCATTTATTTCATTGATTTAGTAAAAAATGAATAATCATTTTTTAAATAAAAAAATATTACTTATGTTAAATGGTCTTTAAGAATTCAATAAATTTCACAAAAATAAGTGAAATTCACTAAAAAGTGTCTTTATCAGCTTTATTCGATAATCAATTATGTTATGTTATACCAATATGGGATTGATTATGTTCAATCGTGACCACGACCTTGCTTGCATGTAACTATTATGTAACCGTCCCACTGCCATAAAAAAAATGAAACATAAGATTATTTTATTTTTCAACATGTTATATATTATATAAATGATCGTTTACAAAGAGTAATAGTCTATGAGATTAACAATAAATCAATTTTAAAATAAAATAAAGTTGAATTGAAGATTAATATAACACTTACAATTCAAATCACTAGTACAACCAAAGATCTACACTAGCTTGCATGATTTATACATCAATTAATAGAAATTCCCAATTGAAATGTAAATAATCTACATAACATACTTATACACATTTTATTTCTAGCTTTACAATACATACGTATATCTATCTCACAAATCCAGAAGATAACCAAATGGAACTGATGATCATCCTAAAAGTGCGGATCTCATTTCCGACAATCTGACCAACTTTCTACCTTTTCAGGACTTTTTTCTTCTTGCTGTCGATATGTGTGTATATATATATCTTGTATCTCCCTTCTAATGTCATCTTTCTATTTCTTATTCACTTTATGTGAATACAGAACATCCAATTGCCTTTGTGATTGGACCCGACTTTGCCCATAAAAGTAATGAGTAATAACTTATCATATAACAGTTATAGTGTCCCAAGATATATAGTATATTATTCTAATTAGTTAGTCATGTGTCTAAAAACTCAATTAGATTAATTGATGGGTTTAAACTTAAACCATTTAATCTGAATATCTAATTTTATGAAATTAATTTTTTCTTTAGTGTCCCCAGATATAGTGTAGCGCATTAGTTAAAGTAATATAATTTATACCACTCCTTTATTTTTTGTCAATAATACTTCAACATTAATATATATTAGAATGTTAATATTGTATTAATGTCGAGAGATATTAACGAGAATCTAAAAAATATGCTAATTCAATGAGATGTATACTAAATGTTTATTCTCAATGCTCTATTATTTGAGTGAGATTATTGTTTTTGTTTGATTTTAAGATAGTAAAAATTGTGTCATTGATTTATTTAATAATATAATTTATGACGTTAGTTTGTTATATTTAAAGAGATGAAATATTATTGTAATTTAATTAATGTTTTAAACTTATTTTAATAAATGATTTAAACTTCAATTTTGTATTTTAAATATTATTGTTGGCGTCTCATATAATTAAAAGACAATGATGGAAAAGTGGCTTAAGTGTATAACTAAATTCAAAGTGGGTGTGCACACCACTTTGAGAGAAGACCCACCATTTCCTTATCAAACACGAATTTGTAGTCCGAAATTTCCAATTCGAAGTTTTGAAAATTAAGAATGGGTTGACCTCAGGTTCGTATAGTCGAGCTCGAGTCTCACTAGAAGTAACTAATTTTTACTTAGAATTGAACCAAGTTGAATCTCCAACCCGCCTCTGCCCGAGTTGCAGCCGATATTACGGATGCGCTCTACACTGAAGCTACCCGCTATCCCGGCGAACGACACTTAAAATCCTATTTTTTGGACCAAAATTGGCGGCAAAAAGTGGTAAAAAGAGTTGAAGTAATGTTTCCCTGCAACAAAATCTACCAAAGTCCATCATATTACTGATATCTGCCGTTTGATTCATGTCATATTTCTGGTAGCCAGTTGCTCAGTATGTTCTACTTTTACCTAGAAATCTCAACCGTTAGATAGTAGGCCCACCAGGGCCACCACCCAGTATCCTGATCAATGCTTTTACTAAGTCAACAAAACCATCAGTTGCTATGTATATGACAACACAGTAAGTAGCCTGGCTTCAGCAGAATCACATGCCCTAGCTTTGTGCCTTCTTCTTCAGCAAATTTTGCACTACCCATTTTTTTTCTTCAGGTGAAGTTTCTTTCGGCGTCTCAATGGACACAGGTGGGAGCAGTGAAAGTCCAATCGAAGCAAAGAAAGGAAAGTCGAAGACACCTAGAAAACCCAAGGAAAGCGTTCTTAAACAGAGTTGGTTTCTCTCTCTCTCACTCTCTGTGTGTATATATAATATTTATTTATATCTGCATTTTTGCATATATATATAAATATATATATTTATATATCGGTATTGCTTGAGATTTTTGTGTTTTAATTTGGGTTCGGGTGATTCATTTGTTTTTCTGCAGAATCACCAGCTGAGTTCTTTGCGGAGAACAAGAACATTGCTGGGTTTGACAATGTGAGTTTCTTAGTCTCATGTATAATTTCTGTCAGTTTGAATTTTAATGGTTTTGCGGTGTTCTTTTTTTTTGGATTTTATGTGAAGGGTAATATATTTTTTCATCCTTGTATGGGTTTGTAGCTGAATAATTTTGATATGTGCTATTTGTTGCATTAAATACAAATCTCTAATGTTCGATGGGGGAAGCATGGTGTTAATATTAGGTGAATAGTTGGGGGATTTATATCTAGTACCAGTGCCCGGATTGAATTAATTTGATTGGAAAATTATTTTGTTGTAAACTTTTGAAATTCGAATTTTTTCGAGGAAGTTAGAAATTTCCCATTTATTTCTCTCTGTGGGTGAAATCTAGATTAATATTGAGCAACTAAGAAACTTTGCAAATTTAAATTGTCTGAAGTTGGTTTTTAAATTCAGTGAATCAGGGGCAAAGTCAAAACCGGATATCTGTATAGAAATCTGTTACTAGTACAGTTCGTAGCAGTTCTATTTTCTTTCGATTGTCAATTTCTGCATTATATTTTGTTTTCAGCCAGGGAAATCCCTCTACACTACAGTGAGAGAACTTGTTGAAAATGCACTTGATTCAGCTGAATCCATATCTGAGCTTCCTATAGTAGAAATAACAATGTAAGTGCTTTGCATTTGTGCATATTCCTAGTATGGATATCCACATGACTTACATAGACAAGCTTGAACATATGAGATAATCAAGCATGTCAATTGATATTTACGTTTTACTATTTTCAATTATTTGCTGTTGTAGTGAAGAAATTGGGAGAAGCAAGTTTAATTCTATGATTGGTCTTGTTGACCGTGAACGCGTCGATGAGGAACTCTATGATGATTTCGAGACAACCAAAGCTCGTGAGGTGTGTAAATTTTGAATTTCTTAATGGATGTGGCACAATTATATTTAAGTTGATCAAAGTTTGCGATTGGCAAATGGAGTTTGCTGTTTGGTAATTGGTCTTACTTGGCTATTGCATGGTTTGATTTGTGTAGTTTTTCGGTTCAATTTGTTATGCTTTATAGGTAACTAGGTTTGTCCAATAAGTGCTGTATAGGTAATTAAGTTTATTATGCACTAGGTTTTCATACTTCGACAAGAGATTGAATAAGAAATGCAACTGTCATGGGTTGAATGGTTAAACCAGTTAGTTGTGACAAGAGAGAGAGAGAGAGATTCATTGAATACATGATGCCTTCAAACTAATGAAAAGCATATTATGCAATGAGAAAGAAAATAGTAAATCATCAAACAAACCATGTAAGATCACCATAATATCCATGCTTACATGGGTCAAACCATATGCCGGTCAACTGTAGGGGTGGGGGAAAAGAAATTCATTGAATCCATTACCTCACAAAGCATCACATGCAACTTAATGAGAGTAGTAAATCATCGAACAAACCAATGTTCTTGGTGAGTGCATATATGTGTCAAATTTACCTTTTTACCCTTGGACTTGAAGAATGGCTTTTTGCCCTTGAATATAGCTTTACTTCTAATTTTACCCTTGGACAAGAGATAACTAGCTAACACTAGATAATATTGAATTTCTAACCAAAACAAAAATAAAATAACAGACTCAAGTCTTTGACACGAAACTTGGCAACCTAAGTCCTATTGACCTAACACAATTAAAGAAAACTAACCACCACCAAGGTCACTTATTCAATCCTTGAGAAATCAGTATAATTGTCTCTATTTGACCAATGAGTTTGTTACGACAAAACAACGCAAATCAAGAACAAATCTAAAAATTAACAGAACAAGAAACATGCACCACACACATAATACAACGATTTTGGTGGTTCACCCAAAGTCTAGGCTACGTCTACGACAAAGATCTGGCAAAAGATTTCACTATGTGAAAATAAGGAGATTACAAGTTTCAGCCCCAAACCCTAGCTCTCGCTCTCTTTCCTGCAATTTTCAGTGCTTTTCTCATATTCCACTCCAAACTCTAAATGCCCTTATATACTGGGCTACAAGAGAGTCCTAAACACGGTCAAAGACTTGCAAGTGAAAAAACGGGTCATAACCAGGTCGCAACGCGACCCGGGTCGAAGCAAAATTCGAGCCAAGACTTCGTAGAGTTCATGATGAAACTCAGTAACATGTCCATCATTATTATCTATATGACCATGGATCTCATTAAAGCATGAGTCAATATAAGCTTGGTGATCTTCCAAAGTGCAAATGATAGAACCCATGTCACGACCTATCCAGCTATGTAGATATTGTCCACTTTGCATATTTTCTGTGCTCATGGTTTCAAAATGCATCTACACAGTTAGGAGGTTTTCACACATATAAGTGCCAACAACTTCTACTCCCACGATGTGGGACGCCACAATCACCCCCTCTTAAGACCCAGGGTCCTCGCTGGCCTGACCCTCATCATCCACACATATAAGTGCTAGCAACTTCTCCCCTTAAGCAATGTGTGACGCCACAACCTATCATCCTTTGTTCCATCTGAAGGATATCACCCTGTGACTGGTATTAACACAGGTTGTGCAGAATATGAGGGAGCTGTAGAGGCCAAGGGAGATGTAGGAAGAACTTGTTGTTGTTGTTCTTCTTCTTCTATTTCAAAAGGAATCAATAGGACCTAGTTGTTCACTTGTTTGGCAATTATTCCTCACTGGATTGGAATTTGAAATTGAGTTTTAATCAACTTGCATGAAAGGATTGGGTATGGTAAACAATGATTCGCTGCATAGACTGTGCTGCAATTGCTGTCGTTCTCACAATAGTAGTTATAAAAAAATTAAAAAATTGTCGTCATTCTCACAATAGTGGCACAATTCAATTGGAACTCTAGTAATGATATTGTAAAGCAATTTAATTCTTTTTTTCGGAATTTCTGCAGAGTGAACTCTAGCATTTATGTTATGTGCTAAAGATCCTACATAGAATTTGATACTCCCTTTTCAAATTTGTAGTCTTCAACTTAGAAAGAATGGGGATATGGTGACCACCAAGATGTGTATTCTCTTGCTCGTGGGTCACTTACCATCATCATTAGTAGGCAACACCAAACCACCGTCAGTTTGCCTAATACTATGTTGGAGCAATAAAATCAGGTTATGCTTTGTGTACTTGACCAATATATTCAGAGTTATAATCATGATAATTATCATAAAAAGCTCCGACATACTTAATATGTGTTTCTTATAGTGAATATTGAAGCTATAATGATTTTTAAAATTTTGATAAAGATAAATATTAGTACCCTAGTTGGAGTAGGATTGATAAATCTAGGGTTTCACAAATGTTTTAGGAATATTTAGGCATTTATAATGCAAGAGAGAGACAGAAACCCAACTTCGTAAAGCGTTTAAAAATATCAAGTAGATGAGTGATCAATCCCTACTTAGAGAAACCCTAATAGGCTATCTATAATTTAGAAACCCTAATTGTTGTTAGAATAGGTTTTAGAAGTCTTTTTTTAAAAAACTTTTAAACTCATTAATTTCTCAAACCATGCAACAAGGATCATTCTTTCACTCACGAGGGATCAATTATTCCTCACTGGATTGGGAACAGTCGATCACTTTCCAAGAGGGAGATCTCTCGCAACCAGTAAGTTACTGATTGATCTCTTATCCTGATGGAATTGCACCAAAGTGTTCTGAACGGTATAAAAAAAAAATGTCAATAAGCTCAAAATCAGACTAAAACACTTGCATTTTGAGCGATCAGCATCAAATGGATCTCTTATGTCAAAGTTTATCAATTTAAATGTATAGTCTACTCAATCGGATTTTATTTAGCTAGTTTGTCTGTGAATTATACGTTCTTGGTCTTACTATATGATTTTCAGGCAATCTTAATTTGTCTTCAATTGTAGCCATTGAATCAGTCTATTGTAGATTGGAAGATAGAAATAATACTAACTAACTGAACTTAACTTTGATTAAAACCAAAAAGAATATTTTGACTAATTACAGAACTTTTTAACAAGGAACATGCCAATCATAGTGCTACTGATGGCATTAAGTCCTAACAAGCCATTGGGTTGCTTGAGAAACTAAGGTCCCACTTAACTTGAACAGGGATTTTTTGTCGAGTCCCTTGGTCTTGAAAACAGTGACTTCGTATGAGGAATATAATATCACAAACTTTGTCAGATGATAAATACAATTTCTGGAAGTTTTCTCATATTTGTTCTGTTATATTTCTTGTCCTGCCTTCTAGAAACGACTAGCCAAGGAAGCCCGCAATCATGAAATTCAGGCAAGGAATGCTTCCCTTGGTAAGAAAGTAAAAGAGCAACCAGCATCAAAGGCCATTAAGGGTCGAGGTGAGGCCTCGTTTTACAGGGTGACTTGTAAGGTGTGATCTATTTCCTTTTCAAAATATGTTAGGACGCTTTTATTTATTTTCTTTATATTTATGAGCATTGTAATAAGTTTTTTGTTTGATTCAACTGTTTTTCATTTGATTGGACCAAAATCAGTGTGAACAATTTCTCTATGGTTGGCACTCTTGATTGTACTTTTTTCCTAATGCAGGATAATGGAAGAGGAATGCCACATGATGATATCCCAAACATGTTTGGACGAGGTTTGGAAGTGACTTTCTATATCCAGTTTCAATTTGATTACATTTTTTTTTGCATGTGTTTTAACCTTTACCTCGATAAACATAATATTTTTTTGTAAATGACATTGAGTGTGGCTAGAAGTGACTTTGATATTCGCTTGTTGTAAGAAAATCTGTTCATGCAGTTCTGTCTGGAACAAAGTATGGCTTGAAGCAAACGCGAGGAAAGTTTGGACTGGGTGCTAAGATGGTAATGTTTTGTCATCTTATAGCCATTTTATGGTACTTCGATCTCTTATAATTGATAATCCATTTTTATATTATATTGCAAATGACTGTTGATCCATGCAATTTGTAACTCCAGCTCCCCTTTCTTGTCGTCTGGTAATTCTTACGCAAGAATTTGTGCAAACAAGCTTTCTCATTTTTGATGTTTCCGATAGAAAGCCCCTCCATCTGGTTTCTTTGTGCAGTCTAGTTCCTTTTCCTCTCCATTTGATAGTCGTGACATAATGCAAATAGCAACTTGATCTACCATGGACTTTTGGTCACGATCTAATAAACATTGCAATATTATCTGTGCTGGACTTTTGCAGGCTCTAATTTGGTCCAAGATGAGTACTGGACTTCCAATTGAGATATCCTCGTCAATGAAGGGTCAAAATTTTATTTCATTCTGCAGGCTGGATATAGATATCCATCGGTATGATTTGGAATATTATGTATGATGAAAAGCTGTATTTCAGAACCTACGACTATTATTACATATATATGAACATGTAATGGCAATGGATTTATATATATTTCTTTCTTCACAATATAATTAGTACTTCTTTCAAATTCTAGAAACATCCCTCACATTCATTTGCATGAAAAACGGGACAACAAGGAAAGGTGGCATGGCGCTGAAATTCAAATTGTTATCGAGGGAAATTGGACAACTTACCGTGTATGTATTACTTAAGTTGCCCATATCATATGATTTCTTTTTTATCTTTTTCTTTATTCAAGGACTTTAATATAAAAAACATGTGCAATTAATTTAGATTGCTAATGATGAAGTTGTTGGGAATAGTTGCCAATAATAATTATTGACTACTAGCTTTTTTATTTTATTTTACATTTTTGGGTTCTTTTTCCAGTCCAAGATATTGCATTATATGCGTCAAATGGCTGTTATCACGCCGTATTCCCAATTTCTCTTTAAATTTATAGCAGACGCATCAGAGTACTCTCTCTCTCTCTCTCTCTCTCTCTCACACACACACACACACACACGAGCGCGCGCTTGTCAGGGAATTCTACGTAGGATTGATTGGAGGTCCATAGGATCAGATCGAGGTTACTAAGATTCTACAAAACTAGTAAAAAATGACTCAAACTAACTTTCTTAATAAAAATATTTTCAAAATAAATAGACAGTAAGGCTAAACTCCAACATCAGCAATATTCTAGTGAAAATCAATTAACATTAAAATATACCAAGACTGTAAGACGTGGAACCAATTTATTGATTTCCTCTATACAAAAACATAGTTAAGAATAATCTCATAGAAGCAATTACGGCAGAGCCTAAACAAAGAGAGCAATGGAACAGAGAAACAGAGAGGAGAGCAATTTAATTGCCTAATTATCTGAGCAATTTAGTTGGAAGGACTGTTTTTTGGTTCAGGAAAAAGATCAAAACACAAAGAGAGAGAACAAAAGGGGAAACAATGAAGTCTCTCTCTTTTTGGTTTAAAATGGGCAAAGAATAGGTGCAAGAACAAAGTTCTCTCTGTTTTTTGTTTTAAAAGATAAAGAAAAAAAGTGAAATCAAGAAGAACAGAGCAACATAGAGGAATTTTTGAAGTTTTGAGCCATACCCTTGAAGTTCAAAGCTGGATCGTGTCTACCTTTGACATTCAGTCTCTGCTTTTTGTTGTTTGTTTAATTTTCCAAATGCAATTAGGCTAAAGAGTTGGCCCTTATACTTAAAGCATTAAATTTCTTTGCCCATAATTGAATGTAGCCCCAAATAAATCTAGAAGAAGAACAAAACAACATGATTTAGTAGGATTGGTAGGATCCTACAATCCTATACGATTCTACTTCTGATCCTGCTTCCAAGTGATTTCTCACGTGATTCGATCGATTTAGCAATTTGGGATCGTAGTATAGTGTGATCCTACAATCCGGATTGCAATTTTGACAACCATGGCACGCGCGCTCGCACCCTACATGTTTGTCTGATGCTATATGAACTAATGGCTTTTTCTTCTTATGAAGTAAAAATATCACCATAAGATTTGCAAGAAGAACAGATGTAATGCCTCCAGTTCCTCTGGAGACAAAGTACCATCCATCAGCTGTTGATTTACTGCTCATCAAACGCCTTATTGCTGAAACTTCAAAGCAGAACCTTTTGCAGTTTCTTCAGCATGAGTTTGTGAATTTAGGAAAATCCTATGCTGAACGTTTAATTGGTAAGAATTTGAAACTGATTGTTATCTCTCTACTGGGGTGTATGTTAGAAAGAAAATGAATTGTACATTTAAACATCATGTGGCATAATGCTACACTGAATAATGTAGTAAAAATTCTTAAAGTGGTCTTTCTTTCTCACTCTTATGAAATGTTTGTCTGACGATTGGCATCTCAAAATGAAATTAATTGTAGAATTATATGTCGTGCAGTGTAACATCATGTCATGAAAACCTTCAAAACTATATGTTCTTTTACATTGTATCTAATTTGGAAACTTTATTTGGCACCTAAACTGAGATTATGAGGTATTTTTCCTAGTTATTGACAAAAGTGGAATGCAAGAATACATAATTGCAATTTGTTTTAGAAGCTCATGATTTGTTTTACATATTTGCAATTACAAACTGTTCAGCTGTGTAAATTCTAGCCTAAAATATGAAAGAAACCTCCCCTTGCCCATACCAAACCCTAGGCTCTAATATAAAGTTGTGCAAGGTCTGTGATCTAGACCTAGAGGTGGGGAGGGTGAATAAGCCTTGTTGGTTGGATTAACGGTTTTTAACTATTTTTTGAATTTAAATTAAAATAACATAATTTTAAATTCAAATTATAAATAAATATTAAGATCTACTCAATCCATCATCCCAAACAATCATGCAACTTTACTGCTGACTTATACTTAAAATAATCACATTATGAATCATGAAGTCTTAGAAACCCTAATGTATATATGCATGAACCTAATATTAGCGAGTGCATTGAAGTGTCCAATTACCTTCATACCCTTTGGTGTAGAAGATTACGCTTTTGCCCTTGTATGAAGCTTGAATTTCATCTTCAACCATGTTCGAGAGGCAACAACTATGGCTGCAAATGAATCGAGTCAAGCCAAGTTTTAGACTGTTTGAGTTCAGCTTGTTCGTTTATGGACTCAGCTCGAGATGTGGCAAGCTCAAAAAGAATAGCTTGGGTTTAGCTCGTCACAATTTTGAAAAGCTCGAGCTCGGCTCGTTTAATAAAACGAGCCAGGTTTAATCTCATATTCGTGAACATAGTTTAGACTCAGTTTAAACTCGTGTATAAAATTGCTAATGAACATTTTCAATAAGTTCACTTCCCAAGCTTACTTATTCATCTCATCAGCATAGTCCCCTTCCAAGAAACTTGCACTAAATATACAATATATTCTCATAAGATAAGCCTTGAAAATCACATGAGAAATCACAAGCATGTTTATACAATTTTATAGAAACGAGCCTAGATGAGCCTATGTTCATGAATATAAATGAGCCTACATGAGCTCATATTCATGAGCCTATACGAGCCAAGTCCAATGCTTTTCAGGATCAGCTTATTTATTAAACGAGCTTAAAAATCGGGATTGAGTTCGACTTGTTTGTTTAACAAACGAGTTTGAGTCGAGCCCGAGCTATTCATGAACAACTCGGTTCATTTGCAGTCCAAACAATCATGACACTAACTAATTTTTTAAAATTAACTAAGTTAGAAATAAAACAAAAAATACAGATTCTAGTTTTGATCAACAAAATTTGCCAACCTAAGTCCTATTGATCTAAAGATGAAATCCAAAATAAATCATGAGTACATCTTGTCAAACAATTATGTGTCTTGATATATCAGTTAAATGCATGATTCTATTCTAATGTTGTTTGCTTACCTTGGGGCACCGATTGACTCTTTAATTCATGTTGACTAGTTTCTAAGAGAGCATTTGCATGACCGTGACCTTGACACAGGGATGGCTTAAATAGTTTTAACATATTTAAGTTGTTGCAATTTAATCCGTTTTATGATGTTGATTTGTTTAATGTGTTCATACTTGTTATGCTGCATGATGCTTACATTAATTCCTTCCAAAATGATGCTCTGATGTTTTAGGAGAAATGGGTCCAGATTTTACCCCAAAAATGCCTGTTAAATCTCTAACCTCTCAACAAATAGTACGCATCCATCAGTTATTCCGTCAAGCTAAATTTGACGACCCTAGTGGTGATGTAAGAAGCTGTTCTGTGTTTTATTGTTTGTTTTTTCTGTTACTGGAATTTAATTCCAATATTATTGTATTGGTTTTTTTTATTATCCCTATCTTTTTAAATTTATATTATCAATAATAACCTATTTCCAGTGTCTCAGTCCTGCTGGTGAATACAATCTTCGTCTTGGAATTATAAAAGAGCTGCACCCAGACATGGTTGCAACTTATTCTGGAAGGTTGTATCTGATATTGAGCTTGCTTCATCAACTTCTTTCATATTTTTTATCATGCTGACATGTAAATGACATTGTAGAAAGTCTAGGATAATAGGATATTTAAATTAAATAATATGTGAAGAACATACACATTTTATTCTTCTGCAGCGCTCAAGTTTTTGAAGGTCACCCATTCATTGTGGAAGCTGGAGTCAGTGTGGGTGGAAAAGATGTTAAGCAAGTAAGTGATTTTCCAGTATCCAACATGATAGTTTGGGCTCCTTATCATCTTCGATATTTATTACATTGTTACATGGATTTCCAACGATACCCTCTGGACAAGCAATCACTTCTGTTTAGCGGCCTAGTGCGCACTACCTGCTGGTGTTTGACTTCTTGAAATTATTGAACATACTAATCGCATGAAGACATGAAGTATTAACTTTTTATGTTGCTGACAACCTATACACTTCACAAGAAGGTCATGTTTTAGATATGGGATGTGCTCTGCCCTCGAATATGGCAACTCTCTTAATGTTAAATGTACAGATCTAAAATTTAAAGGTTGCATTTTGGTCAATAATTAGACATGGAGCTTATACTAGATTGCTCATTATTTGGTTTGGCTAGAGCGTCAATTGCTATTATCCTATGTATGTAGGTGACTGATTGAAAGCTGGAAGGTTTCTTTTTTACTTTTTTTTTTATTCTATTCAGTTTGTCATATTACTTGCCTAGCTGACAAAATTGTCTGAATCTGGTGAGAATTTGGTTTTCATTGTAATTAATAGACCCTGCAGATGGCTGATTCAAAGTAAGAACTTCATTATAGTAGCTACTGATCTTTTAAGCATGCTATATTTGCTTACTATTTCTTGAGTACAGTAGATATCTAGTCACAAGGTTAAAATTCCTTCTTCATTCATTAGTCAGTGACTGACATTCGTAGATTGTACTATGCCTGTTTAAATTCTAGGGGTTGAATATATTTCGATTTGCAAACCGGATTCCACTTCTATTTGAACAAGGTGCTGATGTTGTCACCAGGACAGCCCTGAAGAGAATCAAGTAAGGCATATATTTGTAGAAAAGAAATTAGAAGTCCTCTCTTATACATGTTCTTACTTGGAGATTTTTTTTTTTTTGGGGATTGGGTGAGGATGAGAGATTTGGAGTTGTCATGGTGCTTTGTTAACAGAAAATCTAACTGAAGTATTTACTTTCAGTTGGAATAGTTACAAGATCAACCAAACACAAGATAAGATTGGGGTCTTTGTGAGCATTGTAAGCACAAAAGTCCCTTTTAAAGGGACCGGAAAGGAATATATTGGAAATGATATAAGTGAGATAGCTTCTGCTGTTAAGGTTGGTGTTTGTCAGTTAAGACATGAATTACAATCTTGAAAATAATTGTAAGCTAACCTTATTACCTCTCCAGACTTCTATTCAGCAGTGTTGTGTCCAGCTAAAATCCAAAATTGTGAAGAAAATTCAGGCTCGTGAGCAGCAGGAGAGAAAACGAAATTTGAGCAGGTGAATCCACTCGCTCTATATTCTCGTATGCCATAAGCTAAATGTTGAAAATTATTCTTGTTCCATATGACGGTCTCAAATCAATTCTTTTTATTGGTGCCAGGTACATTCCTGATGCTACAGGTGCTATCTATGATGTCTTGAGAGAAATGGCACACTCACATGCATCAAAGAAGAAACGGTATGAAGACAAGGATGCAGAACTACTAAAAAAAGTGTCAGCTCGTTTGATAACAAAAGACACACTGAGGGAAAAGCTGGCTCAACATGTTGAACAGGTGGGTTTCTCAGTTGTATGGATCTTTTCGTAGTACTTTAAACCTGACCTAACCTTCATGGGGGGGGGGGGGGGGGGGGGCGGGCGGGCGTGGGTCGGGCTGTTCCAAGTGTTGATGAAATGTGCATAAAAAACTGGCATCCAAGGTTGAATGAGAAAGGTCACACTTATTTACCATATAGAGGGTTCCATCTGGTGTAGTCGGTGCATCTTTTTCTTAAAATTAGTAATCATATCAAATGATCTCAGCCAGTCTATTAAAAGGAGATGGAGTTGTTTCATGAAATGTACCAAGTAGCCGATGTTCAGACTAGCATTGCATGCATTATGTAGTTTACTGAACCATATGGATGAGCCACATGCAAAACTTTGTTTTCCCTAGTAGTAGTTATTTAACTTTAAACCTTACAGTTGGGCCACAGCCAATTCTATACCTTTGACTAAGAAGAGATCTAAATCAATACCCAGAATGGTGTTAATTTCTTGGAGACAAACAAATTCTACTTCTGTAAATTTCAAGCCAAGTTGATTGATATGAATTTTTCAACAGCTTTAACACTAAACAGGAGTATTTTTTCTTTCTTTTATTATTATTTTTTTTTCTGTTTTATTTCTTTCATTGCATAGGTTTTTGTGCCATTTTTACGATTGAATTCATTCTTATGTAAAATACCTTGTGCTGAGGAACTTTCATGGAGGAATTTATAATGGTATTTCTATATAAATTAGTAGGCTCTTAAACTTGCACATGCCAGCACTTGTAGCTTAGGCAAATGTGGTCCGATGAGAAAGTTATCCCTTCCCTTTGCAATGAGGCACTGAGACGGGACTTGAAGTCCTTAAACATAATTCATGTGTGTTTTCGTGCTAGACATGGCTCTGTCCCCTGAAAATCAGCTCCCTCATCCTTTCCAGTCTCAAACTTCCTGACAACTATGACCGGTGCCGTCAGACACTTGTGTCTAATGTCAATAAATCAAATAGGTTGAGCACCCATATGCATTTGTGACGAGACACTGTAATTTTGTTGTTAGAATATTGCAACTGCTACATTTGGAAGGTAACATTGAATTTCTCTCTCTACTCCACAGCAAGACAGACATGTCGTATGATTGTGTTGAAATGACTATGGAACTGAGATTTCTTTTCTTTTTCTTTTTTGCAGGTGGACTATGAGATGGCATTGGAATATGCAACACAGAGAGGGGTGAATGAGGAACCCAGAGAACCTATATATTTACAGTCATTGGATGATGAAAATAGCTTCATTGACTTCCATGGTCCCATCTTTGTCTTCAGGCTCTTCCAGTAGGAACTTGTCAAACAGATTGCTTAATATAAAAATGGGCTGTTTTTACATATACCATTCTGATTCTATATTTCTTGTATCTAATGTCGAAAACCTAAGTTGAAGGGTCGAATGTGATTGTATAACACAATTTCTTTATCATGGTTATGTTCTTGATTTTTTATTTTTATTTTAATTTCTTTTTTAGTGTTGCCTTTTTCATATCAATTCAAATCAACTATGTGAAATTTACATCTGTAACTCTTTAGCTTTTGGGAAAGCTACCCTTAATGACATACTCATCAACCAAGTTTCCTCCCATGAAACAGGTCTCTATATGCTCTTATCGGTTATTATATAATTTTATACACATTATACATTTAGTTGCATAAAATTGAAATGCTTCAAGTTCTGATTCCTAAACTTTTTTGAACTGTCACTAGCTATTATTATTCAGAAACTCATTCAAGCTTCAATTGATTACAAATTCGAATAGAAGGAAGAGAGGAACTGGAAGAGGAAATTAAGGGAGGTAAATGAAAAATAAAGAGGTATTTAAGTATGAAAGAAATATTGATGTTTAGTCTTTTTTATTTAAAGAGAAAGAAAAGATAGGAGAAAATAGGGTTGCAATTTTTTTACAAATTAGGAGATTTTTAGCTAGGTCAACAACCAGAATGTAACTTAAATGGTGCCATATAAAATTAGAGCTCCCAATTACATGATTGATCATATCACACAGGAGTTGTAGCCTTTCCACCTTTACTTAACAATCTCTTCCTTCATTGCCAGGGAAAGAGCACCAAGACTACCCCCACTCTCCACTGTCACACCAGGCATGACCACAGCTCTAGTCCCCACAAACCCACCTTCCTCAACCCTAATGTTTCCATACTTCACTTTCCCTCCTTCACCTTCATATATGTGCCCAAACAGCAGAGCTTCTCTCCCCACACACCCATTCCTTTCAATCTTCACCATGTCAGGATTCATCAAAGCACCCATGCTATCAACATATACTCCTTGGTCCCAGCAGATTCTTGAACCCATTAGACTCATCCAGAGCCCAAACAGAGCAGACCCACTTGTCATTTCCATAAAATAGTCCCCAACCAATGTCCTTATGGCCTGCCATATAGTGTCCAAAAAGATCCCTCTGCTCCAAATGAGCACAATGTCACCTTCTCTCTTTTTCCCTACCAAAATCCATTTGGCCACAACACAAACTAGTCCAGCTAAAATCCCTGAATAAACCCAGAAAAGAGGCAGTAACCAATGTAAAGGCAGCTTCTTTGTCTCCTTCATGTATAGGACCCAGTTTAGAGGAGCAAAGATAACTAATCCTATGAGGAAATTAGGCAGGAACTGTCTGTAGTAATGGTTGAGCCAAAATGAGCCACAAGGTTTGATACCATTTTCTTGCCAATGTCACTTTTTGGGTATCTTCCTTCTCTAATGCTGCAGCCATTGGACAGCCAGAAAGGTCCAGTTTCACATCAGCTTGCTCTAGGAAGATCCTCCACACCTCTGGAAGCGGCTTCCTATTTCGCAAGTGCTGGCATATCTCATATACTATCGAGCGACCATGATCAATTGAAGCACTCTGGGAGCAAGATGAAGCCCGGATGACATCCACTTCATGGCATCGCTGGTACGGATTGAACTCCAGCTTTTCTGATTCTTCTTCAGTAAGCATTTGATCGATAATTATCTCTCCCACCTCTATATATGGGAATTCTGTTTCATCCCATGGCTTGGTACAGTCAAGTGCAGTGTCACAGATGCCTTCGTCCTGTGGGATTGCCCGGGTTTGCAGTTGAAGTACATAACGAACCCTGTCAAGGGAATTCACAAGGCTTTGGAAATCTTCAGCGAGGAAAAGAAGTGGGCGCGAATCATTTGCATCTCTTGGGATAAAACCTGTTTCTGGTGGAAGAATTCCCACAGGCTCCACCTCACCAGAATTCTCACCAATCTTTTCATTGAAAGGCTTCAACTTGAATTTAACATACATTTCCTGTCCATCTTTAAATCTAAACAGCCTGCAAAAAGTTGAATAATAATGTAGCTCAGTGTACGAGTCAGTACGACGGAGGGAGTCCCAAATTGCTTCCCGGACATGCGGAGCATGCTTCACATACTCTTCTCGTGCTGTGTTGCCACATACAAGCCACATTGCAAAGTCGCCAATGGTACGGGCAAGAAACGCCTTGCCTGTCTTTAGAGTCAGATCAAGAAATGGAGTATCACAACCACATCCAACTGAAAGGATCCTTATTGCTGCACCACGTGGATCAATACTTGCATCATCGTTGTAACTTAAGCTGTTACTGTGACGGATGACTACTGGGTAAATCTTGCCAGGGCTAAAGATGTGGTGGTCTGGCAAACCAGGTATGTCATTGTAGAGCCTCAAGAATCCCTTTCCAGCAGCACCAATTCGATGATTGAATCTTGATCTGACCTTAAGCGTTGTGGCAGCAAAATTTGCTGCTAGATTTCCAACTACCTTCTTATATGTTACATCCATCTCCTCTATTCGGTCATCCATAATATGCATGTTGTTCTTTACCATAACTGGTATTTTAGATCCAACAAAGACACCCCCCTTTTGGAGAACTGAACTCATTGGAGCAACTGAGAGCGCGCCAAGAATAACATCCTTCTCAATAACAGAAGCAGGGAGGACAAGGCTTTGACTTCCAATAACTGCATTATCCCTTATCTCAATTTTTCCACTAACAAAGCCACTAGAGGTATACAGTCCAGGTATGATTCGGCTGAAGTCACCTAAATGGACACCATCAGCAATTGAAATCAATTTCGGTTCTGTGATTGGGTTAATGGCTCTGATAGAACAATGCTGTCCGATTTTTGCTCCCAAAAGGCGGAAATACATGCATAAGGCTTCTGTTCCTGAAAGGAACTTGGCAAATCTGAGATGGCAGGCAATGATAATTTGATGACGAAGCCAAGACTCTAGGTGTGACCTGCTTGGTATTTGTGTTTTCAGAAGAACATGGGTCAGAGCACTGGTGATCAAGCAGAGGATGAGACCATGAGACAGGTAAGAAATGGAAACTGCGATGGCGAACTGAAAAGGGCTTGAAGGAACACTTTTGAACATAGTTGCATATGCTATAATGGTGAATGGGAACCAATGAAAGGCTCCACATACGCAGATAAAACTGAAGTGTTGAAAGGAAGGAGGCTTCTGGGCTAGCCAAAGTAAGATGAAGTAAGCAATAGCTGCAGATAGACTGCTGATGGAAGCAACTATGTAAAAGCCCAAGAAGTGGTAAAAGGAAACAAATTTTTCATTGGTTTTATTCATGATTTCTTGTACCATTTTTCCCTGCAAACAAGATAGGAAACAGAAGGTCAATGTCAGTTGTAATATAGAATCTTGGATTATGTCCAGTTATATTTAAAAATACCCAGTGGAAGATTATGTTCCATTAGTCCATATATCTGATTATTAGAACAAAAATCCACATGAGAATAATATATTTGTAGAAGTAAATAATACCTCTTTTTTGGTAAGATGAGTAGGGAAGTATTATAAATGAGAAGCTAAAAAATTCATCAATCTACAAACATAAAACTGAACTTGAGAGGAGGAATGTAACACAAGCTACTACAATACATGACACTGGAACAACCTACATAACTTAAAGTTGAGCTATATAGGAAATCAAAAGGGAATGGTGTTCATTTTAATTTAATTTCACCCGTGCTCGCATTGTATTTTATTTTATTTATAAACCTACCATTGTTCGGTGACACCTATATGACAAAACACAATATGTGCACGTGGATGGCATACCCAAGAGGGGCCACACACGTGGTGGAGTACTAAATAATCATATGACACCCATCTCTATGTGCATAAGCTTTTAGATCACTTGGTGCTTGATAGTATTTAATTCACTATCAATAGACTTTTAACTTTTTATACAATAAAGAAGATTAATGGCAATATTGAAATAGGATATATTGTAGCTGCTAACCTTTTGAACAATATTAGACTTGGCAGTCTTAGACTGCATTTTGCTTCCTTCACTTGTCTGCAGAGCTGGTATCTCAGTTCCATCTGCCACAACACTCCCCTTCTGAATTACAGCGTAAGGACCAACAGCAGAATCTCGGCCAATCCTGATGGGGCCAAAACTCAAGACTCCATTCTTCACCTCATGGCTTTGCACCAATACTCCTTCTGCAAGCACTACACCATCTCCAATTGAAACTAGAGATGGATCTGTAATGTCAACGGTATCAAGCAAAACAGATGTTCCAATCCTGGCACCAAGCATCACAAACCAGTATTTGAGGAACACTGTTCCTCTCAACTGCACTGCCAGAACTTTTGAAGAAATTTCTTGGGCCTTGTGGAGTGCCCACCATTTAATGAAATCCAATGACCAAATGGGAATTTCCGAGGTCATGGCATAGTTAGGCTGCAAGAATGAATTCCCAAAGAAAGCAATGCATATACAGGTAGAGAGTATGCAAAGGATCCAAGCAAGAGGAGCACAAACCAAGGAAATTAAGTAACCAAACCCGGGAATTCCATTTACCAGGTTATAGCTAGCAGAGGTCAATGTTATATAAGCAAAAATTGATAGATATGCAGGGATTATTATCATCATTGAAACATAAGTTAGAGCCAGGAGTTGAAATAACCAAATGCAGAACTTGTGGGACAATGAAATTTCCTTTACTAAGTCACCAGAGTTACCCTTGTTTTCGGTAGGATAGGATATTGGATGGGAAATTAAGTGATGTTGAGTCTTTATTAGGAGATTCTCAGCAAAATCTGCCAAGTCTTCAATGCAAGTAGCTGTGAAGATGTCAATTGCCCCAACTGGAACTCCAAGGAAATCAGAAAGTTTCTGAGCTGCCCGAACCACACCAATCGAATCAATCCCATAGGATACTAGGCTCTCAGTGATGGAAATATTTGGAATTGCAATTCCTGTCTGCTCTGAGAGTAACCTTTTCAGGAAATCCATAATTTCTTGTCTACAAATATTAGTATTACTAGAAACAGAATTGCTTGTGACCTGAGGTTGGCGTGATTTTAGAACTGGCTGTTCTATCACATTCAAAGTCCCATCAATAAACTGCTTGAGACAATCAAATCTCTTGATTTTTCCTGATGTGGTTTTTGAAATGGTTCTTGGTCGGATCAGCACAACAGAAGCAATAACTATACCATGTTCTTCAGCAACACGGGTTTGAATCAGTTCAATAACTTCCTTACCAACAGCCTTACCTTCACGAACTTCTGCTATCACAACCAATCCAACCTGGTCAGAGCTTTCAGGAACTGGTATACCTTTTGCTAGTAGAATATCTTCTGGAACACAAATCACAGCGCAGCATCCTGGCCGTAGAAGGTCAGATGAACACTCGATTGTCTTTTCAATGTCTGATGAGTATACATTTCTTCCAGCAACAATAATAAGATCTTTTATCCTTCCAGTGATAAATAAGTTCCCTTCAATAATCCGTCCAAGGTCTCCTGTTCTTGTATACTTCTTCCCAAAGTGATTCTGAAGCTCATTCCTGAAGGTCTTCTGGCTCAACTCTTCCATGCCCCAGTACCCGATTCCTGCACTTGGACTACTAATCCATATCTCCCCTTCCTTTTCAGCATTTTCATGTTCTTTACCAGTATCTGGATTAACAATTCTGATGTCAACATCTGGATCATTTGGATCCGCATAACCACAACAAACTCTTCCTTGCCAATCTACCAAGATTGATTTTCCTTCTCCAAATGCACTACTTACATACACACAATTCTCTGCCAAGCCATATCCAGGAGCAAGCACCTCTTGAGAAAGGCCAAAAGGCCTAGTTAACTCAATGAATCTTCTTAGTGTTTTTGCCCTCACTGGTTCAGCAGCAACCATGAGGAAAACCATGGAGGACAAGTTGATATTCTTTACTTTATACTTTTCAGACTCCAATCTTCTCACAATGAGTTCAAAAGCAAAGTTGGGGCCAGCGCTATGAGTTGCCCGGTATTTGCTCATTGTCTGAAGCCATAAGAGGGGATTCTTGATGAATTCTGTTGGGGAAAATAAAATTGCAGATCCACCACTCACTAGACTTGTGAAAAGTCCTCCAATCAGTCCCATGTCATGGTACTGAGGGAGCCAGCTTACAAGTACTGTCCTTGATGTGGCCTTATATCTCTGTCGCATCAACTTCACATTATGAATGAGCCCACCATGAGTGATCATGACTCCTTTAGCATTACCAGTTGAGCCTGAGGTGAATTGGAGAAAGCATAAATCTCCTGGCAGAGGTCCGGATTGTTCAGCTATGCCTTTTTGATCAATGAAACTTTTAGTTTTCTTGATCCAAGAGTCAGTATGTGACCAGGGAAGTTCAGGCCAGCTAGAAGAGCATTTTCCTTTTCCTGTCAATAATATCATGTTCTTCATAGAAACTGCACGGACATATGTGTGGTAGTCAGATGTTGATAGAATTGCCACTGCATTGCATGTTTTGGCAATGTTGTTGATATGTAGAAGTGCTTGTCCACCTCCTTGTGATGGATCTGGAGGAATGGCTGGTACTGGTATGACTCTAGCTCTCAGGCATCCAAAGAAGGCATCAATGAAATCAAGGCCAGGGGTGTAGACCAAAAGAACCCTGTCACCAGACTTTGTAACTGGTTTTCGGTTTGTGAAGAGCTTATGAGCAATTCTTGATGCATTTGCATGAATTTCTGCAAATGTCCTCCGGCCAATCACTTCTCCTTTTTCATTAATCCAAGTATAAAGGGCTTTATTTTGTGTGATGTTATGAGTTCCCCAGTGTCTCAAAAAGCCATCAAGGGAAGACAGATCAGGGAACTGCAGTCCTGGTAATTCATCTAGTTGTTTAGAATTTATAGCTGGTTGCAAGGTAAATATTCTCTGCAGCAATAGATGTTCCAAATAAGTCTGTAGAGTTAACTTTGCTAAAAATTTGTAGTACACTAGCTGAATATTACTTAATGAAGCTTAGAATTTGAAGTTTTGTACCTTTACATATGGATATTTTGGCAAAGGGCTGGTATTTGCGAAGTGCTTGCAGACTAGAGCCATTGCATATGATGAGTTTCTTTCTGTAAGCTCAAATGCCAAAAGCCCACCAACATAGTAAGTGTTACGCTGACCTTGCAGCTCAAACTCCATCTTATCATAGAATCCGTCTTTCATATCTACATTTGGAGTGCAAGAAATAATTACTGAACAAAACCTTTTCCCAACTACAAGAAATAAATACGTAATACTATACTCAATCGTGCCGAAGCACGTGTAGAAATGACTAATTGAGAATACCTTGGCTGCAAACATGAGGGAAATACTTAAACTGCCGTTGTAAAACCACTTTCTCAACTTCGCCCCCCATTCTTTTGACTGCATTGATCGCAAGCTCAGTGACCTTTGATCCCCTAATACATACATTGTTGCCATAAGACCAGAACAAGAAAATATCTGTGTCATCATAGAATCTCTGCATTGCAACAGGATGCCCAATGGATGCAGTATCATCCATGAACTCCCCAAAGTAATAAAATCCCATTGGAATTTCTTCAAGGCCTTTAATTTTTAAAACAGTGGTATAGTAATCAATAGTCTCAACTTTACTAAACAACTCCTTTTCAAGTTCACTCATGTCCATAAGCTCACTCTCCATTTCTGAAAAATGAAAGCTGAATCAGATAACATGGAGGGAATGACGAAGAAGAAGTAAAAGCATCAAGCTTCAACAAACCTGTGGTGGTCAAAGATGGTGATCTGTAGATTTTTCCACTGCATAAAGGAAAGGTACCCGAAATAATAATCTTATCTAACTCCACAACTTGTTTTTCTCCAGTATCATTTTTTATATAAATTCTTATGCCACCTGAGTTGCGTCTAATTTCCAATACTTCAGTGTTGCAATGGACCTCAATAGGCAGAGAATCATTAATTTTCTGCCAAACACTACTGTAACCTCCTTTGAATCGCCGAACCTTTCCAGCCATTGAAGTCCTTGTGAATTCATGAACATAAGCATAAGGCATGTCTTGAACAAATCCATACCCAGAGGCAGTGTATCCATAAGCTATAGATTTTGGAACAGATTTAAATCCATGAACCTTGAGAAATTCAGGCGTCAGATCCGAAGCAATGTTGCTCAAGGCATGGACCCCAATTCGCCCTGAAACGTCTGCCTTATCCTGTGGAGGAAGTAACATATATTAGAATCACATCTTGAACTTTAAAATAGAAAAAACTAATGAAGTCAACGTACACAAGCTGAAACTAACCTGGAGGTTTAAGGTCAGAGAGATAATGGATACATAATCATCTACCACTTTAACATCAGTATATTTCCCAGTAAAGCTGTCAATGATAGCAAATTTATGGGTGTCCATTTCCTCTAGTTCAGCCCCAATTTCTTCTGCCAAGTGAAAGATAGCAGGAGCACTGTTTGCAGCAAGAACTTGACCTCCCAAATCATAAATTTTTCCTGTGTGAAACATATGAAATGAGTAAAAATAATTTACACAAGTCTTTCCCTCCAAGCACACCATGTTAGCAATCAATCATTGAATTACATTTTTTTTAATATATCAAGAAAATTAAATAAAATATAATTTTTCTTTAATGTAATCAGTTCCATAATTAAATATTATGTACTTTGTAAATAGTTCTTGATTAGTTGCAGAAGTTCTTAGCATTATGATATTCCTTTACAATGTCATGTATTACCCCCTACCTGACCTCAATCTTAGGTTGTTCCCTATTCTTTCCTTTCTTCTCAAATATTGTGGTACATGGATCATTATCTTCGCAAATTTTGCATTATATACTTGCCGAGATTCAAACTTTCTAATTTGAGATACTATTTTTATGACAAAAAAGATTTCATATAAGTTTCAATCATACCTTCAATAACAACTGATTCACACATGCCTCCTACAGATTGACATTTCTCAAAAACAGTCACATTAGAATAACCGAGCTTCGATAGTGCATAGGCAGCAGATAAGCCACTTGATCCAGCTCCTACTATCCCAATCCTTGTGTTTATTGGAAAGCAGGGATGCAACATGGAGAAATGATCTTCAATTGATTTTCCATGGTCCATTTTTCCCTCAAATTCTGGCTTCTTAGCTGCAATACCTGTTGAATAGCTTTTTTGGCCAATCATGTAAACTATAAGAACAAAGAAATAAGTGATTGCTAAAGAAACATCTTGTTCCTAAATACCCTCAGTTTTATATATATACAGATAATACATACACACATTCTATACCCACACATTTATTCCACCGCCACCATCAACCACTTTCTCTCTCACGGCCGAGCCGGCCCCATCCATCCACCGCCACAGTCGCCGCCGCCCAACCTCTCTCCCTCCGCACCACTAACACCATTACGGCCACTACTTCACTCTCTCTGTTGATGGGTGGTTGTTCAGGTTCCCGATCACTTTCGAGATCGCCGTTGAAGAAAGCCACCGGAAACTTCAAGTCACGATGGTCATCCACCATGTTTCCCAGTCCACCACCGTCCTTCACCACAATTACCTGAATCGGAATACCCACCGGAAACTTCAAGCCACCACGGTCATACGCCATATATATATATATGTATGTGTGTGTGTGTGTGTTTGTATATGGACATTGCGAGTTCGAATTTTCACATGCAAAATCCAGATGCTGAGTTCGAATTTTGGGATTGTGTTCAGCCCAAGAATGAAAATCAACGGAGATAGAGAGATAAGGGGATGGATTGGTATATAAATATGTATAAGCACGGTGGTGCTGGTGGAGGGGGTTGCGTTGGAGAGAGAAGGAATGGTGGACACAGAAGTGCTTCTTGTTAATGTCGTCAGAGCTCGTAGTCGAAGCCAGGAGAGGACCCTTGATGGTCTTGGCGGGATACCCTCCCCTACCGTCTGTCTCACTCTCTAACACTAAAATTTGTGAATCATTTGAACTCTTAAACAACTATTATTATTTTATACGCAAAAGGTCCCAAAAAAAAATTCTTTTTGTCATTTTAAAAAAGTGCAATAAATAATTTATGCTATATTTTGAATTATATCACAGTCACTTTTGTAAAAGTTAGCATATTATTTCTTTATGCATATATTTTCTTTTTTATGATTATTTTATCATTTTCATTATTATATAAAAATAAAGAACAATGGAGAGAAGAGAGATTCTTTATATTAAGTTTTTTTTAGCTTAATAAAAAAAAGAGAATTTTTTTATGGAAAAAAGAATTTCGCAAAAAAACTAAAAATGAACAATTACATACTAAAAATCATTGAGTTTTTTTTTGTTTTTCGAAAATTGTTTACGGAAAAATTCCATTAGAAAAAGATAGGTTTTTTTATATTAAGTTTTTTTTTATCTTAATAAAAAAAGAGTTTTTTTTCCGGAAATAATTTCTGGGAAAAAACTAAATATGTGCAATTACTTAATAAAAAATTTTAATATTTTTTTTTGGAAAATTGTTTCCAAAACTTTTCCCATTAGAAAGAGAGAGAATTTATGAAAATAAAATAATTTTCGAAAAAAAACAAAAAAATAATTTCAGAAATTTTTATTATTGTGCATATTTAGTTTTTTCCCTCTGATTTTTTTTTCCGAAAAAATACTCCTCTTTTTTTATTAAGGTAAAGAATAACTTAATATAAAAAAACCCTCTCTTTCTAATAGAAATTTTTTCAGAAACAAACAAAAAAAATTGAAAATTTTATTATGTAATTGTGAATTTTTAGTTTTTTTCGAAAAAAAAATTTCCTGAAAAAAACTCTTTTTTTTTGTTAAGGTAAAAAATAAACTTAATATAATAAAACCTCTCTTCTTTCCATTTTTTTTTATAATAATAGAAAGGGTAAAATGGTCATAGAAAAGGTGAATATGTGGAAAAAGAGGTAGTTTGCTCACTTTTGCAAAGGTGAGGGTATGATATGGTCCAAAATATAACATAAAGGGATTTATTGCACATTTTTAAAACCACAAGTAGATTTTGGGCCCTTTTGCCTATTTTCTATTTCTATTTCTATTTCTTTTCTCAAACTTGGTACCTAACCCAAACTCTTTTATTTCTAAAATTTAGAAAAATAAAAAATTTATAATAATTTACCGTCACCACTACCACCCTCCTCTCATTGTGAGATCTTGTCAAACTCATTCCTGATGTTCCAATAGACTCATAATTCCTCGTTCTATCACTCTTAAAAATTCTACATGAACTAAATAACTAATTCACAAACTTAATAACAACAAAAACTTTATCTTTAATAATTCTATATTAACTAAATAACTAATTCATTAACTTAATAACAACATAAAATCTACTCCCATCATCACTCTTTTACACTTCATGCCTAATAATTATTAATTTGTATAATTTTAATTAAAATTATAAATCACCTCACATCACGTGCATTGCATTTTTACTAGTGTATATATATATATTACTTTTATAGGTTTAT
This sequence comes from Cornus controversa, assembly GCA_026545225.1. NCBI lineage: Eukaryota > Viridiplantae > Streptophyta > Magnoliopsida > Cornales > Cornaceae > Cornus > Cornus controversa. The sequence continues at coordinate 24,930,860 of CM048852.1, forward strand.
ATTATATATATTAATTTTATCATTTTGATGCATAAGGGTGTTATTGGTATTTTATTTTATTTTTTAATTGAGCTAACACTAAACTAACGGTCAACTAATGCCGGGGGAAGTCAGAGTAAGGTCAACCAAACTTAAAGCGAGGTTGACCATTTTTTTTTCCACAAGTTTAAGTCATAGATAATAAGGAAAATGGTAAATTACACTCACCTCTCATAAGGTTTGGACAAATTACACACGGATATACCGTTCAACATTTATTACTTTGACCTCCCCTAAGAGTTGGGTGGAGTAAAATAATCCCGTGAAATGTCTTTTATACCCTTATCTCATTTAATAATATTATAATAGAAAAAATCATGTCATACCAAAAGACTATATTACCCACATATAATTACTATATTGTGCTAATAGCCAAATCTAACCTTATTTTCTCCCTTATTTTCTCTCTCTCTCTCTCTCTCTCTCTCTCTCTTTCCTCAGCACATCTCACCACTGTCACGACCACCTCTCTCTCGTGAAGGATTAATAATTTTGGAGAGAGAAAATGATTTTTTTTTTGTAATTATATCACACCTTTTAAGGCTATTAATGTTTCTTCAAACAAGGAAATGGTAGTTTGGCCATTCTGTGAATTTTTTTCAATAGTTTCGACAATAAAGGACTGGTTGAACACACATGCCAAATTTCAGGAGAGGTCAAAGAAATAAACACTGAATAGTTTATTCCTATGTCATTTGTCCAAATCTCAGCGAGGTTGGTGAAATTTATCCTAGAGAAAAACCTCAGAGAGTGTCAGAGTAATTTAACCAATAAAAAAATAAAGAAAGAAGAAAAAGAAAGAAAAGAAGTTACATTGTATTAGTAGAGACGTAATATGAAAAGTTGAAGAATGTGTCTTGAATTTGTAGGAGAATGCTTGAGTGCACATTCGGTGAAGCTACACAATATGCTTACAATAAGAATACAATTTAAATAATTAAATGTTATGACAATTCTAAATGACTTGCTATGCATGTTAAAAGGAACATATCTCAAAGGTATAAGTCATTGACTAATGCGACATTGATAGGCAAAGGAATAGAGTTAGTAGATACTTTGATTAGAAAGGGGATTAATATTATATGTCTACATAAAACTAGAGTAGATAAGTGAAAAAATCTAGACAAACTGAGAACAAAGAATATAAGAAGGCATAAAAAATGAAGTAGGTACAATAATTTATTAAAATGTAAAAGAAGATGTTGTAACTGTGACGTATATATTTGTAATTGACAAAATTTGGTGTCAAAACTAAGTTTGATTGAGTTGCAATCTTTCATTCATATTTTTGTAATCAATCATGGAGTTGAAGAATGAGAGCTTGGAGTGTATTCTTCATCAATGCATCATCTAAAAAGTGTCTCTACAAAGACATTGGTTGAATGAAGCATTCAAGTGGCTACAAGTGAGCATGGACGTCGTTGATCATGATTTGAGTATCATTTAGTCTAGGAAGTTGACGAGGACACATAGGTTTTTAAAACTTGTTTTCCGGTCTTGAAATATAGAGTTTCAAAGTCACAATTTCATATTTTTCAAGGTTGGACCGGTTCAAGTCTTACCCGGACCAGTCCAAGAGCTGTCAAGACTTAATTTTTGGTCACCAATACAGCTGGACCGGTCCAAGGCTTCTGATCTACGAATTTTGCCTTCATTTGTCCTGTTTTGACCTGGATTTAACCTCAAACTTTCCTAAAACACCGGGATTCGTTTCCTACTAATTTTTAACTTATTTTTCAAGCAAAAGTAAAGCTTTATTATCCATATAAACAATCATATGTTTTCTCTCTAATAGAGGAAAAAATTAATGCTTTCAATGAGCTTTTCATATACATCAAATAATATATTTTTAGAGAGAGAAAGTAATTAAGATATTTTTCACTAGAGAGTTTTATTCTTCTGTTTATATCTTTGAGAGCACACACACACGGAGTGTTTAAGTTATGATGCTCTTTTCAACCTGATCAACTGGATTCTCAACGATATCATTAGTATATACAGTTTGATCAAAGCAACAATGGTGGTTCCATGAAACTACTTGATTTTATTTGAAGAGGAAGGAGAAACAATCACTATGAAAAGGACAAAATACTTGAGGAGCATTTGTGTTCTTTCAGCTACCTTTTTGGAGGGATTGTGACGTGAGACAGGAGTCTTCAACATTTGGACAACGAGTCGTAAGAGTAAGCCTGAGGCATTCCGCATCAAGTTTTTGTTAGAGTGGAGTGGGTGTGAGTGTGGGACAGAGTTTGTTGTACTTTGCTTTGAGATAGTGGATTGGTTTCTCTAAAGGCATTTGCCTCACCCCGTGGTTTTTTCTTTCTTAGGGTTTCCACGTAAAATTCTTGGTGTCATCTCTAACTTTCCTTACTTGCTTTATTTATTTTGTGATTAGTTTGGATGCTTAATTGATAATATTTGTGGATAATTAATCAATCATAAAAATTGGGCAAGAAGACCTATTCACACCCTATAGGTCTAAGGATTAGCATCTCACTCTAAATTAACTGAATCGTTTCTGCACCGCATAACTTACATTTGGTATCAGAGTGGGTTGCTCATTCTAGAGTTAGATTTGGTTTAGTTAATTTAGTTGTGAATTCCAGGTTGTCTCATATTGTGCTTCTAATGATGATAATGTTTTACCTCAATTCTCTGAGTATGTCACTAGTATGGATCTTGAGTGGTCTAAGCTAAAAAGCGATTATGAAATTTTGTTGGAGAAATTGAAACTTGCTAAACTTAATAGAAATAATAAGTGTGGAGCCTGATTATACTATACACCTTGGCCCAACTTTGCGTATTTTCACATTTGTTATGTAACCCTAGGAGGTGCCTATATATATACAGTCTAAACTCTCTGTAATTGTATCCTGTTTTTCTCATCATATTAAAAATCCTACTACACCAAGGACATGGCCTTAGATTTTGGGTGAACCTTGTAAAAGATTTTGGGTGAACCTTGTAAATCTGTGTATCTTTGTTTGCGTGTTTAATATTCTTTTTTGTTAATTTTCACAACAACTGGTATTAGAGTTTCAGGTTCGAGTGGGAGTGATGGGTGCAGAAGAAGGAAAGATCAAGATCAAAGAAAAGTTCAATGGAATAGGTTTTGGGTTTTGGAAGATGCAGATTGAAAACTATCTGCATCAAAAAAATCTGTATCAACCTCTTTCAGGAACAAAACTAGAAGACATGAAAGATGTTGATTGGGCTGTTCTTGATCAACATGCTCTAGGAGTTATTCGATTGACACTGTCTCGTAACGTCTCATTCAACATAGCGAAGGAGAAGACAATGACAGGTTTGCTGGCAGCCCTTACAGATATGTATGAGAAACCCTCTGTGTCCAACATGGTATATTTGATGCGATGTTTATTCAATATGAGGATGTCAGAAGGTACGTCAGTGGTGAACCATCTAAACGAGTTCAACACAGTTACGACTCAGTTGAACTCTGTGGAAATCAATTTTGATTATGAAATCAGGGCATTGATTCTATTATCCTCTTTACCAGAAAGCTGGAACGATGTTGTTACGACAGTGATCCATTCTTCTGGAAAAAGGAAGTTGAAGTTTGATGATGTTCGGGACTCGATTTTCAGTGAAGAAATTCACAAAAGGGAAATAGGCGAACCATCTAGATCTACTCTAAATACATAGAGCAGAGGAAGAACTTCTGAGAGAACAGGCGCAAATCACAGTAAATCAAAATATAAAAGTAAAGGCAAGTCGAGTAATGAAAAATTTCATGGCAATTGTTGGAATTGCAAAAATAAGGAACATTCAAAGAAAGACTATCGGGCACCAAGGAAGAATGGCAAAGGGGAGCAGGAATCTATATATGCAGCCACAAAGGATATTGCTGACGCTCTAATTTTGTGCATGGATAGTCTAGTTGAGTCAAGGGTTCTTGTCTCAGGTGCATCGTTTCACTCTACTCCATATCGTGAAATCAAGGAGAACTATGTTAGTGGTGATTTCGGGAAGATTTATTTGGTTGATGATGAACCTTTTAATATTGTGGGTAAGGGAGATGTTCAGATCAAGCAATCTAATTGGACTGTTTGGAAGATTCTAAATAGGAGACATGTTCTCAATTTGAAGAGAAACTTGATTTTTATGGGACAACTGACAAGGGGCATGTAGTAAACTTCGTGGGTGATTTATGGAAAATCACCAAAGGAGCTATGGTTGTGGCCCGTGGAAGTAAGATTGGTACTCTCTACATGACGACAAATACTAGGAATGTCGTTGTAGTTGTTGATTCAGGCGTTGATTGAAACATGTAGCACCCATAAGCTGGGTCGTATGAATGAGAAGGGGATGAAGGCACTTCTGTCAAAGAAAAAACTATTGGGAATTAAATCAGTGAAAATTGGTTTGTACGAGGATTGCATCTTCGAAAAACAAAAAAGGGTTAATTTTTCAAAGACTGGTAAGAAACCTAAGAGAGAAAAATTAAAGTTGGTTCATACAGACGTGTGAGAACCTTCTCTAGTTTCATCTCTTGGCGACTCATCATATTATGTTACCTTCATCGATAATTCAACAAGAAAGGTATGAGTTTATTTTTAAAAAAAATAAATTTGATGTATTTGAAACTTTTAAAAAGTGGAAGGCCATGGTGGAGAATGAAACAAGATTAGAGATAAAGTGTTTGAGGTCTGATAATGGGGGTGAGTATGACGACAGAGGCTTCAAAGAGTTTTGTGCTACTAGTGGGATTAAAATGGAGAAGACTATTCCTGGAACATCCCAGCAAAATGGTGTCGCAGAGCACATGAACAGAACCTTGAATGAGCATGTTCGAAGTATAAAGATACATACTGGGTTACCTAAGATATTTTGGGCTAATGCAGTTAACACTGCAGCATACTTGATCAACCGATGACCTTCAATTCCTTTAGATGGAGACTTACCAAAGGAGGCTTGGAGTGAAAAATAGGTAAACCTTTCGCACCTGAAAGTGTTTGGTTGTGTTTTATATGTGCACATAAGTTCTGATGCTAGAAGTAAGCTTGATCCAAAGTTCAAAAAATGTACTTTTATTGGGTATGGCACTGATGAGTTTGGTTATCGGTTCTGGGATGATCAAAATCAAAATATTATTAGAAGTAGAGATGTCATATTCAATGAGAAAGTAATGTATAAAGACATATCAACAATAGAATCTATTGATGCAGATGCTCATGTTGAAAGTGATGGGTTTGTTAAGTTGGAGGAAATCACTGAGGATGATGTGCAGAGGAGAATTCAAAATAATCCTGAAAATATAGTTTCATAAGTGGAACAAGGCACACCTACGACTGCGGTGAGATGATCCTCCAGAATCTCTAGACTTACACAGTAGTATTCGTCCTCTTTACACTATTTGTTGTTGTCTGATGGTAGTGAGCCAGAATGTTATGATTAAGTAGTGGGAGTCAGCTCTGTAGGATGAGATTGACTCACTCATGTCAAATTAGACATGGGAGCTAATTGAGCTACCAAAAGGCAAGAAGACTTTACATAACAAGTGAGTTTACTATATTAAGGAAGAATATGATGGCAGCAAGCGCTACAAAGCCAGATTGGTTGTGAAGGGATTTCAACAGAAGGAAGATGTCGACTACACTGAGATTTTCTCTCCGATTATAAAGCTGACTACAATCAGATTAGTACTATGAAGCGTGGCTGCAGAAGACTTGCATATTGAGTAGTTAGATGTGAAAACTGCTTTCCTTCATGGTGATTTGGAGGAGGACATCTACATAAGATAGCTACAGGAATTCGTAGTGACTGGTAAGGAGGGTTTGGTATACAAGTTGAAAAAGAGCTTGTATGGTTTGAAGCAAGCCCCGAGATAGTGGTATAAGAAGTTCGATGGATTCATATGTAGTATTGACCACAAGAGGTGCCAAGCAGATCACTGTTGTTATGTGAAGAGGTGTGCTAACAGTTATATTATTTTACTTTTGTATGTGGATGATATATTGATTACAGGTTCAAGTCTTAATGAGATTAATAATCTGAAAAAATAGTTGTCTGAGCACTTTGCAATGAAAGATCTGGGTGATGCAAAGCAGATTCTTGGCATGAGGATTGGTAGGGACAGAGTGGGTGGTACTCTAAAGTTGTCACAAGCAGAGTATGATAAAAGGTTCTTAACAAGTTTAGTATGCAAGATGCAAAATCGGTTAGCACCCCATTAGCTAGTCATTTTAGACTAATTAAAGAGCAGTCACCCAAGATAGAAGAGGAGTGAGCACACATGGAAAATGTTCCATATGCTTCAGCGATCGACAGCTTGATGTATGCTATGGTTTGTACCAGGCCAGGCATAACACATGCAGTGGGAGTTGTGAATAGGTACAAGAGTAATCCAGACAAACAATATTGGGAGCTAGCAAAATGGATCTTTAAATACGTGAAGGGTACCACGAATACATCATTATGTTTCACTAGGTCGGGTATTTTGTTGCAGGGTTATGTTGATTCAGACTTGGTTGGTGATGTGGATAATAGGAAGAGTACTACTGGGTATATGTATACTTTGGGTGGTACGACAGTGAGTTAGGTCTCTTAGTTGTAGAAGATTGTGGCTCTCTCGACCACAGAAGTTGAATATGTTACAATTACAAAAGCGAACAAGGAGATGGTTTGGCTACAGAAGTTCTTGGAAGAGTTGGGTAAGGAGCGAGAGAACAATATTCTATGCAGTGACAGTCAGAGTGTTATTCATCTTGCTAAGAATCTGGAGTATCATTTTAGAACAAAGCATATATAATTGAGGTACCACTTCATTCATTCACTTTTAGATGATAAAGTGTTATCACTTGAGAAGATCCATGAAAGTCAGAATCCAGCAGATATGTTAACCAAGGCAGTGACTATTGAGGCTTCAGTTGGTGTTCGAGCTTGAGGACAGAGAAGATAGATACTGCGGTATTTTGCATTTGGTTTAGGGCATGAGCATGAGGGAGTTTGTAGATTGATATTATAAATCTCCAAGTGGGAGATTGATAAGAAGTGTGGAGCCTTTGTAAATTTTTTAGAAGGATATTTTGGTATTTTCACACTTGTTATGTAGCCTTAGGAGGTGCCTATATATGTACAGTCTAAACTCTCTGTAATTGTATCATGTCTTTCTCATCATAGTGAAAATCTTACATCACTAAGGACGTAGCCCTAAATTTTGGGTGAACCTTGTAAATCTGTGTGTCTTTGCTTACGTGTTTGATCTTATTTTCTATTAATTTTCGCTATAGAGGTTTCAGTTACCACTAAAAATTTTGAGGAACATAGATGTGATTAGATGAACCTTCTTAGTAAAGTTGAATTTCTGAAAAAAGTAGTTAAACAGATTAAATGGTTTAATAATTCACTTGAGCATAATATTGATAAGATGAACCTTTTTGGTAAAGTAGAATTTCTGGAACAGGAAGTTAAATAGATTAAAGGGTTTAATAATTCACTTAAGAATAAGATTGATAATTTGAATAGTGAACTTGTTAAATCTAATCAATCCTTTTAGAAATTTAACTCTGACACTTGAAAATTTGGTTAGTTAGATTTTTCTAAAAACTTGAGTAATAAAGAAGAATCGATTTCAACTTCAAAAATCAAAGGATATTTTTGTGAAAATTGAAACTAAGTCTTCTGTTGTTACTCATGCTCCAAAACTTGTTTCAACATACCATTTTTGTGAAGAAAAATGTCACATCAAATATAAGTGTTAAAAGAGAAAATTTAAATTGAAAAAGTGTAAGACCTTAGACAGTTTAAGAGTTTTGCTTATTGAGATGAAAGAACTTGAAAAGAAGTAATAGAAATTGAAAGAAAATTTTGATAATTTGAATTATTTTAATTATATTATAGATTATCATAAAGGTAAAGAGAAGATCAAGAAGAAAGAGTCCATTGAGACTAATAATTCTGAATCTAAAATAGTTAAAAAATCATTTGACAATAAATCTAAAACTGTTTAGGTGAAAAATGATAGTCTAAAATGTCTGGTCATGCACACTACACTTAGAGCACTTGGTCCTATAGGTTGGTACTTTGATAGTTGTTGCTCTAAGCATATGATTGGTGATAGAATATTGTTTACCACTTTTAAGAATTTTTTTGGTGGGGTAGTTACTTTTGGTGATGACAATGCATCTAAAGTGAGTGGTAAAGATAAAATTGATTTTTCTGCTTTTGGTGAACTGAAAAATGTTCTGTATGTTAAAGGTTTAGCTGCAAACTTGTTGAGTATTAGTTAAATATGTGATAATAATTTTTAAGTTAATTTTACTCAGCATGGTTGTTTTGTAACTAATGAGCAGGGTGATTATGTTATGAAATGATTTAGAACTTCTGATAATTATTATGTGATATTTTTAGATCATTTGCATGTTTATTTTTCGGTAGTTACTGATGAAGCTATCTTATGGTATAGCAGACTTGTTCATGTGAATTACAATGATTTGGTAAGTCTGTATAATCATGAACGAGTTCGAGATTTGCCTAAGTTGAAAATGCCAACAAATGAGGTATGTGGACCATGTCAATTAGGTAAACAAACTAAAGTGTCACATAAGAGACTTAAGCATCGAGTCACTTCTAGACCTTTAGAATTAATTTATATGAATTTTATGGGTCCAATTAAAACTCAAAGCATAAGTGGTAAAAAGTATATGTTGGTAATTGTAGAGACTGGAACTAAATTTGACCGATTTAAAAATTTTTTTTTATCATTTTCGCTATATATGCGTTTTAAATTATGATATGGATGTTTCGAGGATGAAAAATGTGTTTGAAAACATGTTATGAGTTTTCGGGACATTTGAAGAAATTTGACTTTTTGGTCAAATAGGGACCCCGGGACGAGACCAAATGGGCCCAAGAATCCAAAAATTTTTTTAAAAATATTATTTTTGGTTTTGGTCTAGATGAGATGTTTCGAGAGTTGAGGAAGTGATTTCAAGGCCGTAGGATCTTTCGAAATTGAAAACGGAGGTCGGGAAAGTACGTTAAGTGACTCGGGGGCGTTTTAGTCATTTGGCACCCCAGATATTATAAATATCTAGGGCTGAGATATCTCAGCCATTTCTCATGGCTCCCTCTCTCTCTAAATCTCTCTCACTTCATCCCTTCACCTTCTCTCTAAATTTCGGGTGCATTCGACTTGGATTTGTGATTCGCTGAAGAAGGAAAGGTCGTAGGGGATAACAAGGGCTTTGGTTTGAACCCAAAAAACTCAACTTTCGGCAAGGTGGAACCTGCTGGAAATTTTGAAAAGTGCTAGGAGACTATTCAATATTGAGGTAAGGGTGTCTTCTCCTTCCTTTCATCGATTTTCTAGGATTTTTGTGGTATATGGATATGCTAGTAGGAGTTAGAGGGATAAAAGGTCATGTATTTGATTTTCTCTTATATATATATATATATATATATATATATATATATATATATATATATGCATGTTTAGAGTATTGTTCATGTGATGTATATGATGTATGTGAAGCATATTAGTGTATGCATGTTAAATGTGAGTTTTGTCTCACCTATATGTGAAATACAAGATATATGTGACTTGTATGAATGCTATACATGAATGAATGTGTACTTGACATGCTATTTATAGCTTAATAATGTTTTTACATGTTATAACTATTGGTTGAGAAACATGAGTGATGTGGTCGGAACTAAATTATATTGCAAGCTTAATTTTGCCCTTTTTATCAAAATATAATTTAACCACTCGCAAGAGCACGAATCTTTGCAGATAAGGTTCTATATAGAGGGTATCGATCCCACGAGGACTAGTCGTTAATTGTCATAGAGAAAGATTAATTCTACTTTAATTCAAACAAAACAGATTTTTGGTTTTGTGTTTAGAAACTATTGCATAAAGGAAATGACAATAAAATTAAAGAGTAAAGTTGGGAGAGAGAACTAGGGTTGGTTTCCACCCCTAGCCATTCACATGTTCATAAGTGTAGCAAGCAAGGGATTCATTAATTAAATGCCTAACAATGACATTAGGCTTGTGACCTCAATGACATATCAAAAGATCAATGTGTGTGCTAACCTATCATAATCCATCTTCAACAAGCATAGCTCTTCAACCTAACTAACTACCTACTTACTCTACTCTCTAAGTGAACACTACATGCATCCAAACTACCTTGTCTTGGCATGGTTTATACAAACTAGCATCACACATTCATTTAAACACCATTATCTAGCCATCATTTGCACTTCTTGTGGAATATGCAAATGTTGTGCATTCAAGTGACAAAACCTACTCTAAGACAAGAATAAATTCCATCTCAAATGAATATATAAAAGAAATGTATTTGTGTACATAATCACTAGGCTAAATAATCAACATTTAATTACAAGTCCCAAGAGCTACAAAGATGAACAAGTTTACATGGCTAGGGGTTGAAACCAACACCCTAGTAGAAGAGTTAGTTGCTCATGGTTGCCTTGCACCCTTCCATTGATGAAGAGAATGAAGCTTCTTGGTCTGGTTCAGCCCTTCCTCTTCCTCTCCCGAAGGTCTCTCTTTTCTCCTCTGATTTGTATGTCTTGAGAGATATATAAGATATGTGGCTTTTGGTGCTTTTTGTATGCTTTTTGGCTCCTTTGGGCCCACCATATATATATATATATATCATTATATATATCTCTTGTATCAAGAAGGCCCCCAAAAGTCTTGTTCAAGTCAGACAATCCCCTTAAGTCGTGCAAAAAGGGGGATTTTGTTGCAAGTGGGAGAGCAGGTGAGCAAGTGGCCAAGTGGGCTCTGCAGCATTTCGATTGATCGAAATTGCATTTCGATTGATCGAGATTTCGATCAATCGAAATGAGATTTCGATCAATCGAAATTTCGATTGATCGAAATCCACATCTCGATTGATCGAAATGCCTTGGCAACAGTTTCTGATTTCATCTCTTGACTGCAGAAAACTTCCAACCTTGCTCCATTTACTCCAATACCTGCAATACATCAAAAACACAAAAATACCGTAAACATATCTCGGTAAACGCAAAAACGGAACTAACGTATGCAATAAAGAGGGTTCAAATGCATAGAATTGAACACTTATCACACCCCCAAACTTACATATTGCTAGTCCCTTAGCAATACAATATTACAAAAATGAAATTAACTATCTTATACAAAAGTTTAATCATGCTCAGTCATCAACTAGATAAAGGGCGCTCATCCATTCATTTCACAATTGGCAAATGCAACAAGTATTACAGAACTATGCGGCCATTAGCAAAAATGGACTTTCACAAGCTATAAATGAACGACAGTCCCCACATGCTGGCCAGCCCGAACAACTATAACAATTCCAACCCCAAAATCCTCTTTGAAAAGTGAACATGCATTCTAACGTGCGGCTTTTGTCATATTTGGAGAAGAAAACGAACAAATCTGTTTTTAAGAGAAAAACTTATTGAAAATGCTCAACCCGGCTGTTTCATTATCACAAAACATTCATGATTGCTCATGTGCGGATGACCGTGCAATGCTTAGCTCTTTTTGCTTTCTTGTAAGCCCATGTAGCGGCATTGGGCCAATGACTCCCAAACCAATTGGTTTTAGGGCATTAGGCGAAAAAGCACCCCTCGGACTTAATAACCGAGCTTACAAGGCGATGAGCGTAAGCAAGCCATCCGCTTATTACTGCTCAACCTTACACACTTTTACACGAATATTTCCTGCTTTGAGGCATAGAAATCCGGTTTATTTAGTGAGAAGGCTTATTGCATATTTTTCTCTTTTTATTTCTTCTTTTTTTTTTTTTTTTTTTTTTTTTTTTTTTTTACAACAACCGGAAGAACTTATTCTTTAAGATGTTCAGATAAAAACAGAAATTTTCAAAAATTCTCCCTCAGACTTATACCCCACAATTTAAATTGCATGTGTGCGAATTTGTGCGGTTAAGGACAAATTTAGGGCAAGAATTGTACGTGCTCGAGTTTGGACAATAATGTAGACCGCTCTAGCCTACTATAAAGCTTGCAAAAGTGCGGGTATTTACAATGTTAAAGTTCTTAACTACCTGCTGCATTTACCTCGGACATTTATTCGAATGATCTTCCTTTACAAAGCAAGACATCATAGCAAGCATGCAAAAATATCACAGAAAAAACTGCTCTACAATGACACTCAATATAATGACTGAACATTGCATGCATATGCAAGTGGTATAGCATACCGCACCCCCAAACTTATATGCAACATTGTCCTCAATGCTTGGACAAGAAGAGCAAGGAAAGAAGTTACCGGGATGGCAGAATGCGAGAAAAATGGAAGTCCACAGCAGCGGTCATCCTGTAAATAAGAAAAATCTGCACAGAATACCAACTGGATACCACGAGATTACGAGGAACAAAAAGTAGATAAATAGAACATAATGAAATACTTATGCACAAACAGACAATGCCAATATCACTGTAAATCTAATGGTCTGAACTGGTGTTTCCCGATTGTCTAAGAGATCTATGCGACAAGATATTGACTATCCAGGCGCGCTAACGTATAGCACGCAAAGGGGCTGCCTTTCTTTATTACCGCCATACTGTGTTGAAGCAATCTCAACAGTATTGGGAATTAAAACCAGGCGGTAATAAACGGAAATCATCAACTGAATCGCATATAACAATTAGACAAGTGGTACTACATACATAGTCAAAGTCTAGAGAACAGATAAATTGACGGAAAGCAAAAAGAAAAGGCAGTAAAGATAACACATGTCATAAAAGCAAATATAAATGTATTCCATAAAGATGAAAATGCGTTTCAGTACAAAGGGTACATGTAGGCGGAATACGCAAAAAAAGAAACTAAACATGGCCAACATGGCCTATCAAAAATAAAGAAAGTAAAATACAGAAAGTAAAGTATAAAAGGTGAATAAAGTGCAGCTACTCGAGGGCGGGTGGTGGTGGTGGTGGCTCGGTGGGAGCAGAAGTGGAGGTGGAGGCTCGACCTGCGAACAGGAACTGCAGATCCTGCCGGAAGGCTCGGAACTCATCTAAGATCGCTCTCTGGCCCTGCACCAGAGAAGAAATGTCCGTCCGAATACCCGCCAGCTGACTCTGCGTCACCTGGACGTGCTCGTCAAAACCCTGCTGGAGCCGCTCTACGTCAGCCGCCAGGCAGGAATAGCCTGTCGCTAAGATATCATGCCGCTCTGCAGCGACATCCATCTCCTCGTCCTCCATCTCCTCGTCCTCCATCTCCTCGTCCTCCATCTCAGCCCCTGCTGGCTCTCCCTCATCCATCTCCATCGGGGCATCCATATCTACATCGTCTGGTGGATCACCCTGATGGTCCTGTCGCTCTAAGTGTCGCCTCACCCGATCCCACTGAGTAGATGTGAAGCGGGTGGGCGGTGCCAACTGAACGTCAGTCCGACTGACTGGTATACTGGCACTGCTGAGAAAAGCGGCGATCAGGAATGGAAAGGGAAGCTGCCAACTCGCTGCTCTCTTCTTCCTCTTGTCGACAAGGCCATCCCAAACTTTGTGCATCTGCCCCCAGATAAGCGATGGGACAGAAAACCAAGTGCCCGTATGGAAAGCATAGAGGCAACGGAGGAGGTCGCCCCTGCGCTCTGCCACGTGCTGCAGCGGACACGCGTTCTTGAGGAGAACGGTGTCCAGGAACCAATATCTGCTCGGGCACATCGATTTGGACGTGCAGTTGCGACGGGGTGTGGTAAACTCCCCGCCACACATGTCCATCACCATCGAGAAGAGCGTAGTGTCGGCTGGGAGCGCGGCTCTATAAAGTGGCTGACCGTCCGGGCCAACCATATCCGGCGGCTGCTGGTGAGGAATGCCGAGCATATGAGCAATCCGGCTCGGCGTAATCGTGATCGTGACAGTGGCCACGGTAGTCTCGAGTGTATCTGGCGCTGTGCAGGAGTAGGTCATATGCTCGTAAAAGACCTGCACTAGGCGCTCATGTGCCACGTCTGTGGGAGGCACACATAGCCGATCGAGGCGACGCCTCCTGAGCTCGGCAACCGTCCACTCGGTGTCGGGACGCCTCTCAAACTCGGCTAAGTCGAAAACCTGCTCCGGGTGGAACTTCCGAGACCGGAAGGCTCGCCCGGGCACGTCACGAACAGCACCGGCGGCGTTCTTCACTCTTGCCATGGCCGCGGAAGAGTCTGCACTGGATTCCAAAAGGTACGTAAATAAAAGATGAATAAGAAGAAAGTTAAACTACTACTAGACTAAAAGAATAAAAAAAAAATAAAAATAAAAATGAAGTCCTAGTCCAAGGTACTGACAAAAAAATGCAAAAAGTTGCACTCGAAGAGGCAATGTGAACGGGCGCAACCGAAACGAAGGTGCCACGGTTATACACCGAACACTAAGCGTTTGAAATGAAGAAAATGCCAAATCCCACTCCTGCTTGAATTCCTACCCCCCCCCCCCGAAACCCACAAAAACTGGATTCGGACATCGCACTCGCAACCATCCACCCCAACATGATCTAACTATGTTTATTCCGCTGTAAAACTATCAAAAATGGCGAGAGAATAAACAAAAAGTAGCCATGCATCACTTACCTCGTGAGGAAGAAGATGAACGGCTCAACCGAAGAAAACTCCACGCGCAGCCGCGAAGAGAAGATCGCGCAGATGCTTGCGGCGGATCGGACTGCGTCGGATGGCGGCGGATGATCGGGAATGGAAGATCGAGTGCTCGGGAGTGCTTGGATAGGGCTTGGATCGCACAGAGGGAGAGAAGAAGTCGGATGGTCTTTTAAAATGGGAGGGAAGCCCAACGGTTTAAATAGATTTTCGGCTCACGTGCAGGCTCCGCGTGCATTTCGATTGATCGAAATGTGCATTTCGATCAATCGAAATTTCGATTGATCGAAATCTTGCTTCGATCAATCGAAACTAACTTCGATGGATCGAGATTGTCTCTTCGATCAATCGAACTTTCCTTCCCTAAATCACATTTTTACTTCGATCAATCGAACATTTAATTGATGCAATCGAACTTTTAGTTCGATCAATCGAAATCCCATTTCGATCAATCGAAAGTTTCGATCGACCAAAGACCTATCGAAGTGCAATCGAAGAATATCACCTCTCGGGACTTTGGACTTGGCAAATCTCTGCAATTTTTCGATCAATCGAAACCAAAATTTCGATCAATCGAAATTTTCGATTGATCGAAATCTTGGTTTCGATCAATCGAAATGCTCAAAAACAGTCAGTTTAAAATATGCTTCAGAGACTTGGATATTGGGGAATTAGATACTACATTGCTTAGATACAAACCTACTTTGGATTAAAGGGACACCATGGAAGCTTGATAGCGACCATGGCGTCGCCACCTTACACGTCTATGGCGCGACGCCCGGATCGGCTCACGAGTCAAAATACACGGGATCCGTCAAAGTGACGACATCCACGTATTCGGTGGTGACTTGGTCATCCACGCACACTTTTAAGCGCTGCCCGTTTACTTTGAACATCGAGCCATCTTTCAAGTCCTTCAATTCCACCGCTCCGTGGGGGGCGACGGAATTAACCAAAAATGGTCCATCCCAACGGGAGCGAAGTTTTCCGGGAAACAAATGGAGGCGCGAGTTGTACAACCAAACTTTTTGGCCCGGCGAAAATGTTTTGACTCGAATATTACGATCATGAAAGGCTTTGGACCTTGCCTTATAGATTTTCGCATTCTCATACGCGTCATGTCGCAATTCTTCCAATTCATTTAATTGAAGCTTTCGATTAGAGTCGGCCTTTTTCATGTCAAAATTGAAGGTCTTGGTGGCCCACATAGCTTTATGCTCCAATTCAACCGGAAGATGGCACGCCTTGCCATAAACTAACCGATAAGGTGACATTCCAATGGGAGTTTTGTATGCGGTTCGGTATGCCCATAATGCGTCGTTTAGTCGCAATGACCAATCCTTCCGGTCAGGCCGAACAGTTTTCTGAAGAATGTTCTTAATCTCCCTATTGGATACTTCTACTTGGCCACTAGTTTGAGGATGGTAGGGGGTGGCTACTTTGTGTGTGACGGAGTATTTGAGAAGCAAGGTTCGAAGGAACCGGTTACAGAAATGCTTACCTCCGTCACTGATGATGGCCCGAGGCGTACCAAACCGGCTAAAAATGTTAGCTTGTATGAATTTAACCACGACTGCGTGATCGTTGGTTTTGGTAGCAACGGCCTCTATCCACTTAGATACGTAGTCCACCGCCACAAGTATGTACTCATGACCAGTAGAGGGTGGAAATGGTCCCATGAAGTCAATGCCCCACACATCAAATATTTCAATGACAAGAATAGGGTTAAGAGGCATCATGTCCTTCCGAGACATCGCGCCGAGGCGCTGACATCGCTCACACGAGCGGCAGAATGAATATGCATCCCGATGAAGTGTCGGCCAGAAAAATCCGCATTGAAGAATTTTTGCTGCGGTTTTCTTAGCACTAAAGTGTCCCCCACAAGCGAGTGTATGACAAAATTTAAGAATGCTTTGGAATTCACTGTTGGGTACACACTTACGAATTATTTGATCGGGGCAGTATTTGAACAATTGAGGATCGTCCCAACAATATGATCGTGATTGGGAGAGAAAACGATCCTTCTCTTGTTTGGTCCAAGAAGATGGTATTTTACCGGTTGCCAAATAATTAACCACATCCGCATACCAAGGGATACTTTCTTGAGAGATGACAAAGAGTTGTTCATCCGGGAAGGATTCACAAACTGGAATGGAATTATGGAGGGATTCAACAAGAATTCTAGAAAGGTGGTCAGCTACCACATTTTCAGTTCCCTTTTTGTCTCTAATCTCAAAATTGAACTCTTGCAACAAGAGTATCCAGCGGATCAACCTAGGCTTGGTGTCCTTTTTCGTCAAAAGATGCTGGAGGGCAGCATGGTCCGAATAGACAATGATCTTTGAACCTAATAAATAAGCTCGAAATTTGTCTAATGCAAATACTACCGCAAGCAATTCCTTTTCCGTTGTGGTATAATTGATTTGAGCTTCGGAAAGGGTTTTACTTGCGTAATAGATGACATGTGGCAGTTTGTCTACTCGTTGCCCCAAGACCGCACCCATGGCATAGTCGGATGCATCACACATAATCTCAAATGGGAGAGTCCAGTTTGGAGGGATTAGAACTGGAGCGGTTGTAAGCATGGCGCGGAGTTTTTCAAAAGCGTCAAGGCACGCTTCATCAAAGGTAAAGCAAGACTCTTTTTCAAGAAGGCGACACAAAGGCCGAGAAATCTTGCTAAAGTCTTTGATGAAACGGCGATAAAATCCCGCATGCCCAAGGAATGAACGAATCTCTCTCACCATGGATGGTGGAGGAAGTTTGAAAATGAGCTCAACCTTGGCTTTATCAACCTCTATTCCTCGCTTAGACACAATATGCCCTAGGACAATACCCTCTTGAACCATAAAGTGACTCTTTTTCCAACTAAGAATTAGGTTGGTTTCTTGACATCTTTTGAGAACACAAGCTAGATTTTGGAGGCATGATTCATATGAAGGTCCAAAAACGGAAAAATCATCCATGAACACTTCTAAGAATTTTTCCACCATGTCCGAGAAGATAGACATCATACACCGTTGAAAAGTTGCCGGTGCATTGCACAACCCAAAGGGCATGCGTCTATAAGCAAATGTGCCGAAGGGACATGTAAAGGTGGTTTTCTCTTGGTCCCTCGGGTCTATAGCAACCTGATTATAGCCGGAATATCCATCCAAAAAGCAATAAAAGCTTTGCCCGGCCAATCTCTCCAATATTTGATCAATGAATGGGAGGGGGAAGTGATCTTTCCGAGTGGCTGAATTTAATTTCCTATAATCAATGCACACTCTCCATCCTGTGGTGGTGCGTTGGGGAACTAATTCACCCTTATCATTAGGTTGCACCGTAATACCAGACTTCTTTGGAACCACTTGAGTGGGACTAACCCACTTGCTATCAGAGATGGGGTATATGATCCCCGCATCTAGTAACTTCACCACCTCCTTCAGGACAACGTCCTTCATATTTGGATTTAATCGACGTTGTGCCTCCCTTGAGGTCTTTGCATCCTCTTCCAAGTGTATGCGATGCATACAAACAGAAGGGTCTATTCCCTTAAGATCTATCACACTCCATCCTATTGCTTCTTTGTGCTCTTTGAGCACCTTTATGAGTTCCAATTATTGAGCATTTGTGAGATTGGAAGCAATAATGACTGGAAGGGTCTCATTTGCGCCCAAGAAAACATACTTGAGTGTAGCTGGAAGAGGCTTGAGCTCAAGTTGTGGTGGGGAAATTAAAGAAGGAGTTTGGGGAGTTTTGGACAAAGGGGGCAAGGGTTCTCTCGGAACTCTCCACTTAGGCAAATCCATGACAGTATTAACATCGAGCATGGAATTGACTTCACATATGGATTGCTCAATGTCAAAATCGTCATGGTTAAAATGATTTAGGCATGCCTCTAAGGGGTCCGTGGAAAGAATAGAAAGAAGTGCTTCTTGAACAAGGTCGTCCACTACATCGACACAAAAGCACTCACTTTCATCGTCGGGTGTGTGGTGGGAAGCATTGAAGATGTTCAAGCGGACTTTCA
Organism: Cornus controversa; assembly: GCA_026545225.1. Lineage (NCBI taxonomy): Eukaryota > Viridiplantae > Streptophyta > Magnoliopsida > Cornales > Cornaceae > Cornus > Cornus controversa. The sequence goes on from CM048852.1 coordinate 24,949,511, forward strand.
TATTCCCAAAAGAGATGTCCATCACTCCAGTACGGCAATTAACGCAAGCGTTTGCCGTGGCCAAGAATGGACGACCTAGAATGATAGGAATATGATGATTCGGATTTTGAACCGGTTCCGTGTCAAGGACTATGAAGTCCACCGGAAAATAGAATTTGTCCACTTGAATGATGACATCCTCAATGATGCCACGTGGTTGCTTCACCGAGCGGTCGGCAAGTTGCAACACAACCGTGGTATGCTTGAGTTCCCCCAAACCTAGTTGTTGGTAAACTGAGAATGGAAGCAAATTGACACTAGCCCCTAGGTCAAGAAGTGCTTTTTCAAAAGATTGATTTCCGATAGTGCACGAAATGGTCGGAGCACCCGGATCTTTGAATTTAGGAGGGGCTTGATATTGGAAAATGGAGCTTATGTGCTCAGTTAAGAGGATTTTCTTAGGAACATTATTCCTAGATTTGCGCTTTTGAGTGCATAAGTCCTTCAAGAATTTCGCATAAGAGGGAATTTGTCGAATAGCATCAAGGAGAGGGAGATTGATCTTTACTTGTTTGAAGATCTCCATCATGTCTTGGATTTTCTCTCCTTGCTTCCCGAAATGAGAAGGTTCCTTCAATCGTTGAGGAAAAGGAACCGGAGGTTCATAAGAGGTGTCAAGATTTGGAATCGATGGTGACATAACTTCACTTGCCTTTCCTTTTGGATTTGAAGGGGTATTTTGCAAATTTGGATTTAACGGCAACAATTTTGGATTTAATTGGGATTCTTTTGGATTTTTAGGTTGCTCTTGAAATTCTTTTCTCTCTTCCTCCCCTACCTTGGAGTTAATGATTTTTCCACTCCTCAAGGTTGTGATTGATTGAACTTGCTCTGGAGGAGCATTACAAGTTGAAGATGATGGATCTTCAATCATATGCACACCCTTGGGATTCGCCACCGGTTGACTTGGCAACTTACCTTCCTCCCTTCTATTTAAGGCATTAGCTAGTTGCCCGATTTGAGCTTCTAACCTAGCCATAGATTGAGCATTGGCTTCTAGCTTAGAGATTGATTGAGAATGAGTTTGCAATAAGCGGGTGTTGGCCTCAAGATTGCTTATCACTCGATCTTCAAAGCTTTGGCTTCTCGGAGGAGGTGGTGGTTGTTGGTAATTAGATCTTTGATTGTAAGGTTGAGGGTTTGGCCTATAATGCGGCTGTTGAGATTGGGGATTAAAAGAATTTTGCCCTTGGAAAGGGGGACTTGATTCTTGATTCTTCCATGAAAAAGCCGGATGATTCTTGTAACCAGGATTGTACGTGTTCGAATATGGATCATTCATTTGTTTAGCGTACAAGGCATTCGCTTGCTCTTGAGCATAATCGGGAGATTGCCCGGCAATAGGGCAATCTCGCACAAAATGCGAAGTGCTATAGCAAAACGAACATCCCTCCTGATTTTGGACAGATTGGTTAGGAGTAGGCAGCCCATTTTTCATGATTAAATCCATTTTTCGGGACAAGGCTTCTACTTGCATGGCTACCTCATCTACCCGTGAAATCTCATGCACTCCTCTACAAGGTTGGGTGGCCTTCCCTTTCCTAGTGGAGGAGCGTTGAGCTGAATTGTTGCTTAGGGTTTGAAAAAGTTTCCATGCCTCATCGGGGCTTTTCAAAAGGTACCCACCCCCACACGCGGAGTCTATCATTTGTCTATGTTGCTCACTCACCCCATCATAAAAACTTTGCACTAGCTGCCATTTTGGGACAGCATGATGCGGACAAGATTTTAAGAGATCTTTTAACCTCTCCCACGTCTCATGGAATTGTTCTTGGTCAATTTGGGTGAATCCGGTGATTGCTCGCCGAATATCACTTGTCTTACCCATTGGGAAGTATTTTTTTAAGAACTCTATTTGCATTTCCGCCCAAGAATGGATTGAGTTGGGTTCTAGGGAATTGAACCAACTTCTAGCCTTATCTTTTAGGGAAAATGGAAACATACGTAGCTTTAGATCATCCTCCGTAAAGTGTGGTACACGAATGGTGGAACACACGGAAAAGAAGTAATCTAAGTGCCGGTATGGATCCTCATTAGGAAGACCGTGAAAGCTGTTAAGAAGGTTGAGAGTGGAGGACTTTATTTCAAATTGATTTGCCGCTACATCCGGAAATTGAATACACGAAGGTACTTCAAATGTAGTCGGAAGGTAAAAGTCCATAAGCAACTCTCCTTGAGGAGGTGGTGGTGGAGGCGGTTGTTCATGATTAAAAGGAGGTAGACCGGGAGGTTGTCTCTCATTTGGATCCATGTTTTCAGTCCTAGGCAAAATAGGGTCCCTAGAGGTTCCTCTACGTCGTCTAAGTGTTCGTTCAAGTTCACTATTACAAGGAAGCAAAGGAAGTGACAATGACCGTCTACCTAGCATGCATTATCAATTGAACAACACCTCTATACACAAAAGTAACAAAAATATATACAAAAGAATGTGAATGAACTCAAACCACCAGTTTTTGAAGTTATACTCACAAAGGGTTCCAATTTGAATTCTTTTAGATGCCCGCAATGTGGTATACCTAAAATCAAGAAGTTTAAGATATAAGAACAAGATATATATACAAAAAGAATGAAAGAATTTCTAGCCTAAGAATTAAACCAGATTTAATCTTCCAATGACGACAATTAAACCGTAGATCCCCGGCAACGGCGCCAAAATTTTGATGTGGTCGGAACTAAATTATATTGCAAGCTTAATTTTGCCCTTTTTATCAAAATATAATTTAACCACTCGCAAGAGCACGAATCTTTGCAGATAAGGTTCTATATAGAGGGTATCGATCCCACGAGGACTAGTCGTTAATTGTCATAGAGAAAGATTAATTCTACTTTAATTCAAACAAAACAGATTTTTGGTTTTGTGTTTAGAAACTATTGCATAAAGGAAATGACAATAAAATTAAAGAGTAAAGTTGGGAGAGAGAACTAGGGTTGGTTTCCACCCCTAGCCATTCACATGTTCATAAGTGTAGCAAGCAAGGGATTCATTAATTAAATGCCTAACAATGACATTAGGCTTGTGACCTCAATGACATATCAAAAGATCAATGTGTGTGCTAACCTATCATAATCCATCTTCAACAAGCATAGCTCTTCAACCTAACTAACTACCTACTTACTCTACTCTCTAAGTGAACACTACATGCATCCAAACTACCTTGTCTTGGCATGGTTTATACAAACTAGCATCACACATTCATTTAAACACCATTATCTAGCCATCATTTGCACTTCTTGTGGAATATGCAAATGTTGTGCATTCAAGTGACAAAACCTACTCTAAGACAAGAATAAATTCCATCTCAAATGAATATATAAAAGAAATGTATTTGTGTACATAATCACTAGGCTAAATAATCAACATTTAATTACAAGTCCCAAGAGCTACAAAGATGAACAAGTTTACATGGCTAGGGGTTGAAACCAACACCCTAGTAGAAGAGTTAGTTGCTCATGGTTGCCTTGCACCCTTCCATTGATGAAGAGAATGAAGCTTCTTGGTCTGGTTCAGCCCTTCCTCTTCCTCTCCCGAAGGTCTCTCTTTTCTCCTCTGATTTGTATGTCTTGAGAGATATATAAGATATGTGGCTTTTGGTGCTTTTTGTATGCTTTTTGGCTCCTTTGGGCCCACCATATATATATATATATCATTATATATATCTCTTGTATCAAGAAGGCCCCCAAAAGTCTTGTTCAAGTCAGACAATCCCCTTAAGTCGTGCAAAAAGGGGGATTTTGTTGCAAGTGGGAGAGCAGGTGAGCAAGTGGCCAAGTGGGCTCTGCAGCATTTCGATTGATCGAAATTGCATTTCGATTGATCGAGATTTCGATCAATCGAAATGAGATTTCGATCAATCGAAATTTCGATTGATCGAAATCCACATCTCGATTGATCGAAATGCCTTGGCAACAGTTTCTGATTTCATCTCTTGACTGCAGAAAACTTCCAACCTTGCTCCATTTACTCCAATACCTGCAATACATCAAAAACACAAAAATACCGTAAACATATCTCGGTAAACGCAAAAATGGAACTAACGTATGCAATAAAGAGGGTTCAAATGCATAGAATTGAACACTTATCAATGAGGTTCATTAGGCTTACTTTGAACCATGACTTGAATTATGTGAGCTTGAATGCCATATGTTGAAAAGTGCATCAAAGGAGTGATTTTCTATGTTAATGCATTTGGTGATTGTTGTGGGTGAAAATGTATGCAACAGCATGCGTATGTTGTGATTGCTTAGCATAGGTTGCTCTTGGTGGAAAGTGGGATGGTTGTTGAAAATAGAATGAGTGTTAAGGAAGTTGGACTATGAGAATGGATGCACATGGAAGGTGTGATGAGCTAATGTTTTCAATTGGTGAAAAACGGACTCATCTCCTTCAATTGGCAGTTTTGAATTGAAGAGGAACCGTAGTGACAATCTTAAGGTTGACGGGTGTCAACATGTGATAATTTTGATGGTTGTGAAAATCTTGGGTTATGAGGTTGAAAGGATTTTGGTTGTGACATTTAGAAAATTTTGTGGAGTTGAATACTTGGGGTTAGATTGAGTTGGTTCATGAATTATGAATTCATGTTAAGATTGTGGTTTGTGAAATTAAGAGGCATACTGTGTTGTTTCATGTTCATGTATGGTTGAGTGAGTACTTGCTATTTGTCACATTGTTGCTTTGTTGATAACATGAGTGTTCGAGCATACCATATAGTGTAGGGATGACATGATGCATATCATATAAGTCGGCACTGAGTCGATGCTTAGGTGTGTTTGGTCATCTTTACTGAGCCGTTGTGGTGCTCACCCATTTCTCCCCAAACATTTTTACATATAAGGCACCAATGGAGGACGAGGCATGATTGACTTGATGAACTTTTAAAGTTCGTTTGGATTTTTGACCCATTTTTAATATGTAAACAGATGTCCATGTGGCATGTGGACTAAGTTGAAAGAATTGTAATTATGTTGAAATATGTTAGTATGCTCTTATTTTAAATGTAATGACTTTATATATGTGGATTACATGTGACTTTTGGATTTGAATAAAAAGATGTTGGTTTCTTTTTCGTTATGTATAGTCTTTGGATATGAATGCTTGGGGTGTGACGATCATGAATATGATTTAATGCATGTGGATGATATAGGATCCTTTCTTGTATGATTTTAGAGTTGTATGAATTGATTTTGATTATAGGAAGGACATAGAATGCCAAGAATGGCCAACTGTTGAGTTACAGGATTTTCGGCAGGTGCATCAGTCAAGGCACTTTGATGCATCGAAATGCCCACTTTAATACATCAAAATGGCAAGAACGATGCATCAAAAAACCTACAAGATTTTGAGAAACCAAAAGTCTCGAAAGTTGTTTTTGGACGATACTTATGCGATGCATTGAACAATCGATGGATCGAAATCATCATTTCAATGCATCGAACCTATGATGCATCGAAACCATCATTCCGATGGATCAAAATGCATGCCAGACAGAAATGTTAAAATGCCTTAGGATGGACACGGGGCACTATGTATTGATCCCAATAGGACTTGTTGAGTCTACAACGCACGGTTGTATGTACGTGCACACTATTTAAGCTTCCGCAATGTGATTGGTGATGAGATTAGGGAGGCGATTAAGAGAGTGACAACACCGTTCACCCTCGATTTTTGGAGAACGAAAATCGGGGCGTGACAGTAATGGTAATGGTTGATGATTTTTTGCTTTCTTGAGAGAAAAGTCTGATGCTTTTGTTCTCTTCAGATCAATTTGTCAAATAATCCAGAATGAGAAAGGATATACAATAACTCATGTTAGGAGTGATAAATGAGGTAAATTTGAGCCTAGACCTTACATTGAGTATTGTGTTAATTTTGGCATAAGTCATAAATTTTCTACACCTAAAATAACTCAGCAGAATGGTGTAGTTGAAAGGAAGAATATGACAATTATAGAGATGACACGTACTATGCTTCGTGAGAGTAAGTTAACTAAATATTTTTAGGCTGAAACTATTAATACTACTTGTTATGTTTTAAACAGGGTGTAACTTAGGCTTAGAACTAAAAAGACTTCATATGAACTGTGGTATGGTAAGACGTCCAACATTAAATACTTTAGAGTTTTTGGAAGTAAATGTTATATCCTTAGAGATATGAACAATTTAGAAAATTTTGACTCTAGAAGTGATGAAGGATACTTTTTGGGGTGTACTTTGAATAGTCAGGCTTATCGGGTTTATAATCATCGCACTAAAGTTATAATAGAGTCTATTAATGTTGTGATTGATGATTTAAGGTCTAAGGAGATACATGATCAACTTGAAGAAAAAGAAAGAATAAACACCTTAGGGTTACCTGAGAGTGAACCTAGTGAGAGAGTGGTTGAGAAAGCAATTAAAGATGAGGTTGAGGATGTATGTGGAGATGAAATTGTGAAAGAAGTTGATACTAATGCACTTATAAAAAGTTGTGCACTTATAAAAAATCATGCACCACAAGGGGAAGTCCCAATTTCTAGCAGTTCTAGGATTTAAAGTAGTCATCCATTGACTAATGTGATAGGGTCATAGGAGGAAAGAAATATTAGGAGTAGAGTCCGGGATAGTATAGGACACTCATGTCATATGACTCAATTTGAACCTAAGAATATTGATAAGGCTCTTCAAAGTTTTGATTGGCTTGTAGCAATGCAAGAAGAGTTGAATCAATTTGTGAAAAATGATGTTTATGAGTTAGTGTCTCAACCTAGGGATGTGAATATCATAAGAACCAAATGGATCTTTAAAAATAAACTTGATGAGAATGGTCTTGTGATGAGAATTAAAGTTAGGTTAGTTGCATAAGGATACACTCAAGTTGAAAAAATTGATTTTAATGAAACTTTTGCACTAGTTGCTAGACTTAAGTTTATTCGTCTTCTTCTTACTCTTACATGTCACTTTAAATTTAAATTATTTTAAATGACTGTTAAAAGTGTTTTTCTAAATGATACTTTGCAAGAAAAAATGTATGTAACTCAATCAAAAGGCTTTGTTGATCCATATAATCTTGATCATGTTTTTCATTTGAAAAAAAACTCTTTATGGTTTGAAACAAGCTCCTAGAGTATGGTATGAAAGTTGACTTTTATTTCTTGCATAAGGGCTTTAGGAGAGGATGAGCTGATAAACTTTATTCATAATCAGGAAAGGTAAAAATTTACTTGTTGCTCAAATTTATGTGGATGATATTATTTTTGGTTTTACTTCTGATAACATTGTTTATAAATTTACTAGAAATATGAGTAATACTTTTGAAATGAGCATGGTTGGTGAACTAACATTTTTTCTTGGACTCCAAGTGAAACAATTTGATGATGAGATTTTTATATCTCAAACTAAGTATGCAAATGAGTTAGTTAAGAAGTTTGGTTTGGAAGGTAAGCATGTGCAAACTTCTATGACTACTTCTTCCAAGTTGGAGAGGAACTCGGATTCTAATATAATTGATCATTCATTATATAAGAGTATGATTGACAACTTGTTATATTTGGTAGCTAGTAGACTTGACATTGCATTTAGTGTAGGTGTATGTGCTAGGTATCAAGCTGATTCTAGAGAACAACATCTCATTACAGTTAAGCGCATTATTTATTATGTCAATAATACTTTGAATTATAGATTGCGTTATTCTATAGTTCTTACACAGCCACTTTCATATCAAAGATCTTCACTCATTAAAATATGTTTGGGCATTGAGGTCACGCGTTCTAAATATGGGGTATTTTTATCTTAAAGGAAGTATGCCTTAAAAATCTTACGTGATGCTGATGTCCTTCGTGCTAAGTCAGTTTAGTTCTTTATGATGAAAATTTTGAAACTTACTCATGATGATGGATATCTTTTGTAAGATCCAAGTCAATTTTTTCGTTTAATGGGACGCATTATAAACCTCACCATCACTAGGTCAGATGTTGTCTATTTGGTTCAATGCCTTAGCCAATTTATGTCCCAATTACATAACTCGGTCCTCCACATGGTATGATAGTATCCACTTTGGACCAAGCCCGCACAATTTTGCTCTTGAATTTTACCCCAAAAGGCCTCATACAATTTAAAGAGAACACACTACATATATGCACATCCCCTTCTCCATACCCAAGCGATATGGGATTGTCCAACATGTAGCTCACTAGTGTGGTACTCATAAACACCTGCCCACAAGGTTATCATGTTGGGTCACCACAATCCATCCCCCTAAGAGGTCCGACGTCCTCGTCGGCACACTTTCAGTTAGACTCCGGTTCCAATACCATCTGTAATGGCATGCTCCACCACATGGTATGATATTGTACGCTTTGGGCCAAGCCCACATAGTTTTGCTCTTATGTTTTACCCCAAAAGGTCTCATACCATTTAAAGAGAACACACTACATATAAACACATCCCTTTCTCCATACCCAAGAGATGTGGGATTGCCCAACCTATAGCTCGCTAGTGTGGTACTCACAAAGACCCACCCACAAGGCTATCACGTTGGGTCGCCATAGGTATCTTGTTATCCTTTAAAAATTTCTTTTTAATTGAGGCCTATTGTGATTTAGATTGGGGCCCATATACTATAACTTGAAAATCATTCACCAGTTATTGCATTTTTCTTACTAAAAGTCCTATTTCATGGAAAAGTAAAAAATAATCAATGGTTTCTCGATCATCCACCAAGTATGAATATCGAGCTATGGAGTCAACCACATTCGAATTAATTTGGCTTCAATGGAATCTAAAGGACCTTGGGATTGTTCACAAGATGCTCATGCGACATTACTGCGATAATAAAGTAGCACTTCATAATGCTATTAATCCTATTTTTCATTAACGCATTAAGCACATTGAGTTGGATTGCTATATTATTCGTGAGAAGATTCAAGCCGAGTTTATTCAAACTTATTACATTGTTTCCTCTCATCAACTTGCAGATATCTTTACCAAGCTAATTGGGAAAGAACAATTTCATCATCTTAGGAGCAATTTTGATATTCATGCTCCAACTTGAGGGGAGTATTAAGGATTTACTAGATGAATTAGAGGAGGAAAATCCTCCAATATTTATCTTGTTTCTATTTATCCCTAATTTATCCCTTTCCTTTTCTATCTCCTTCCATTCTCATCATTTTTTTCTCCTATATAGAGGAACCTCCACCATTGTATTAGGTATGAAAGTTAGAGAGAAAAACTTATCAATAATAAAGTAAAAATCGAGCCTATAATGCTCTTCCTACCGCCCACGTAAGCACTCTGCCGAATCACGTTATATCTCGTGTTCTTCTTTTACTATTTTGCGTTGTTTTATGGAATAAGCTAACAACGGCTCCTTTCTGCCTTTATACGAGAACAACTAAGCAACATGGCATGGCACAAACAAGCATACATCACTTATACACTGCAAAAATGGTTATTCATCCAAGCCATATTTATACATGCAATATATAGACATATATTAAAATGTACATATGTATATGTTCTAATTTGAAGTTCCTCGTGCTGTTTGATTATAATTTTTGGCAATAAAAACGATAATCCAAAGGTTAAGATTTTTATTTGTAGAGATAAGTCGATGAGTGTAATCCATCACACTATGCAAAATGATTTCAATTGAATAAGATACATGTATACACACATAAAATTGCTTTTTATATTAATACTTAGCTATGTAGTTGCATCAAAACTACTGAAATAATCAAATTTGTCAAGTTGTTACGAAAAGTTACGTTATTTGTAGTAACCCTTGTGGACGGGTGTGAGTGGGCGGGTGCGAAGACAGACACTGGGTTGAGCTACCATACTGACAAGGTACAGGGTGCTCAATCCCACATCGCCTCGGTGTGGAGAAGGGGATGTGCTTATATGTAATGTGTTCTCTTCAAATGGTATGAGGCCTTTTGGGGTAAAACCCAAGAGCAAAACCGTGCGAGCTCAGGCCCAAAGCGGACAATATCATACCATGTGTTGGAGCGAGGTATTACAGTTGGTATCAGAGCCTGAACTCAGTCGGAAGTGTACCGACGAGGACGTCGGGCCTCGTAGGGGGGTGGATTGTAGTAACCCTTGTGGACGGGTGTGAGTGAGTGGGTGCGAAGACAGACACTGGGCTGAGCTACCACACTGACAGGGTACAGGGTGCTCAATCCCACATCGCCTGGGTGTGAAAAAGGGGATGTGCTTATATGCAGTATGTTCTCTTCAAATGGTATGAGGCCTTTTGGGGTAAAACCCAAGAGCAAAACCGTGCGGGCTTAGGCCCAAAGTGGATAATATCATACTATGTGTTGGAGTGGGGTATTATATTATTCTTCATGAAAAAATTAGTATTTAGAATTTAATAATGTTTTAAGTGCTTTAAATACAATAGCAATGGATCTTACAGACAAGAGAGAGAGAGAGATAGTAGTATTTTAGGGTTTGGAATTTGGTGTTAGAACATGATGGAAGTTGAGAGTTCAAGCAAGAGGGATATTTTGTCCTCATATAATATAGTTTATTTTTTTAATAACTAGATTTGAACAAAATATCAAAAATGGTCACTTGATAGCATCTAACATACCACCTGTAGTCTTAGTGGTTCTTTCTTACCTTTCAAAGTAGAAGGGGTTGATGTTAAAGTTCCCATACGAGTAAAAGTGAGTGTGTAAGTTTCTTGCCATGATAAAAAAAAAATAATAGCATCTAACTTTTAACTTTGTTGTCTATTTCTCATTTTTTGACTTTATAGTCAATTGTAGAGTAATTTTATTTAGCCTTGGTCAAACTTTAAATTTTTTATAATTTATTATATTGCTACAACTATTTATAAGAATTGTCCTTCCTAAATAATTATGCTAATCCTAAGATGGGAGAATTTAAATGCTTTAGGATCTCGATGAAACTTATGTTCAGAATATTATTGATGGCTCTTGGTTTATTCTATGTTCTATAACTCTGCCTTCTCATCAAGGTTCTTTTTCTTTTTTAGTTTTGTCTATGGAGCAAAATATAAAAAAAGAAAAGAAGACTTGAGATGGTTCACTGTCTTTAGCAGGCTTGGTTTTCCCACCCCTTGAATTCTTGGGGAGTTTAATTCTATCATTTTTTTATTGAGAGATTCGAAGTTTTTGATAAGTCATTTAAAATTGTTCAGATCCTGTAATGGTGGGAGTCACGTACACTAGGCTAATCCTTTAAAGAAAAGTCTCGGCGCAACGATAAAATTGCTCCATTGTGACGTGGAGGAACTATTTTGGGATGTTCTTGAGATCAATCATGAAGGAGCTATTAAAATTTCAAAACTTTAAAAGCTCACAAGTGGGTTTGAGATGATTGGAAAAGAATGAAAGTTTTAATGAGTTTTATTCCAAAGTCAATGCCATTGAGAATTGTAGCTTCAACTCAACCTACGAGATTACAAAAATAAAATTGTTAGAAAGATTTTCACATCACCGCCCCTTAGATTCCAACATAAGGTTATTATTGTAGAAGAGACGCAATAATAGTCTTCAATAGTCGCAGTTCATCTCATAACTTAGTTCTTGAGAGAATCAGAGAATGGATCAGAGGTAGAATTATCTCTAGCAGTTTCAGAGCTTCTTGTGCCATGTCCAGAGCTCGAAAGATATGAGACTTGCCGTTAACTGTAATTATGTTGTCAGATCTCAAATTATCATCTCACCTAAAATCAATTGGTGTTAAGGAGGACAATTTTTTTAATCTTTTACGGACTAACACACATTCTATTAAGAGTACCACATAAAAATCAGAACATGAGAGTGGTATCCAACACCAGATGTCATGTCCATCCACCCGACAATCAATCCTAGTCCTCTCCTTCTCTATCGAAAGAATAAGGATTGAGTTGGGGTTGCGAGTGTGGTATCCAGATACATATTGAAGTTTAGCTTCAGGAATAGCCGTTAAACAATGACAATTTATTTTGTATTGGTTCCTTTGTGGGATTTATCTTAATCAGGCCTTAGCCCCTTTTGTTTAGAATTAATGGATTCTTAAAAGGCTTGCTAATTCCTCTGGGATTTGAAGGGCCTGTCTTTCTTTTCCATCTCATATATGTAAATATTTTTTTAAAAAAAGAAAAAGGATATTGGTAGGTTAAAAGTTGTTGAACTTGTAGGAACACTTCTAACCTTCTAGTTAAATTTTCTTTAGCCACAAAGTCTAGAAACTTAGCTTTTATGTCATTTAACGTTGAAGGAAAATAATTTTCAAAGTGATTCTGATGATGAAGTAGCTCGCTTGGCTAAGAAATTTAAAAAATTCCTAATCAAGAAAATTTTAGAAAAGAAAATTATTTTCACAAATGATGGTAATAATTAAGAAAGGGTCACAATCCATCGTAAAGGATTCGTAAAAGGAAGGGGAAGAACCAAAATACTAGAAATATAGAGATTTGGATACATCAATTAATATATATATATATATATATATATATATATGGGCAAAATATACTCATATTCCTTGAGGTTTGCTTTAACTACACTTATATTTATAATTTGGTAAAACCTACACTCACGCCTCCTGAGGTTTGGCGCATGATTACACTCAACCCTAACGTTATATGTAGTATCTGTTTTACCCCTCCATTAACTGAAAAGACATTTTTGACCTCATTTTCCTTTTTCAATTAGACAAAGCTACCCTTACTTTCCTTTTAACCTTAAGTCTCTCTCTCTCTCTCTCTCTCTCTTTCACACACACACACACACACACACACACATATATATATTGTTGCACCACTAAAAATATATTGTAAATTTTATTAAATATATTTTTAATATATGTTATATTACATATTTTATTAAATAAATAAATTTACTAAAATTACGTATATTACAAATTAAAAAGGAAAATTTTCAATTTAATATACGTTATATTACAAATTTTACTAAAATAAATAAAATTTTAATATATTGTAATTTTTATTTTTTTAGTAAAATATGTAATATAACATATATAAAAATATATTTAATAAAATTTGCAATATATTTTTAAGTCATCACCAAGGTTGTTATGATGTTTCTGATTGATAAATATTTATGGAATCTTTGTAACTCTAGCATCTACAATTCCCTTAACACTAGTTTTTGTATCAACAAAAGCTTTTAATTCGCTATTAGGGTTGACGTAACTGGTTTAACTTGGAGTCTGATATTTGACTGTGATTTATACACCAAAATAACACTACTTTGATGTATAATTAGCACATGAGGGAATAGAGAATTTTGGTTCCTTTTTCTCACAATGATGGTGTGTGATGTAAAATTAAAATAGTTTAATTAGAAGGAAAAGAGATTAAAGCAATCAAAGGTAACATTAAAAATATATTACAAATTTTATTAAATATATTTTTAATATATATTACGTATTTTACTTAAAAAATTAGAATTACAATATATTAAAAAATTATTTATTTTAGTAAAATTTGTAATATACATAATATAACATATATTAAATTTTATTTAAATTTAAATTTATTTTTTTAATAAGATACGTAATATAACATATATTAAAAATATATTTAATAAAATTTGTAATATATTTTTAGTGCTGCAACAATATATATGTATGTGTGTATGTGTGTGTGAGACTGTGTGTGACTTAAGTTTAGAAGGGAAGTAAGGGTAGTTTTGTCTAATTAAAATAAAATTAAGGTCAAGAATGCCCTTTCAGTCAATGAAAGGGTAAAAAAGACAATACATATAGTGTTGAGATTAAGTGTAATCATGCGCCAAACTTCAGGGGATGTAAGTGTAGGTTTTGCCAAATTATAAATATATGCGCAGTTAGAGCAAACTTTAGGATGTGAGTGTATTTTGTTATATATATATTAAACTAAGAAAATGATAAAAGAAAGAGAATTTAAAACACCGCTTTCAAAGAATCCAGTTCATGATAACAGAAAGAGAATATAAATTAAAATTGGATGTCAACATATATATATATATATATATATATATATATATTAAACTAAGAAAATGATAAAAGAAAGAGAATTTAAAACACCACTTTCAAAGAATCCAGTTCATGATAAGAAAGAGAATATAAATTAGAATTGGATGTCAACATCCTTAAACTTTATTTTATCACACTTTCTTTTTCTTTTTCTTTTTTTTTTTCTTATTAGACAGAAATAATAAACTACCCATGTATTATTAAATTTATAACATAATAATGGTAATTAATAACCTAAGCTCTTGGAGAGACTGTCTGGTTGTGGATCCTAAGAGTCGAACCCATCCACCATCTATTTGAAGAAACTCTTTGCTAATGAACCCGTGCTATCTATCTTTCATGCATGGTGCCTGTTTGCTATTTAAAAAAGTTATTTTATGTATATAAAAAATCTTATGTTTAATTATTTTTTATTTTTGTTTTTTAATTCTCACATGTTAGTTAGATAGTTAGTATGAGTTTTCATTTATTTATAATTGAGTTTAATTTTATTTATTAATTTCGTAAAAAGTATAACTATTAAGCCTTTATAATTAAAACGACGACTTGAAATTCATTACTTGTGTTAAATGATTGTCAAAAAAATCTATAAAAACAACTAAAATTTAATAATTATTTATCAAATTAAGTGATATGACCTGATGTTCAAGATAAAAAAAATTCATAACCACAATAATCAATTCCGTTACATAATAGGGTTACACCACATTCGCGACTGTCAATTATGCCCTAAATCAAATGCTTCATTTGTTATTTGGCTAAATCAATTAAGAATGGACAAGATTTGGCTTAATTAACCAGTCACTCATATTCTCTAACCCTATTTCCATCAACTCTTCCTCATTAAATTTGGTAATCCATGGTGACATTGAGTAGTTTTAAGAGAAAGAAAACAACTACAGAGAAACAAGAGGGAATATATATATATATATATATATATATATATATATATATCATTCACATTAATAAGGCAATTCTTTATGATTGGTGCAATGAAGTGGTAGGAAATCTGGAAACTACAATTCATCCAAGCACATTACCAAGAAAATAAATAAATAAATAAACCATCCAAGTAGCAATGAAATATATTTTGATACTGTAGAAACATTTTAAATGTAAATCAACACTCACAGTTTTTTCGATCTGATAGAGCCTTAAATAAAGTCTTCCCTGAATTGAAGATGAAAATTGTGTTAATTAACAGAGGCCAAAACAGCAAGTAGTTAGCTATTAGGTTGCTGCAAATAAAATTGCGTGTATATATGACATGGTATCATCATTCGATCTGAAGAAAGCAATTGCTTACTTGTTAAAGAGATCGACCCAACAACAAAAATGCGTTGGATAAGCCTTTCTAGAAATCTAGCCATTTATGGATAAGCATATATATATATATATATATATACACACACACACACACACACTAAGTAAAATCAACGTTCCATTGACGTGATGAGAAATGATTGTTTAATTTTTTTAGAAATTTCTTTAGATGTTAACACTGTGCATGAAGTGTAATTAATAAGAAGTTGTATAGAAAATATTAGTACATTTTACACCATAACCATACAAGCATGCATTCTCTTCATGATTCATTGTTTCTTTTTGTCCACTGAATTTTGCAATAATAAACATATTTAGGTTGTGTTCAATATTTCACCTAATGACTTTGATAACGAGAGATATATTGCACACACTCTCATTGTGAAAAATATGATACCGAACATAAAATGATGAGTAGTAATTAGGTAAATGAAATCAGATCTATCAATTGAAATACACATTTGAACAAAGCAAAGATAAACTATTTCATTCAAGAAACAACTTCATAATTCCTCTACTTTCTTTCTCCTTTCCAAAAACCGAACTAATAAAAGAAAAGGAGATTTTTTATTTTTTAAAAAGGCTCAATGCAGCTTCAAGTCAGTAAGCATGGAATACTTTGATATAAACTCCACCTCAAGTTTCTCAGGTGTGCAAATATTTTTTGAAGTAAGTCAGTCATTCCTTTTACAAAAGTTGACAACTTGACCTCAGAACTATAATGCCATATATACCATTTACTATGTCTATTATGTCCATTTATCTACAAATATAATGTTTTCTAAATAAAAATTAAAAAATAATAGTTAGATAAAATTCATAAATAATAAGTTTAAAAACATAAAAAAAAATAAAAGGCTAATAGAATTTTATTTAAGAATTTTATCTAACTATTTTTTATTTTTTAAAAATTTATTTAGAAAACACTATACTTATAGATAAAAGTGTATATATGTTCTTATAGTTGATTAAATTTTTATATTTTAAAAAATCTTAAATAAAAATATAAAGGCTGATGTGAATGTTAAATAAAATTTTTATATTTAAAAAAATCTTAAATAAAGTTTACATCAGCCTTTTAGGAAGGCCACAACGAGCCTGGATGCTCTGTTGTATCTGCAGTAGCTGAAACGACTCCATTTTTGTTAATTTGTAAAACATTTGTTAAATGTTAAATTGGTTTTGCTAAAGTTACCCAAGTATATATAGAAATCTAATAAAAAAATATTATAATTCCTTCCAATACTAAAGTACTGCAATATATAATTCTCTAAATATATTTTTGTGTTTCCTTCACTTAAACTTCGACAACTTTTACTATAAATTGAATTTTTTGATGAAATCATTTCTGTTAGAAAGACAATTATGAGAGCTTCAATTTGAATACCATTTAGACTATGTTACAACTTATTTTTTTATAAATAAATTTATTTAAAATCAACACATTTACTTCATAAATAAACAACATATTTTCTTATTTCAACAATTTCAATTCTATTTTTAACTAAATTAATTCATCTCTCTAAAACTCAATTGAAAATTTTAAATATATTTTAGAAATAATATATATATATATATATATATATATATCAATTTGAGTATAACTACTTAGACTATGTTACGACTTAATTTTTTTTAAATAAATTTATTTAAAATCAACACATTTACTTCATAAATAAACAACATATTTTCCTATTTCAACAACTCAAATTCTATTTTTAACTAAATTAATTCATCTCTCTAAAACTAAATTTTAAATTTTAAATTTTAAATATAGTTTAGAAATAATATATGTATATATATAAATATATTTAGAGAGATAAAAAGAGTTTACTTAAATATTTATAAACTTTAGAATTTATATAGATTTAACATACTTAGGATTAAAGTGAAAATTTATAAAAGTATAATATAAAAAAAAAATTATAATATTATTTTATTACTTTTCTTTCTAAAGAGTTATAATATTATTATAAACTTAATAAAAAAATATTATAACTCTTTCCAATACTAAAGTACCGTAACTCTTCCCAAAACAAAAGAAAAGTAATATAATAATATTTTAACTTTTTCAAAGAGAAAAGAAATATAATAAAATAATACTATAAAAAAATATTTTTTATATATTTTCATTTTTATAAATTTTCACTCTAATCCTAAGTGTGTTAAATCAATATAAATTCTAAAATCTATAAATATTTATTTAAGGGAGAAGATGTTAGCACTCTCATTTTTTACGTTTGCACTCCCATCTTAAATTAAATGACATTTCTAACCTTAACTTCACAAGTGAATGCTTAATCATAGTCTTAGAATTTAATCCTAAAGCTATAATTAAACCATTCTCTTTCTTCCTATTTTAGGTAATTTACTTGTGTTTTTCATTATTATTAATTAGTGTTCATGTGAATGAACAAACTTATCCTCCTCTCCCCTCTCTCTATCCTCTCCCTCCACCGTGGCGTTGATCCTCTCCGTCTTTCATTCTCTCTCTTGTGCCACTACCACAATCTTCTCTCTCTCACCCTCTGCCACCCTCTCTCCTCTCATATTATTTAAGTCTCTAAACCATTGCCTCTTTCGATGTTTTCCTCCTTTTTCCTATGTTGTAAATGGATGGGTGAAGAATTGCACTAATGGGTTTTTTGAAATAGATCTTAAATAGTTCCAATTTTAGATAATTTATTGATTTTTTTCCATTATCATTAATTAGCATTTATGTGAATAGCCCTCCTATCCTCTCCCTCTTCGTTCTTTCTCTCATGCCACCGCCTTCACCATCGTAATTTTCTCTGTGACACGCATATACATACAATTGATTCTCATCAACCCACCTTACACACTGGTTCCAATTCACACTTCACAATTCACGCACATATGACATATATACATGTAACCCTATGAACCCCTCTCTCTCTCTCTCTCTCTCTCTCCCCCTCATTGATATTTTAGTTCTTTTGATCCCTGAAATGGGATGGGACCCTCAAGTGACAGAATCATGTCTGCCATATCCACCACCAAGTCAGGAATCCTAGACCCCTAAATGTTTCACAAAAATTTATCAAATATGATATAATCTAAACCTCCTCAATTCATGCATACACATAAAAATTTAGCCACTGATATATGCCCTAGATATTGGCGTCATTAATCTAAATTTTATGCAAATTGATCTATTTCAAAAGACCCATTAGTACAATTCTTCACCCATCCATTTACAACACAGGAAAAAGGAGGAAAACAGCGAAAGAGGCAATGGTTTAGAGAATTAAATAATATGAGAGGAGAGAGAGGGTGGTAGAGGGTGAGAGAGAGAAGATTGTGGTAGTTGCACAAGAGAGAGAATGAAGGATGGAGAGGATCAACGCCACGATGGAGGGAGAGGATAGAGAGAGGGGAGAGGAGGATAAGTTTGTCCATTCACATGAACACTAATTAATAATATTGAAAAAAGCAAATAAATTACCTAAAATAGGAAGAAAGAGAATGGTTTAATTATAGCATTAGGATTAAATCATATGACTATCATTAAAAGTATGTAAACTGCTCTATGCTCACTAGGGAGCAATTGAACACTATTGTGTGTGTGTATATATATATATATATATATATATATATATATATATATATATTATTTTTAAAATAAAATTTAAATTAAATTTTAGAATAAATGAATTAACTTCGTTGGAAATAGAATTGGAGTCGTTGAAATAGGGAAATATGTTGTTTATTTATGAAGTAAATGTGTTAATTTTAAATAAATTTGTTTTAAAAAAATTAAGTCGGAACATCGTCTAAGTGATACTCAAATTGAACCTCTCGAAATTCTCTTTCTAACATAAATGGTTTCATAAAAAAATTCAACTTGTAGTAAAAGTTGTTGAAGTTTAAGTGAAGAAAATACAAAATATATAAAATTATATATACCCAAGTAAAGAAATTAATAAAAAAAGTATTATAAGTCTTCCCAAGACTAAGCAGCGCAACTCTTTCCAACACAAAAGAGTAGTAATATAATAATATTATAACTTTTTCAAAGAGAAAAGAAAAGTAATAAAATAATATTATAAAAAGTAGTTTTTAATATATTTTTACCTTTATAAATCGATCTCCACTTTAATCCTAAGTGTGTTAAATCAATATAAATTCTAAAATTTATAAATATTTATTTAACCTCTCTTTATCTCTCTAAATATATATATATACACACCATATATTATTTTTTAAATATATTTGAAACTTTAAATTGAGTTTTAGAAAGATGAATTAACTTCTATAAGTAACTTCTTGAAATCATTGTCTTTATACTCTCCACCATTATTAGATCTCAACCTCTTAATTCTCAACCATGTCTCATTCTCCACCATGGCATTCCTCTTCTTGAACACCTCACATGCCTCAAATTTCTATCTCAAGACGTAAACCTATACTTTCCTCCTATGATCATCAATGAAAGTCACAAATATGACTTTCCGTCAATGGATGAGACTGTAGTTGGACCAAAGACATCGATGTGAACTAACTCAAGTTTCTCATACTTTAGACTTCTTCCACACTTCTTGATAATGATCTTCTTCTGATTTCCAAAGATGTAACTCTCATAGAAGTCAATATCAATTGAATTTAGGCCTGGTAGTTTCCCTTTTCAGTGCATAATCTTCAGCCCCTTTTCACTCATTTGACTAAGTCTTTGGTGCTAAAGATTAGGATCCTCTTTACTTTCTGCTACTACTATTGACACACAAGTGTTGGTAGTGATGTAGATAGTGTCAGCCTTTTTATAACGTGCCATAGTCATAGCTCCTCTGGAAACCTTCCATGAATCACCATTGAAGGTTATAACATAACAGTTATTTCCCAATTGTCCCACTCAAATTAGATTCTTCTTCAAATTAGGGATGTGCCTTACATCATTTAGCCTCCACACAGACCCATTCAACTTCATTTGCACCTCAACTTTGCCAACTACATTACAAGGTTGATTTTCACCAAGATACACCTTCACCAGGTTACCTAGTAAATAAATGTCAAATAGTTCTCTACTTGAGATAGCATGAAACGATGCCCCGAAGTCAAAAACCCAAGACTCTTCTTACTCTCCAAAGAACATATCAACGCATCATATAATTCTTCTGAGACAACGTTTGCTTCAGTTTATTTTCTGCATCTTTCTTCAGAGCTTTGCACTGGTATTTGTAGTGTCCGATCTTCCTATAATTCCAACATTCAACTTCTTTTTGGTTCTGATTTTGACTATTGGAATTCCTGGGTTTCGCGACCATGACCTGTCATTCCTTGATCTAAATATGTCATGACCATTACCATTACCATTTTTCTTGTTTGAACTTTTGACCCTACTTTCTATGTTCAATTTTGATCTAAAGGTGGAAGCACCAACTCTTGTCTGCCTTCTGATCTCCTCAATCAGAATCATACTAACAACATCCTTGAACTTCAATTTAGACTTCCCCGTAGAGCTATTGATCATAGTAATTATGCCATTCCAACTCTTGGGCAACTGCTCCAAAATTAACAATGCTCGAATCTCATCATTGATATAGATTTCAACATAGTCTAATTGGTCCTTAATTTCATTAAATTCATTCAAATGTTCTTTAAATCTTCCACCTTTTGTCGTCTTCAAATTAAATAGCTTCTTATTTAATTGTATTTTATTCATTACAAACGGTTGCTCATACATACTAGAAATGGATATGATATATGAGGGACGTCGTTGCCTTCTCATTCTTGATGTTGAAAGCAACTGATTTTGACAATGTTAATCTGATGGTGTCTAGAGGTTTTCGATCAACTTCCACTCCAAATCATTCCTTTCTGATGGCTTCTCTCCCAGTGGTAAATACAAATCATTTTAGAACAAGCAATCCTCAACTTGCATCTTCCAGAATCCAAATTTTGTACCGTCAAACTTTTCGATCTTGGATGTCTTCTCCTCTAACATCATTACTCCCACTTGAACGAATAGGGTGAATACAAAGAACTCTTCACTAGAATCTCGTCAAATGCCTCATGTGCCCTAAATTCTCCAACTAATACTTTGATACCAGCTGTTGAGAAAAAAATAAAACGATCAAGAGAAAAACAATCAGCAAAAGAAAACACACGATTTACGTGGTTCGACAATTTGCCTACGTCTATGAAGTGCACTAGAAATTTCAATATCAATCAACTAAGGGTTTACAATGGAGAGCTCTCACAAAGCGGCTGCCTCTCTCACAAAAACCACCTAAAAGGGAAACCTTTGATGCATTTATTTATAGGTTATAAAAGAATTCTAAAATTGGAAACAAAAGCCGACAAAAAATCACGTTTTTATTTTCGACAATCAAAATGCCTGCACGCTGTGATCGATTTAAACTTTGATCGAAACCTCTCAATACTCTCTAGTCTCTACGATTGAGGTCTCAGTCAATCGAAGTTTCGATCACACTACGATCTCAGATACATGCAGCCTCTGCTGCCTAAACAAAGAGAGATAATAACATAAGAGAAAAAGATAAGAGAATTCTTATTACTTTCTCCGGGATACATAAATACATACATGGTACGCGGGCGCATATATATATATATATATATATATATTATACACTCTTTAGCTACCACTTTCAACTTTTCACTAACCCATCACACGCTCACTGACTCACTTCATTTCACCGATTGCAGTGATGCAACTCACGTCCACCAATCAAATGTAAATACACGACAAACCGATCAAATTCTAAGGATTTCAATTTCGGCGCCTCAAACCTTTATCATGGATATGTTCTTGATTTTTTTATTTTTTCATTTTATTTTACTATTGCCTTCTTCTTGTCAATTAAAATCAACTATGTGAAATTTACATCTATAACGCTTTAATTTTTGGAAAGTTACCCTTAATGACATACTCATGAAACAGATCTTCATATGCTCTTGTGGGATTATACGATTTTATGCACATAATACATTTAGATGCATAAATGTGAAATACTTAATGTTCCCATTCTTCAACCTTTTTCAACTGTCTCAGACCCGTCACTAGCTATTTTTCAGAAACTCATTCAAGCATCAATTGAATACAAATTCAGATAGAAGGAAGAGAGGAACTGCAAGATTAATTGAGGGAGTGAATGAAAAATAAAGAGGTATTTTTGAAAGAAATATTGAGTTTTAGTCTTTTTTATTTAAAGATAAAGAAAAGACAGGAGAAATTAGAATTGCAAATTTTTGACAATTTAGGAGATTTTTTGGTAGATCAATAACCAGAATGTAACTTAAATGGTGCCATATAAAATTAGAGCTCCCAATTACATGATTGATCATATCACACAGGAGTTTTAGCCTTTCCACCTTTACTTAACAATCTCTTCCTTCATTGCCAGGGAAAGAGCACCAAGACTACCCCCACTCTCCACTGTCACACCAGGCATGACCACAGCTCTAGTCCCCACAAACCCACCTTCCTCTATCCCAATGTTCCCATACTTCACTTTCCCTCCTTCACCTTCATATATGTGCCCAAACAGCAGAGCTTCTCTCCCCACACACCCATTCCTTTCAATCTTCACCATGTCAGGATTCATCAAAGCACCCATGCTATCAACATATACTCCTTGGTCCCAGCAGATTCTTGAACCCATTAGACTCATCCAGAGCCCAAACAGAGCAGACCCACTTGTCATTTCCATAAAATAGTCCCCAACCAATGTCCTTATGGCTTGCCATATAGTATCCATAAAGATCCCTCGGCTCCAAATCTGCACAATGTCACCTTCTCTCTTTTTTCCTACCAAAATCCATTTGGCCACAACACAAACTAGTCCAACTAAAATCCCTGAATAAACCCAGAAAAGAGGCAGTAACCAATGTAAAGGCAGCTTCTTTGTCTCCTTCATGTATAGGACCCAGTTTAGAGGAGCAAAGATAACCAATCCTATGAGGAAATTCGGCAGAACTGTCTGTAGTAATGGTTGAGCCAAAATGAGCCACAAGGTTTGGTACCATTTTCTTGCCAGTGTCACTTTTTGGGTGTCTTCCTTCTCTAATGCTGCAGCCATTGGACAGCCAGAAAGGTCCAGTTTCACATCGGATTGCTCAAGGAAGACCCTCCATGCCTCTGGAAGCGGCTTCCTGTTTCTCAAATGCTGGCATATATCATATACTATCGAGCGACCATGATCAATTGAAGCACTCTGCGAGCAAGATGTAGCCCGGATGACATCCAATTCGTGGCATCGCTGGAAAGGATTGAACTCCAGTTTTTCTGATTCTTCTTCGTTGAGCATTTGATCAATAGTTATCTCTCCCACATCTATATATGGGAATTCTGTTTCATCCCATGGCTTAGTACAGTCAAGTGCAGTGTCACAAATGCCTTCATCCTTTGGGATTGGCCGGGTTTGCAATTGAAGGACATAACGAACCCTGTCAAGGGAACTCACACGGCTTTGGAAATCTTCAGCGAGGAAAAGAAGTGGGCGCGAATCATTTGCATCTCTTGGGATAAAACCTGTTTCTGGTGGAAGTATTCCTACAGGCTCCACCTTACCAGAGTCCTCATCAATCATTTCATTGAAAGGCCTCAACTTGAATTTGACATACATTTCCTGTCCGTCTTTAAATCTAAACAGCCTGCAAAAAGTTGAATAATAATGTAGCTCAGTGTATGAGTGAGCACGACGGAGGGAGTCCCAAATTGCTTCCCGGACATGCGGAGCATGCTTCACATACTCTTCTCGTGACGCATTGCCACATACAAGCCACATTGCAAAGTCGCCAATGGTACGCGCATTAAACGCCTTGCCTGTCTTTAGTGTCAGATCAAGAAGTGGAGTAGTATCATGACCACCTCCAACTGAAAGGATCTTTATTGCTGCACCGCGTAGATCAATTCTTGCATCATCATTGTAACTTAAGCCGTTACTGTGACGAATGATGATAGGGTAAATCTTGCCAGGGCTAAAGATGTTGTGTTCTGGCAAGCCAGGTATGTCATTGTAGAGCCTAAAGAATCCCTTTCCAGCAGCACCAATTCGATGAAAGAATCTTGATCTGACCTTAAGTGTCGTGGCAGCTAAATTTGCAGCAAGATTTCCAACTACCTTCTTATATTTTACATCCATCTCCTCTAACCGGTCATCCAGAATATGCATGCTGTTCTTTACCATAACTGGTATTTTAGATCCAACAAAGACACCCCCCATTTGAAGAACTGATGTCATCGGAGCAACTGAGAGAGCACCAAGAATAACATCCTTCTCAATAACAGAACCGGGGAGGACAAGGCTTTGACTTCCAATAACTGAATTATCACTTATCTCAATTTTTCCGCGAACAAAGCCACTAGAGGTATAGAGTCCAGGTATGATTCGGCTGAAGTCACCTAAATGGACACCATCAGCAATTGAAATCAATTTTGGCTCTGTAATAGGATTAATGGCTCTGATAGAACAATGCTGGCCAATTTTTGCTCCCAAAAGGCGGAAATACATGCACAAGGCTTCTGTCCCGGAGAGGAACTTGGAAAATCTGAGATGGCAGGCAATGATAATTCGATGACGAAGCCAAGACTCTAGATGTGCTCTGCTTGGTGCTTCTGTTTTGGAAAGAACATGGGTCAAAGCGGCGGTGATCAAACAAAGGATAAGACCATGAGCCAGGTAAGAAATGGAAACTGCAATGGCGAACTGAAAAGTGCTTGCAGGAACACTTTTGAACATAATTGCATATGCTACAATGGTGAATGGGAACCAGTGAAAGGCTCCACATATGCAGATAAAACTGAAGTGTTGAAAGGAAGGAGGCTTCTGGGCTAGCCAAAGTAAGATGAAGTAAGCAATAGCTGCAGATAGACTGCTGACGGAGGCAACTGCGTAAATGCCCAAGAAGTGGTAAAAGGATACAAATTTTTCATTGGTTTTATTCATGATTTCTTGTACCATTTTTCCCTGCAACCAAGGTAGGAAAACAGAAGGTCAATGTCAGTTGTAATATATAATCTTGGATTATGTCCAGTTATATTTAAAAATACCCAGTGGAAGACTATATCTGATTATTAGAACAAAAATCCACATGAGAATAATATATTTTTAGTAGTAAATAATATCTTTCTTTTCTTTTTGGTAAGGTGAGTAAGGAAGTATTATAAATGAGAAGCTACAAAATACATCAATAAACAAACATAGAACTGAACTTGGAGGAGGAATGTAACACAAGCTACTACAATACATAAAACTGGAACAACCTACATAGCTTAAAGTTGAGCTATATAGGAAATCAAAAAGGACAGGTGTTCATTTTAATTTCATTTCATAGTTGCACGCATCGTATTTTTTTTTTTTTATAAACCTACCATTATTCGGTGACACATATATGATAAAACATAATATATGCACGTGGATGGCATACCCAAGAGGGGCCACACACGTGGTGGAGTATATAAGCATTTTACACCCATCTCTATGTGCTCAAGCTTTTAGATCAGTTAGTGCTTGATAGTATATAATTCACTATCAATAGAATTTTAACTTTTTATACATGCAATAAAGAAGATTAATGGCAATATTGAAATAGGATATATTGTAGCTACTAACCTTTTGAACAATATTAGACTTGGCAGTCTTTGACTGCATTTTGCTTCCTTCACTTGTCTGCAGAGCTTGTAACTCAGTTCCATCTGCAACAACACTCCCCTTCTGAATTACAGCATAAGGACCAACAGCAGAATCTCGACCAATCCTGATGGGGCCAAAACTCAAGACTCCATTCTTCACCTCATGGCTTTGCACCAATACTCCTTCTGCAAGCACTACACCATCTCCAATTGAAACTAGAGATGGATCTGTAATGTCAACGGTATCAAGCAAAACTGATGTTCCAATCCTGGCACCAAGCATCACAAACCAGTATTTGAGGAACACTGTTCCTCTCAAATGCACTGCCAGAACTTTTGAAGAAACTTCTTGAGCCTTGTGGAGTGCCCACCATTTAATGAAATCCAATGACCAAATGGGAATTTCCGAGGTCATGGCGTAGTTAGGCTGCAAGAATGAATTCCCAAAGAAAGCAATGCATATACAGGTAGAGAGTATGCAAAGGATCCAAGCAAGAGGAGCACAAACCAAGGAAATTAAGTAAGCAAACCAGGGAATTACATTTACCAGGTTATAGCTAGCAGAGGTCAATGTTATATAAGCAAAAATTGATAGATATGCAGGGATTATTATCATCATGGAAACATAAGTTAGAGCCAGGAGTTGAAATAACCAAATGCACAACTTGTGGTACATTGGAATTTCCTTAACTAAGTCACCAGAGTTACCCTTGTTTTTGGTAGGATAGGATATTGGATGGGCAATTAAGTGAGGTTGAGTCTTTATTAGGAGATTCTCAGCAAAATTTGCTAAGTCTTCAATGCAAGTAGCTGTGAAGATGTCAATTGCCCCAACAGGAACTCCAAGGAAATCAGAAAGTTTCTGAGCTGCCCGAACCACACCAATCGAATCAACACCGTAGGATACTAGGCTCTCAGTGATGGAAATATTTGGAATACCAATTCCCGTCTGCTCTGAGAGTAACCTCTTCAGGAAATCTATAATTTCTTGTCTACAAATATTAGGATTACTAGAAACAGAATTTCTTGTGACCTTAGGGTGGCTTGCTCTTCTCATAAACGAAACTGACAATCTTCCGGTATGAACTGGCTGTTCTATCACATTCAAAGTGCCATCAGTGAACTGCTTGAGACATTCAAATCTCTTGATTTTTCCTGATGTGGTTTTACAAATGGTTCTTGGTCTGATCAGCACAACAGAAGCAATAACTACACCGTGTTCCTCAGCAACACGGGTTTGAATCAAGTCAATAACTTCCTTACCAACAGCCTTACCATCATGAACTTCTGCGATCACAACCACTCCAACCTGGTCAGAACTTTCAGGAACTGCTATACCTTTTGCTAGTAGAATATCTTCTGGAACACCGATCACAGCGCAGCAACCTGGCCGTAGAAGCTCAGATAAACACTCAATTGTCTTTTCAATGTCTGATGAGTACACATTTTTTCCAGCCACAATAATGAGATCTTTTATTCTTCCAGTGATAAATAATTTCCCTTCAATAATCCGTCCAAGGTCTCCGGTTCTTGTGTACTTCTTCCCAAATTGATTCTGAAGCTCATTCCTGAATGTCTTCTGGCTCAACTCTTCCATGCCCCAATACCCAATTCCTGCACTCAGACTACTAATCCATATCTCTCCTTCCTTTTCAGGATTTTCATGTTCTTTACCAGTATCTGGATTAACAATTCTGATGTCAACATCTGGATCATTGGGATCCGCATAACCACAACAAACTCTTCCTTGCCAATCTACCAGGATTGGTTTTCCTTCTCCAAATGCACTACTTACATACACACAATTCTCTGCCAAGCCATATCCGGGAGCCAGCACCTCTTGAGAAAGGCCAAAAGGCCTAGTTAACTCCATGAATCTTCTTAGTGTTTTTGCTCTCACTGGTTCAGCTGCAACCATGAGGAAAACCATGGAGGACAAGTTGATATTTTGTACTTTATACTTTTCAGACTCCAATCTTCTCACAATGAGTTCAAAAGCAAAGTTCGGGCCAGCACTATGAGTTGCCCGGTATTTGCTCATTGTATGAAGCCATAAGAGGGGATTCTTGATGAATGTTGTTGGGGAAAATAAAATTGCAGATCCACCACTCACTAGACTTGTGAAAAGTCCTCCAATCAGTCCCATGTCATGGTACTGAGGGAGCCAGCTTACAAGTACTGTCCTTGATGTGGCCTTATATCTCTTTCGCATCAACTTCACATTATGAATGAGCCCACCATGAGTGATCATGACTCCTTTAGCATTACCAGTTGAGCCTGAGGTGAATTGGAGAAAGCATAAATCACCTGGCAGAGGTTCAGATTGTTCAGGTATGCCTTCTTGATGCACGACACTTTTAGCTTTCTTGATCCAAGAGTCAGTGTGTAACCAGGGAAGGTCAGGCCAGCAAGAAGAGTATTTGTCTTTTCCTGTCAATAATATCATGTTCTTCATAGAAACTGCACGGACATATGTGTGGTAGTCAAACATTGATAGAATTGCCACTGCATTGCATGTTTTGGCAATGTTGTTGATATGTAGAAGTGCTTGTCCACCTCTTTGTGATGGATCTGGAGGAATGGCTGGTACAGGTATGACTCTAGCTCTCAGGCACCCAAAGAAGGCATCGATGAAATCAAGGCCTGGAGTGTAGACCAAAAGAACCCTGTCACCAGACTTTATAACTGGTTTTTGGTTTGTCAAGATCTTATAAGCAATTCTTGACGCATTTGCATGAAGTTCTACAAATGTCCTCTGGTCATTCACTTCTCCTTTTTCATTAATCCAAGTATAAAGGGTTTTATTCTGTGTGATGTTATGAGTTCCCCAGTGTCTCAAAAAGCCATCAAGGGAAGACAAATCAGGGAACTGAAGCCCTTGTAATTCATGTAGTTGATTAGAATTTGAAGCTGGTTGCAATGTAAATAATCTCTGCAGCAATAAAAGCTCCGAATAAGTCTAGAGTTAGCTTTGCTTAAAAAATTGCAGTGCAATAGCTGAATATTACTTAATGAAAGAATTTGAAGTTTCGTACCTTAACATATGGATATTTTGGCAAAGGGCCATTATTTGCAAAGTGTTTGCAGACTAGAGCCATTGCATAAGATGAGTTTCTTTCTGTAAGCTCAAATGCTAAAAGCCCACCAACATAGTAAGTGTTACGCTGACCTTGCAGCTCAAACTCCATTTTATCATAGAATCCATTCTTCATATCTACATTTGGGTGCAAGAAATAAATAATCAACAAAAATAAATACATAATGCAATACTGAATTATGCCAGAGCACGTGTAGGAGTGACTATTTGAGAATACCTTCGCCATTAACATGAGGGAAATACTTAAACTGCCGTTGTAATACCACTTTCTCAACTTCGCCCCCCATACGTTTGACTGCATTGATCGCAAGCTCAGTGACCTTTGATCCCCTAATATATGCATTGTTGCCATAAGACCAGAACAGGAAAATATCCGTGTCATCATAGAATCTTTGCATTGCAACAGGATGCCCAATGGCTGCAGGATCATCCATGAACTCCCCAAAGTAATAAAAGCCCTTTGGAATACCTTCTAGTCCTTTAATTTTTAAAACAGTGGTATAGTAATCAATAGTCTCAACTTTACTGAACAACTCCTTTTCAAGTACACTCATGTCCATAAGTTCACACTCCATTTCTGTAAAAGGAAAGCCAAATCAGATATCAAGGAGGGAACCACAAAGAAGAAGTTAAAACATCAAGCTTCAACAAACCTGTGGTGCTCAAAGATGATCTGTAGGTTTTTCCACTGCATAAAGGAAAGGTGCCCGAAATAATAATCTTATCTAACTCCACAACTTGTTTTTCTCCAGTATCATTTTTTAAATAAATGCTTATGTCATCTGAGTTGCGTCTAATTGCCAATACTTCAGAGTTGCAATGGACCTCTATAGGCAGAGAATCACTGATTTTTTGCCATACACTACTGTAACCTCCTTTGAATCGCCTAATCTTTCCAGCCATTGAAGTCCTTGTGAATTCATGAACATAAGCATAAGGCATGTCTTGAACAAATCCATAGCCAGAGGCAGTGTATCCATAAGCTACCGATTTTGGAACAGATTTAAATCCATGACCCTTGAGAAATTCAGGCGTCAGATCTGAAGCAATGTTGCTCAAGGCATGGACCCCAAATCGCCCTGAAACCTCTGCCTTATCCTGTGGAGGAAGTAACTGAGATAAGAATCACACTTGAACTTTAAAATAGAAAAGAATACTGAAGTCAACGTACACAAGCTGAAACTAACCTGGAGGTCTAAGGTCAGAGAGATAATGGATACATAATCATCTACCACTTTAACATCATTATACTCCCCAGTAAAGCTGTCAATGATGGCAAATTTATGGGTGTCCATTTCCTCTAGTTCAGCTCCAATTTCTTCTGCCAAGTGAAAGATGGTAGGAGCACTGTTTGCAGCAAGAACTTGACCTCCCAAATCATAAATCCTTCCTGTGTGAAACATATGAAATTAATAAAAATAATTTACACAACTCTTCCTTCCTAACACACCATGTAAGCAAACAAGCATTGAATTACAGCCTATAATACATCAAGAAAATTAAACAAAATATGATTTTTCTATAATGAAATCAGTTCCATAATTAAATATTATGTACTTTGTAGATAGTTCTTGATTAGTTGCAAAATATCTTAGCAACATGATATTCCTTTATGGTGTCATGCATTACTCCCTACCTAAACTCATTCTCAGCTTGTTCCCTATTCTTGGCTTTCTTCTCAAAATTTGTGGTACATGAATCATTATCTTCACAAAATTTTCATTATATACTCGTCGAAATTTAAACTTTCCAATTTGAGATACTATTTTTATGATAAAAAAGATTTCAAACAAGTTTCAATTCTACCTTCAATAACAACTGAGTCACACATGCCTCCTACAGATTGACATTTCTCAAAAACAGTCACATTAGAATAACCAAGCTTTGACAGTGCATAGGCAGCAGATAAGCCACTTGATCCAGCTCCTATTATCCCAATCCTTGTGTTTATAGGAAAACAGGGATGCAGCTTGGAGAAATGATCTTCAACTGATTTTCCATGGTCCATTTTTTCCCCTCAAATTCTGGCTTCTTAGCTGCAATACCTGTTGAATAGTATTTTGGCCAATCATGTAAACTGTAAGAACAAGGAAATAAGAAGTGATTGCTAAAGAAACGTCTTGTTCCTATATATCTTTACAAATACGATTTAATTAACATGTGTCAAATTAATGACATTCAACTCATGTTTTGTGAGAAAGTAATTCTAAAATGAAGACATTGAATAAGAGTGATATAAATGTCAGCTGACTAACCATATGAGCAACCTCGATTCTGAGGTAAAAAGAAAAAACAAGTTGCATTGTATTGTGTGTTAGCAGAGAAGTAATATGAAAAGTTAGAGAATGATAAAGTCTTGAATTTTGCAGGCGAATGCTTGAGGGCATGTTCGGTAAATCTATACAAGACATGGTACTAAACACAATATGCTAACAACAAGAGTACAATTTATGTAATTAAATGTTACGACTATTCTGAAGGACTTGCTATGGGTGTTAAAGGAATATATCTCAAGGTATAAGTCATGGACTAATGCAACATTGATAGGTAAAGGAATGCAGTTGGCAGACACTATAATTATAAGGGGGATTAATATTATATGTCTACATGAAATTGAGTAGATAGGAGAAAAAGCTAGACAAACTGCAAACAAGGGATATAAGAAGACATAGAAATGAAGTAGGAATAATCATTTATTAAAATTTAAAAGTAGATTTTATAACCACTATTAGAAAAGATGATAAGACAATATTAGTAAAACTTGTTGTTAGGTCAAGAGGACTTAGGTTGGCATATTTCGTGAATCAAAACTAGAGTCTGTATTTTTTAATTATTTTTAGTTTAACTAGAATTTTAAAATTTAGTTAGTGTCTAGTTTGTTACCTCTTGGTCATGGTCAGAGATAGAATTCAAGCTTCAACCAAGGGCAAAAGTGTAATCTTCAACATCAAGGATGCAAAGCTAAATTGGCATAACTATATATACTCACCAAAGTATTGTTCATGCACTCATGCATTAGGGTTTTGAGAATTCATGATTTGATTTGGAAAATCCTAATTGATATTGCATTAGAAGTGTTTTTGGAAACTTCTTTCCTTAAAATTTTCTAAGTACAAGATTCTTGAGGACTTCAATTGATCAAGGAATCAATTGAAGGCTGCAAGATCTGTGTCAATCGGTTGACATGTTTCTCAATCAATCGAGCCACTCGAGAGTTCAGTTTCCTTTATAGATTCATCATCGTCATCATCATTGCCTTTATTCCATACGGATGGAGTTGGTCACATTAATTCTCTTTTTCCATTTTTTTCTATTATATACCATGTATTCTCTTAGATTTAATTTTTTTAAATCGTTTTTAACTACTTCCTCCCATATAAGTTTTGGTCGGCCTCTTTGTCGATTACCTTCTAGGCAAACAACTCTTCCTCTCCTAACCGGTGCATCATCGGGTCTTCGACGAATATGATCATACCACCAAAGTCTACTTTATCTAATTTTATCATTTCTGAGCACTATACTTAGTGTACCCCTCACACGTTCATTATTAATCTTATCTTTTCTAGTTACTCCTATCATCCAACATAACACATTCCTTTACAAATAAAAATAATAAAACTTTATTATCTCTACAACTCTAGTTTGTCGATAAATACTCCATCATAGCACAAACTCTAAGACAGACATATAAATAGAGATACACAAGTTAGAGAGATTAGAAGCATATTTTGAGTCCATTCATATATTTTTCTTTTAGCATTCATCAATTGTGTTAGATTGGTGAGTGTTATATTAATGTGTTGACATCATAACTGTTGTGGAGCTAATTTGAACATTTCAACACCAACAAATAAAACCAAGATTGGAGTGAACAATTAGTCTATATATCAAAAATGCTATTGAAGAAGCAGATTCATGAGCACGAAGTCTGTCGAAGAAGCGGACTCTGTGCGTGAGTCTGGTGGATTAATCTATGTCAAGAAGTAACTAGGAGTTTTTAGTTATTTGAACTTTAATAACCTAGTGCAATATCTCTTTTAATAGTGGATTTTTCCCCCTATGTTTTCAAAAATTACGCATTTATGTTTGCATAACACTAAATAACCTTCCTAATGTACATTTTAGGCTTCAAACAAGTAAAAAGACACAATTACACTAAACCATTTCACAATAACACAAAATAAGAAGATGACACATTGTGTAGACGCACCAGCATACCCACTCTCCTGCAATTGTTGGTTGGTCTCGTAGGCAAAGATTCTCTTCTCCATCTTTTTTCCCAAATCATGTTCATTCACTGTTCATGCATAATTGCTCCTAATCCATCCCTGTGCGCTGAACAAGTGTCTGAAATTTGCTTCGCAAGTGAAAAGATTCACTCATTGAATGGCTACGGGTATTGAAATTGGGCGTGGTATACCACAATCTGAATCTCCCTCTCTGTATACCACAGTCTGAATTGGACGTGGGTTTGCATGATATAATCTCTCTCACTCGTAAACTAATACATTCTCTGTATGATATATAATAGGGCGTGGTTTTGCTCAGCAATTGATATACTGCAATTGGTCGGAGACTGCTTTTGCGAGCATCTGAAAGGACTGAAGCAGTGAGGAATGTCGAACGGATATCGATGAATTGAAGCTTAGTGGCTAAGTCCATGCTTGGTTGGTCAGAAAGTGTGGGAATTAGGGGAGAGTGAGAGAATTGTGGGAAAACTAGATATATATATATATATATATATATATATATATATATATATATAATTAGAGTTTATTGGGAAGACCGCGAGTTTCTCTTTAGGGTGAAGAAGGTGGAAGAGAAACTCGTTTTCCAGTCTCAGGCTCGCTCTCTCTCAATCCGTCCATGGAATGAATTGGCACTAAAATACATGGGATAAATTGCGCCCAAAAAAAAACCCTAAACAATGTCCAAATTTGTAAATAACTCCCCTAAATTATATTTTGCAAATAAAATTATTTAAATTATCACATTTTGTTACAAAATATACATATACTTAGTTATTTTTCATTAAGTGACCATAATATATATTCTTATTGAATTAAACTAAACTCCTTTTTTATTAAAATAAATTATAAAAAAATTCATAATATTTTGATGACATTTTTTTATCAAATTTGTATAAATTTATCTTTAATTCTTGAAAATAATTTTATTTAAAAACTATTAAGTAAATTTTTTTTAAAAAATTGTGTAATTTCTTAATTTTTCATGAATATACTGCAGGAAAAATATATATTTTTTATTTAAGTAATTTTTTAATTTTTTTATGAATATAGTTGGATATAATAAGTTTTATTATAAATAGTAAAGTTTTAATAATAAGTTAATTATTCTAGAAAATGACTAAATCTAGTGGTAATTATAATTTGTGTATTTTTTTTCCATTGTTATGATAAATTAATATCAATAATAAAATTAAGGTAAATGGTATAATTAATATTTTTATAAGAGAAAAGATAATGAATTTGGTTTGGGTTGGCTCCTCAGTGTATTTGGTTTGGGTGACTCACGGATTTAACTTGTGCATGGTGGTGGTCCTTGTGGTGTTTTCTGGTGAGGTGGTTTTGGGTTCATGAGGGAACTTGAGGTTGAAGATTGGTGGGTTTATAGATGGTGGTGGCATGGTAGCCTCGGCAGGGATTGGTTGTGACTACCATGGTTTTAGGCTAGCCGTGGGTTCATGGGCTCGATTCCATGCATGGTGGGAGGTTAGTCGATTTTGATGGTGTCTTGGTGGTCTTGGGTTTTCGTCAACTTTGTGGTGAGGGTGTTGGCTATGTATGATTTTAGTGGGTGTTTGGTGTTGGTTGTTTTGAAATAGATTTACTCACGGCTTAGTGATGAAGATGGTGGAAGAGTGGATATGACAATGGGTTGTTCGGTGAGAGGAGGGATGGCAACGGGGCGGGTACGGCACGGGTTTGTCTAAACCCGTCCCTGCCCCGATGCCTTCAACACAATTACCAAATCCGCCGCGAGTTTGAAACGGGATGGAATTTCAAAACCCATCCCCGCCCCTTTAAGAGAAACCCCACTCCGTCCCCGCCCCGTTTAAAATTTCAAAAGGGGTGGGACGAGACGAGGTGAAGCGGGGCTCATCCCCACAAAATTGTAACCACATCAAACATCAATAAAAATTAATTTTCTCAAAAAATACGAGCCTAGTAGGTAGTACCAAGTTTGATACTATTAAATTCAAAATAGTATAACCCCTGTTTAGGAAGTAAAATGACAATATTCCACAATTAAATAGCCTATTACAGAATATATTTTACAACTAAATAACTTAGTAACAAGTTTGATCCAACAATTAAAGAAGTGTTAATACAACAAAAAGATAAAATAAAAACATAAGTATTAATACAACAAAAAGTAAAATTATAATTTGTATATATATATATATATATATATATATACATATAAATATATTTATAATAATAAAATATATAGGCGGGGCGTGGCGGGTACGAGACGGGTTATTATAGAGTCCCGAACCTGTCCTGTACCCGCGGCGGGTTTTGATTTTTTTTCATAAACCTGCCCCTACGGAAAAAAAATGGATCCCATACCAGCCCTAAACGGGGCGAAAACCTGGCGGGGCGGACAAAATTGCCATCCCTAGGTGAGAGTTGTAAAATGGTGTTGGGTTATTTGGGTTCATGTTGGGTTTTGTTTGGGTCATGGGAATTTAAATGGGTTTATTTTTGGGCTATGTGATTTGGACGGGGTCGAAATTAAGAATAAGTCCAGTATCATTTAAAAGAAATAAATGGTGGGTTTGACATTGGATTAGGCTGAAATTAAGAATAGGCCCAGTATCATTTAAAAAGAATAAATGGTGGGCTTGACATTGGATTGGGCTGAAATTAAAAATAGGCCCAGTACTATTTAAAAGGAATAAATGGTGGGCTTGACATTGAATTGGGCTGAAATTATGAACTTGGATTGTGTAACTAAAAAGATTATGGGTCAGTTTAACACTTCTGTTTGGGCCTCTAGTGTTATGGACCTGAATTGTGGGATTAAATTTTATGTGGTTGCTAATTGTTTAAAATTAGAAAATTGGAGAAAAATATTTTTAATGCTCCATAAATTGCGTAAAAAAATTCCGAAATTATATGTTTTAGCATAATAGAACTTTTTATGTAGGAATAGTTGGTTCTAAGAATTAAAACTCGATTAGCGACGTTTGAGCATATTGAATATACAAGTCGGTCATTTAATTTAATTTATTAAATGTTAAAAGCATTTAATAAATTATAAATGATAAAATGTTGGAATAAAGAATGTTTTGTTTTTACTTTTGTTTTAATTTAGTTTAAATTGGGAAAAATATCCTTTAAAGCTCTAAATATTACGAAAAACTCTAGAGTGGTATATTTTGTAATAATAAACTTATGCTAAAATAATTAAGTTTAGAAAAGATTTATATGGTGAATCCTAAATTGATAAATTAATGTGAACATTTGATAAATCTTAAAAACTTGAAATCTTGGAAATGAGTTAAATTTCCTTAACGTTGAAAAGCTTGGTCTAAATTGGAGAGATAGTCTAGGACTAACTCTTTTAAAGAATTTCTTTAGGTATGGTTAGGGACCTACCTATTGGGAGTGCACTACTCTTTTGTTATGGCTATTGGGCGAAGCATATCCTTATTGTGTGGACGTGATTCGGGACCATCTGGAGGAGTAGATGTATAAGCCCAGCCACATATGCGATCTTATTTAATTTAGGACTACGCAATGTGCACCACTTATTGGCTAAGCATGTCATTTATTTGAGGGGAGTTCGAGGCTCATGTGAAGTTAATAATGTTTAAGCTAATTTAGAATATTAACTTAATAAGGAGTTGTTGAGAATATGGTTCATGTATTAAAGAAATTGTGGATATGATAATTAATTATAATTTAATTATCATAAGAAAATTGTGATTTTAATCAAACAAAGATTGTCGTACGAGTTCTTATATATAAGAATATAAAACAATGTCAATTTGCTAAGTAATAATAGTGTTTAACAGTTTTCTTGCTAAGCTTGTGAGCCTACTCCATTTTATTTTCAAATACACAATGAATGGAGGCGCGGTATAGGATAATGGAGACCATCTACATGTAAATACTTTTGACATGTAATTATTTCTTGTTGTACATAGAGGATATTCAAAATAAGGGATGATCATCTTTTGTTTTAATGTAAATATTGAAAGTATGTATGTGACTATAGGTGTTGTATTTCAAAAGTCTAAGTTTGTGGCTCGGAGCAGACTCTTGTTTCCGTGACATGCTTCCATCAAATTGGCAATCCATGTGACATTAGTTTAAAAAGAGATAAAAAAAATAAACTACAGATAATCAAGTGGAAATAAAAACATATACTAGTCACATTAATATATAAGACAATACAATATATTGTTCATGATTGGTGCAATGAAGATCGAGCAGGAAAATCTTGAAAATAAAATTCATGCAAGCACCTTAATTACCAAGAAATTAAAAATAAATAAAAATATCCAAGTAGCAATGAAATATTTTTATATACTGTAAGAACTCGACGTTTCAAATTTAAATCAATACTCACAGTTATTTCGATCTGATGCAGCCTTAAATAAAGTCTTCCCTGAATTGAAGATGTAATTTGTGTTAATTAGCAGAGGCCAAAATCCGCAGGAAGGAGAGTAGCTTGCTGCAAATAAAATTGCTGTATATATATGACACATTATTCATATATATATATATATATATATATAATCTGAAGAAAGCTTACTTAAAACTTTCAAAGGAGACCCGGCAACATAAAAAACATTGAAAAAGTATATGACCGATAAGTCCTTCTATCTAGAAAGCTAGTCTATATGCATAAACATATATATATATATATATATATACACCCACGCATGCATGCATATATATATGCATACAACATTACACCATGCGTGCATTAGCATATATACACACGCACATGCTAGAGTTATCTTTTGTTTGATATATCAAATGTTATTTTCTCCTTGCATTAAAAGCTTCTTTCGAGGCTTCTGTGAACTAGTTGAAGTTTCTAGCTAAGTTGTTTGCTGTCCTCCATTGATAATCAATGAACCAGTCATTTAATTGCCCCATGCAGAGAGAGAGAGAGAGAGAGAGAGAGAGATGTCAAATGCTATTTTCACTTACTGTAAAACTTCTTCTGTTGATTCTCTGAACTAGTTGAAGTTTCTGGCTAAGTTGTTGCCTGCATCCACGGATAATCAATGAATGAGTCAATTAATTGCCCCGTGCACAGAGAGAGAGAGAGAGAGAGAGAGCGACAATCTTAACTTAAACACACCTCTAAGATATGGAAACTGTAATGTACTATCACCCCCAAAAGCAGAGTAATTGAAGAAGAAATGTGCTGCTTATATATATTATAAGTTTTCCAAACAGAAATCCAATAACACAATGCATCCGGCCAAATATAGGTATGCATGTGTAATTTGAATATGATTATATGTATATGTATATGTACACGCCAAACTTCCCCGTAATGATTTGACTCCAAAGCTCATTCGTACAGTAGACTTTACATTTACGTACGTACTCTATTACTTGGCATTATGTTCGTTTAAAAATAATCCACATAAAAATTGGACTCGCATTAAAAGAAAATAGTTGAAAAATAAAAAAAGAAGAAAAAGTCAATGAATCTTTTTCCTAAACGGAACCTTAGGGTTAAGGTTAGAGACCCCTCTGCGACTCTTCCGGGCCATGATGAAACATGAATAAATTTTATATATATATATATATATATGATGAAATTGAAAGTCTAAGACCTTTAATATGTTTTATATGGTACGTACCATGTTATATTAATTTACAAATAGTGAAGATTGACAATTGAGAGACTTACAAGGAACTGACAAATGGAATATATTACAAAGGAAAAAAAAAATGAAAGTGAAATTAAAAGTGTGATCTCTGCGTGAGAAATAAAAGAAAAGGAAGGTGTGCAGCGCAAAAAATGGGAAGAAATGTGCGAATTTAATGTAGATTGTTGTACAGGGGGATGAGTGTGATTTTAACCCGGCTAAAATTCCGGTTGCAAGTAATTATATATGTATGAATGAGTGCAGAAGTGTACAAAAATGGGTTAAACCCGTAAACCGGCAGACCGGTTGGTTTGGTCATTCGATTCTCGGGTTGGGTCCTACAAGCTTATATATATATATATATATATAATATAATATAATATAGAAGTTGGTATAATAAGTACAAAAATTTTAGTCTAGCCGTTAAGAGTGGTTAAAAAATTAATCATATAGTTCAAAATATTTTTTTTACTATTTAATGTTTAAAATCACTATATTTAATGGTCATAGTTACGAGTGCATGATAGTGTCGTAAACACGGGTATACACTATTATATATATATACAAAAATTTTAATTTAATGATCAAAAGTGATTAAAAAATCAATCATGTAATTCAAAATATCGTTTGTTATCTATGGTTTAAAATCACTCTATTTAACAGTCACAAGTGCATGAAAATGCTATAGACACAGGTATACACTAGCATATATATATATATATAACAGTCAAAAGTAGTTAAAAAAGCAATCATGTGTTTCAAAATATTTTTTGCCATCTACAATAATAAACCACTATATCTAACGGTCACAATTACGAGTGTGTGATAGTGCCGTAGGCACATACATACACCAGTATATATGTGTGTATATATATATATTTATATATTTTATATATAATATACATTCTAGACACCACATTTTGCTCCCCTCCTCAAGTCCATCAATAACTACAATCAATAAATTCTAAAGACTTCACATCTACTCGAAAGATTATTTTTTTATCATTACAAATTGTTCTAGTCTATTTCACTATTAAACGTGAAATCAATTCGAAATCAACCCCCAATTAAGATTTTTGTTCTCATAATTTTTGTAACCGTTGACATCAACTAGTTCCAAAGACTTGAAATTCACCCCCAAATGATAATTCAAAGCAATATGATTGACTAATTCGTTGTGATAGAGTTCTCTACCGCACACAACACGGTCTTTTCGTCCAAGTCAAGTGGATTGATGCATTGAATGATTTTTCCTTGTATTAATGTCACAAAGTCTGTCCTTCGACCCACAAATCAACACCTTGAAATAGTCATAAGGACCAACAAGTCTCTTCCAGAAAGTGACTCAGCTGGAAAATTGTCCCTCCTGAAAATCATACCTGCCACGCTTTGATTCCAAATGATGTGTAACAGTGCTTCATCTCATAACTAATAATCTCTATTGAAATGCTTCATCTCATACTCATTACAAAATGCTTCAACTCATCAACAATTCCCGAAATTCTTTTGGGTTATGGTTCCACTTTCAACTGTTAACTTCTCAACGAGTTTATATAAGAGCGTATTTTAAAGAAAAATTAAAGTAGTTTTCTCACTGGCCACCGTCCACTGAGAACATCTACAATGTACCTAGTGTAAATATATTGGACGAATCTAATTTGTATGTGTTTAATACGTACTATAAGACTCATTAAACGTGTACACGTACAACTCAAATTTACCCGATATATTTACACCGAATATAACTTAAATCTTCTCTTACCTACCCTCTCTCAATATCTGAGGATCATACTCCCCAGTAGTTGTCCTCTTATCCAAATCGAAAATATTAGGCCATCAACGTCTGGCCAAACAAACTCTAGACAAGCAAACTCTGCTGTATGACCTAATTTGTGGAACCCACCTTTGATTGACTAAGTGCTTCATAACACATAGACAAGCAATTGTTTTTTTTATTATTTTTTTTTGTCTTTACATTTATGAAAGTTTGTGTCATATATATATATATCATTCACTTAAATCTCAATAACTTTTACTGTAAATTGAATTTTTTGATCAAACTATTTCTGTTAGAAAGATAATTTCGAAAGCTTTAATTTAAGTACCACTTGGGATTTTTTTTTTTTTTACTTAAAACGAAAACATTATGAAAATTTTAAGTTAAAAAAGTATAGATTTTTTTAACATATATATGTATATATATAAAATTTTAAATTACTTTAATTGTGAAAGATTATTTAATTGTATAGATAGTAAAAATTCAAAAAAATTATTGTAGAGTCAAAAATTTAAAAATACTAATATAATGATGTGACTTATTAAAATATATGACTAATTGAAGATTAAATTTGGAGAACCACTTCTCGCAAATCTATAGTCTTAATGTCAACAATTCCAGCGTCTTATTATTGTTGGGGACCGCCCTTTGGCCTATTGCCTTCTCGTCAAGTCAGGCTACAATAAGGGAAAAAAAAGGGGAGACGACAAAATTGTCCACTCAAAACAACATCCAAATTATACGAGCTTTGTGACCATCTCTCTTATATGTGTGTATATATATTTTTTAAATCAATAAAATTTTATTACCAATTAATTGTATATAGATATTATATATATGACCCGGTATCATCATACAATCTGAAGAAAGCAATTGCTTAATTGTTTTGACTTTCAAAAGAGACCCAGCAACAAAAATACATTGGAAAAAGTATGTGATAAGCCTTTCTAGAAAGCTAGACATATATGAATAGGAAGAAGTATATGATAAGCGTTTCTAGAAAGCTAGACATGTATGAATAAGCATATACATTTATACACACGCAGACGCACATGCATGCATATGCACACACGTCATGCATGCATTCACATATATATACACACGCACAAATGCAACATTAGTAAAATATACACCACAAGCTAGCCATTTTTCTTGTTTAATATATCAAATGTTATTTTCTCCTTACTATAGATCTTTTTTGGCTTCTCTGAACTAGTTGAACTTTCTAGCTAAGTTGTTAAATGAACGACTCAATTAATTGCCCATGCACAGAGAGAGAGAGAGAGAGAGAGAGAGAGAGAGACACCTAAAGTCGAGTAAACTCGGAGCTGAAGAAGAAATATGCACTTCTAATGATATACGTTTTTGAACAGAGACTCAATATAAGAAGACGTGAAAATACATGTCTGACTTTTCGGACAATTAGCCAAATTTACATATGTATGCATCTACACATAAATTAAACTCCTGGGAATGATTCAAAAGCTCATCCCTACACTGGACAACTTCTGAAGAATATATACAAAAAATGGGAAGAAATGTGCGAATTTAATGTAGGTTATTGTATAGGGGGATGAGTATGATTTTAACCCGGCTAAAATTCCGGTTGCAAGTAATTATATATGTATGCATGAAGTGTAGAAGTGTACAAAAATCGGTTAAACCCGTAAACCGGCATATATAGCGATTGGTTTGGTCATTCCATTCTCGGGTTGGGTATATATATATATATATATAAGTTTGGTATAACGGGGACAAAAATTCTAATTTAACAGTCAAAAGTGGTTAAAAAATCATGTAGTTCAAAATATTTTTTGCTATCTACGATTTAAAATCACTCTATCTAACGGTCACAGTTACGAGTGATTGATAGTGCCGTAGGCACATGTATACACTAGCATATATATATATATATATATATATATATATATATATAAGTTTGGTATAATAAGGACAAAATTTCTAATATAACGGTTAAAAGTGGTTAAAAAATCAATCATATAGTTCAAAAGGTTTTTTATTATCTACGGTTTAAAATCACTCTATCTAACGGTCACAGTTATGAGTGCATGATAGTACCGAAGACACAGGTATACACTTGCATATATATATATATATAGTCAAAAGTAGTTAAAAAATAATCATGTGATTCAAAATATCTTTTGCTATTTACGGTATAAAATTACACTTTCTAACAACCACAATTGTGAGGGTGATAGTCACTACAAGGTTTTTTATATCACCGGCGGTTTAAACCATCGAAAAATACCTTTAAAATCGCTCGAAAAAATATCACCGAAGTTTCATCGGCGATTAAAAAATTTGTCAAAAAATATCCTGCCGGTAGAGAATTACCGGCAGTTTTTTTACAACCGCAGAAATTCTACCTGCAGTTTTAACCGCCTGTAAATACCTTTAAAATACCGGTAATGATTAATTTTTACCGGCAGTTTACTATGAACCGCCAATAATCGTTAATTTTTACTGACAGTTTATTGTGAATCGCCGGCAAATTATTGGCGGTTTTAGAAAAACTATCGAAAAAATTCTTTTTTTTTTTTTTTCTCTTCCCCTCCCCTCACTACTTTTCCACAACATCAGTGTACATTTTGACATCCAAATTAGTCAAATATCAAACATTAACAGCCAAAAAAAGTTTCATTCATATTCAAATTAAATTTGACATCCACATTAATTAAATATTAAACTTTAACAAAGGATAAGTTGCAAAACCCTCTCAAATTAAGCCATAAAATAATATTAAGCATAGTTGAGAGGATCGAATTCAAATTAAGCCATAAAATACAATAGTACAAGATAATTATTGTATTAAGTATGATAAAAAAATAAAAAAAAAGCATACAATTAAGGTTCAATTCATACATAAAGAAGGTTCAACTACTCAATTATTTCTGAAGAAGTAGATGTATAAAGGAAATGCTCACTTCAGTTCATAATTACAATGAAGTAAAACGAGTATAAGACTTCAGTTCATAATTACAATGAAGTAAAACGAGTATAAGGCATCGATTGTCCAATATCTTCCCCAATGAGCATCTGCCAAGGCAGCTCCGAGCAATGTGGCTTGTCAAAGTGTAATATTTGTTGCAGCGGACACCAAATGCCAAGACAGCTCCGAGCAATGTGCACCCCTTTGATGGTTCCCTTTTCTTCAACCAGAGATGTGACTGTTCCTTGCTCCAATGTTACATTGTAGAGAAAATTAAGCAAGTGACATGAGTAAGAAATTGAGGAAAGTTACTAGTTACAGATAAATCATCTTTACGTCGGCCATTGGGCAGGTATTAAATGGGTCAAATATCAAACAGAATATAGAATTAGCTTCACATGCCCAATGAACTATGTCAAACGTACCAAGCAAGGTACTACGAAAAGGGAAAAAAATTTATTATAACAAGTAAAAAATCAAATTAGAACAATTCAACAACAGTTCTTTTGTTTTTCCATAATTG
Organism: Cornus controversa; assembly: GCA_026545225.1. Lineage (NCBI taxonomy): Eukaryota > Viridiplantae > Streptophyta > Magnoliopsida > Cornales > Cornaceae > Cornus > Cornus controversa. The sequence continues at coordinate 24,993,668 of CM048852.1, forward strand.
GGTGAGTTTTAGTTATATAGAAATACACAAGTTTGTCTAGCTTTCTTAATCATGATGTGAATAAAATAAGAGAGTCTTATCAAGATTTATAACAAATAATTGGACTACGAGAATATGACAAATGAAGTGAAAGACAGAAATAGTACTTGGGATTCCGTCTACTTCGGTCAAATCTCTTTCGATAACATGGACGTTGGGTTCATCATACAACCAGTGGTAGAAGACAACGTTGCTGATTAGACTCAAAACCAAAATATTTACCCAAAAAAATAAAAACCATCTTGCCAAACAAAAATATGTCATCATCATATATGATTTCATTTTTCCCAATCATCCCATTTTCTTTCTTTTTCTTTAAAAATTTATACCGAACACAATATACTATATTTCTTCATTATCTTTCGTATCTTTTTCTTTCAATTCTCTCCAACCAAAATGGGTCTAAATAACCCACCCATGACTTGTCTTTTCATTGTGACTACTTGGGATTCTGTCTAGTTCGGTCAAATCTCTTTCGATCACATGGACGTTGGGTCCATCCTGCAACCAGTGGTAGAAGACAACATTGCTGATTAGACTCAAAACCAAAATATTTACCCAAAAAAAGAAAAAAATAAAAACCATCTTGCCAAACAAAAATATGTCATCATCATATATGATTTCATTTTTCCCAATCATCCCATTTCCTTTCTTTTCCTTTAAAAATTTATACCGAACACGATATACTATTTTTCTTCATTATATTTCGTATCTTTTTCTTTCATTTCTCTCCAACCAAAATGGGTCTAAATAACTCACCCATGACCTGTCTTTTCATTGTGACTTTTTTGTTTTTGGTTATAATGTTAGAGTGGGGAGTGTCTTTCCATGAGTTGACGTGTGAGTTCCTTACGCATAGCAAAGCGCTAATGTAACCTCTATTGTATTAATTTGGAAAAGAATACCAAAAGAAAATCATTGATTATACTGAGAATAACAGTTAGGTAATATAAAGCCTAATTATTAACTTTCTTAAAAAAATAAAAATAAAAAAAGACAACATATTCCTTTCCAAGCAATATTAAGTAAAACTTGGGGAGAATGTTGAAATCCCCAACTAAATAGTCCAAGTAAAGCTTGAGTTGAGGGACATTGTCCAAGTCAAGCAAAGCCATATTCAAAGCAAGTTCTAATTTCAGTGTGCGAAGAGAGGGAGAGAGAGAGAGAGAGCAAGCATGGCATTTTCAAAGGTTCGTATGCTACTCAATGACCCTGACAAAATAGAAGTAGGAAGTAGGATTGGTGTTATTTTTCAAAGAGGTATGCTAGGTCTCATATGCCCTTACGATATACAAGTAAAAAGAAACAAAATTGTGAAATTAGATGATTCAACTAGTTCAAAGGGGGATATAACAACTTTCTGTGTACTTTTTTTTTATAAGGTAAGTTTGTATATAAAATGGAAGATAAATGTACAAGAGAGGTCAACAAATAACCAACTGGAGGCATGAGCCTCAAACAAGAAAGAACATGAACAACCAAGCAGACAAACAAGATTTGAGCCTTCACCATGGAATACATCAATTACAGAGGGGATAGAGATTGTGAAGCAAGCAGCAATATAGCATCATGTAGCTATTTGTGGAGGCTTTATCAAGGCACACCTGAAACATTTGGAACATTTTCTTGGTTAGAGGTCAGGGGGCTTTCATGAAGGCCTAATTGTGAAGCTTAGAAGATGCCATGTTGCTGCAAGTTGTCTGGCTGCAATACTATCCTTGAAAGAACATGAGTGAAGTCTCATAATGATTGTTTTGTGATAGACTTGATAATGATTTACAGATTTGAGGATTTGTTTCTGATGACTCTGTTATTTCTCAGTCCAAATAGCATACACACAAGTTGTAAGGACAAGTTTGTGAAAAGGTTAACAATGGGGTGTGTCCATTCAGTTGAGGCTCAAGAAAGGGTGGATTGCCAAGTAGAGAGATTAGTATGGAAATTGCATAAGCTTTGAAAGTGATTCTAAATGGTGGTGGAGAAAGGGCATTGAGAAAAGAGATGGTTATGGTTTTCCATGGCAGCTAAACACAAGGTGCATCAGTTGGAAATTTTTTTGTAAGCTATAGAAGATTTATCAAGTGTGGAGAGTTTTTCAAGAGCAGTAAGCCAAAGAATGAAGCTATGTTTAGGGATATTGTGTTTGAACCAAACCAGATTGGGCCATTCCAGAGGAGGTGGTAAAACAGAGATTTCTTGTATGGTAAGAGTAAGGGAAAAAGATGTTTGGTTAAGCCAAAGAAAATAGTCAGGAGAGGAAGCATTTGGGGCAGTAAGAGAGGAGATGTCTCTCAATTCTAGAATGATTCTTTGTAAGCATCTTGGTATATTCCATTGTCCATTAAAGATGATGGAGCTGACCTTGGTGTATCTACCAATGGTAGAACTAAGTAAAGCAGAATGAGAGAATTCATTGATAAAAGGGTTGCCATTCAACCATGAATCAAACCAAAAATGAGAGTGACAACCATTACTAATTTTGAAGTGAGCAAAGGTCTTGCCAAGGTTTTTAATTGGAAGATTTTCCTCAATGACCATGAACAATAAGAGGGCATGTTGATATCCCAAAAACATTTCTATTTGATGATGTAAGAGTGAATCCATTTGCACCATAGACTATCAGAATTGCTGAAAAGATACCATATGTGTTTAAGCATTATTCCTTTGTTCAAAATAGTCAAGTTAGGGAGGTTCAGTCCACCAGAACTTTTTGGAAGACAAACTGACGCCGGACAGAATAGTGATTATTCTGTAAGCTAGTGTCAACAGGCAATTCACAGAAAAGAATGCAAGGGAATCGCCCAAAAACTCAGAGGAAAGCCTCTAGTATTCAAATTATTATTCAAAATCAAAGTTGACCTCAAATCGATCAACCCACAAGCCGGGCTATATAGCTGAGAAATCGTAAATATCAGAATCTTACCAAAAATAGCAAAATCCCAAAAATCATACCAAAATGAAATACGAAATAAAAGAAATAAGCTGCCAAAAATTTGCCCAAATCAAGTTTAGAATCATTGCTTAAACGATAAAACAAAATATTACTATAAAAGGAAAGAAAAACTAAAAATAGGGATTCGGAAGGAAAAATAGTAGATTTTGGGTTAAAAAAATATGTTCGCTAGGTGCCTACGACATGCGCGTCGAAGAGAGCTTTTTGAATTGGGATCATAAGAGTGATTTTGATACCCATAGCCAAAGTTATGGCCAAAATACCAAAACGCACCCAAAACTGCCCCAATTAGGGACAAGATTATGGCTTCCTGCCATCTTTGCGTTGATCTGCCAACTCAAGGTATCTAAGCGCCATCAATGTGTCATCTGACAACTCAGTACCATCTGACTCGAATCCTCCTGCATCATAAACTTGGAGCCAAGCAACCTTAGAGTTCCTTTTGACGGTGTTTTAACCAGACTAGAGAAACTTTCTAATAAGTGAATTGATGAGTTTAATGCTCTGTTTTGGAAGGATGAAGATGTTCATCCAGTATAGTTGGATGCTAACGAGCACAACTTTGCACAATTGCAGTCTACTAGCATAAGACAAGAGTTTGCTTAACCAATGGTTAATTCTAGCAAGAATCTTGTTCACGTACTAGAGAGGAGCAGTGGGTTAGATTGAGTCTATTGGAAATGAGAGGGACACCAAGATAAGTGAAATGAAGTTCTCCTGTGTTGAATTAAAGAGAGTTTTTAATGCTTTGCTGCACATGAACTGGAACCCCCGAGAATAAAATATTACTTTTGGAAAGGTTAGCCTTAAGGCTAGAGAGTGAAAAGAAGATATCAAGCCCCTACTTTAGGACATTGATTGAATTAAGAGAGTTATGGCCAAATAGAAGTAAATCATCAACATATATAAGGTGGTTGAGATTCAAATCATGGCATCTCTAGTGGGGAATGAAATAAGGGTTGTTAAGAGTGAGTTTGTTAAGGATTTATGAAAGGACCTCCATTGCAAGCACAAAAAAGAAAGGAGAGCGGGGGTCTCCCTGTCTAATGCTTCTTTTGCTTTTGAAAAACCATGAGTCTCACCATTAATGCAAATGGAGAAGCTTGGTGTTATGATGCACAACTTGACCCAATGGATGAAAAGGGGAGGGGGGGAAACCCATTAAAAAAAGAGAATCCAACAAAAAGTCCCATCCCAATGAATCAAAAGCTTTTTGCAAGTCAAGTTTGATTGCATATCTAGGAGGAATTGAGTGTCTATGATAACCCTTAAGCAACTCTTGGGCAAGAAGAACATTGTCAGCAATTCACCTTTTTTTAATGAATGTAGCTTGTGTAGTGTTGATGAAGGAGGGTATAATGGGTTTTATTTTATTGGAAAGGAACTTAGAAATGCATTTGTATAGGATGTTATAGCAGGCAATTGGTCTGAAGTCATTCATAGAGGATGTATTCATAATTTTGGGAACAAGGGCAATCAAAGTGCAGTTGATCTCCTTCAGAATTTTTCCAAAGATGAAGAAGTCTCTAATGGCATATGTAACTTCGGAGCCAACAATAGGCCAAGCTTGTTTGAAGAAATGGGAAGTGTAATCATCAGGTCCAAGAGATTTGTTGTTACCAAAGGAAAAAAGATATTGTTTGATTTCAAGGTTTGTAGGAATGGTAGTCAGGTTTGGAATGGAGTGAGATGGAATGGAATGGAAGATATGTTGTGCTAAAATCTAAATACCAGGATATAAAGGGGTAATGTTAAGTAAGGATTGGAAATGGTTAACAAAGGAAAGGTTAATGGATGTTTTGTTAACAATTTGTTCACCTGTAAGTGCAACAATGGAGGAGATTTTATTGTGATTATACCTATAGTTGACCATTTTGAAGAAAAAGGAAATGTTTCTGTCACCTGCTGAAAGCCATTGGACTCTAGCTTTCTGTTTTCAAATGTTTTCTTCACAGATGCTAAGATGGGTGAAGGATTGAAGAAGTGTTTTCTCAAGACCTAGAAGATTGGCATCAGATGGGTTTGTATCAAGGTTGGTTTAGCAGAAAAGGAGATCTTTTTTTGTGTCTTTCACTTTGGAGGAAATGTCATTGTAATCTCTATTGTTGAGGGCCTTGAGAGGAAGCTTAAGGTGTTTAAGCTTTTGAGTGATAATGAACATGGGGCTGCCACTGATTTGAGCTTGCCAGGTGAGGCTGACAATGTCAAGAAATGATGGATTGGAGCACAAAAAATTAAAAAAATTGAAGGGTAAGGATCTAGGTTGATTAATGGGACCAAGAGTGATGATGCAAGGGCTATGGTCTGATACACCTTGAGGAAGGAAGTTACAAAATAAGGATGGGAACAACACATTCCAAGAGAGGTTGATTATTGATCTGTCTAATTTCCTAGAGATATTAGCAATTCCAATACTTTGGTTTGACCATGTAAAGAAAATACGTAAAAATTTGAGGTCCTTAAGGGAAAGAGAGTTTACACAGCCCTTGAAATCTTTCATTTTAGGAGTCCATCTGATTGATCCACCATATCTCTCATTAATATTCAAGACTGTGTTGAAATCACCCCCAAGAAGCCAAGTTTGTTGCTGTGTTACAATGGAATGAGCTCTAAGGTTGGACCAAAGCCTCTGTCGACCCAATCTAGAGTTGTATCCATAAATGAAGGATAGGTTAAAAGAGTTAGTACATCCAGCCTTCCTAGCAACACAGTGGATGACTTGTTCACTTTCTTCAACAACATGAAGATTGTACATGGAAGAGTTGTAGATGATCTAAATCCTACCCATAGAAGAACTGTTATAGTTGTCAAGGATCCTCCATTGATTGGCAGAGGAGCCAGAGATATACCTGAAAATAATATTTTGGTTAACCTGTAGAACCTTAGTTTCAAGAAGAGCCAACACACCCAATTTGTGTTTAGAAAGAAGTTTCTTGACCTCAAGTTGTTTGATAGGGGAATTGAGACCCCTAATGTTCCAAAAGAAGATAGTCATTTGGACTGAGAGTTACAGTGAGTAATCAATCCCCTAAACCCTTTGAGAGTATATTTGGGTTGATTAATCTTGGCCTTTCCTTTTTCTTTTCCTTTCAAACTTTTCATCATCTTCTTCTTCTTATTTGAGTGGACAGACTTTTTGTTTGAATGTAAAGCAATAGAGGAGAAGAGAGTCAGAGGGAGCTTCAATCTCATTCTCAGGATCATCTTGATCAATATTGAAATTAGCATTTTCAAATATAGTATCATCATCTTCAGAGTTTCCAGCCAGAACATTAAAGTGGTTAGAGAGCTTGATAAGATCAAGGAGAGGTTGTAGAGCACATGAGAGGGAGTTAAAATTTTTGGTGGGAGAAAATATAGAGGGTTTGAAGGAGGATAGGTCAACCATGATATTAATTGGTTTAAAAATATGAGAAGGAAGGGGACTTGGGGTAGGGTCATGGGGGGTATCAATACTGTTCATATGTGGAGACTAGGAGTGATGTGAAGGTGAATGGGGTTTAGATTCACATAAGAAGGGATGTTGCACTGGAAGTCTATTGTTGTGAAGAGAGGAGGAGTGCTTCTTTGTAACCAATGTCCATTGATTATCTAGAGGTGGGTGTGAATATGATTCTGTAGGAATAGAGGGATTAAAATAGTGTTTTGCTGAGGTATGGTTTGTTGAGCAATCAGGATGGTCAAAGGTATTATAGGTGATACAAGAGGTGGGTTTCTAAGGATATTGAACATCAATTTGGATAGATTAACCATTGCTTGTGTTGAGAAGAAAGCAATTAATCAAAGGGCTGGAGGGAGAGATTTCAATGCAAATTCTAGCAAAATCAATTCTCTTCATGGATTGGGTTATATGATCAGAATACAATGGTTTACCAATGGCATTTGCAATATAGCTAAGGCCACTGGAGGTCCAAAATTGTAAGGGGATGTTGAAGACCTTTACCCAAATGGGAATCTTGCTTGTGAGTTCTTGGCTAATAAGAGTGTTAGAGTTCCATTTTTCAAGATTCAGCTTTTTGTGAGCAATTATCCAAGGACTTTCTTTAATAATGGAGGATGAGGTTGCTTCATTAGAAAATCTAAAAAGGAAAAATCCTTTGCAGTTGGCAATGACAGCTTTAAGGCCTCTCTTATTCCAAAGCTTAAAGGCAGATGATTCAACAGTTTTGAAAGGGACTCTGAAGTTAGAAAAATGTCTAACAAGGGTAGAGTTCCATAACTGTTCACCCTTAGAAGAAACATCCCTAGGAGGGTCCACAGTAAGTTTGCCATTAGTGGATGAAGGTTGGTGGTATTCAAAAACCATATAGGAAAGTTGGGGAAGGTTGGTGGTGGTTAACATATGCCAACTTTTTTGGTTACATGAAAGAGGGATATAACTTGTGGCAGAAAGGGTGTTCAATTTGTTTAGAGAAGGGTCAAGTGGGGGTAGGGCTAGGGAAGGATGGGATGGTTCGTAAATGGGGGAAAAATGGGGTTGACTGATGGGGGTAGGTGAGGTTGGTGATGCAAAAATTTTGAATTTGAAATTGGTTCTCACGCGCCATGGTGCTGCAAGTGGGAATGGCAGAGTTTATATCAGGGCTATGGTGAGGAAGGATTTGGTTAGGAAGGTGAAGAAACAGGGGTGAGGTTTGGATGGTGAACTAGATGAGGGTCTGATAGGAGGGGGTGAGTTGGAAGATGCAAGGGGTGAGACTGGAATAGAGAGTTCACCAATGGTGATCGATCCAATGATGTTTGGTTGAGAATCACTGTTATTTAAAATGGCCACTGTTGCGGGTTGAGAGTAATTTAGAAGACGAGGAGTGTTAACCAGAGGTTGTGCAGGTTTAGACGCAAAATTGAAGTGTTGTTCATTTTGATGGATCCTTTGGACTGCGAGAAAAACATTAGCGAATTGAGATTGAAGGTGAGTCATGGAGGAGAGATGCTTATCATGTGAGGCAGAAGCATAAATGAGTTATTTTTTAGAAAACCAATGACCTCAATGAGTTTAGCATTACCTGAATCCATAATAGTTGGGGTGATGCGTTGAGAAGCATTTTTGAGTTACTTTCAGAGAGAGTCAACTATAAGGATGAGTTCAGCCTTTTCAGTATCAACTGAGAGGTTTTTGATTTGTTGTTTGAGAGTTGCAACTTCTTCAATGAGATCAGCCTTGGAGGACTCCATGATGGATGGGTGGAGTCCCTCTGGAAGAATTCTGATATCATCAAAAATTTCATTTATAGAGTTAAGGAGATGGTCTTCTTCAAGTGCTTCAAGTATTTTTAAGTAAGTGGAATGGGATATGTTGGAAAAATGGGTGTTTGTGGAGGGGGTGAGTTTGCTGGGTTGGTTAGAATCAGGTTTGGTTTCTTATTGCTTGGGTGATTTTGGAGGGTTGGTGAGAGATTTTTAAGGTAAGCAGATGTCAAAAGGAGTCAAGGGACGTTTTGATCTTTTGAGGATATGAGATGGAAAAGAATTAACAGTATGAGGTGGGGGAATGGTGAGTGGTGGATGAAGAAGGGGAGAGGGGAAGAGGGAGAATGTGTTGCAGGGATGTTGCCCCTGCTCATTGCGAGTTTTCAAAAGGACTGACTTTCTGTGTACTTACAAAAGAATAAAGACACATTTTATGTCTAGACTCTAAATAAAATGAAGTAAAGAGAACTTACTCCAGAGAATTTTGGAGAAGGTACAAAGTAACCTGTAGAAGTAAAACATTCTAAATTTCTACTTGTCTAATCGTTAGAATATCTCTATACTAATCCTCAAAACTTTCTACTTGGTGACTTTTATGATTCTCAAGAATTACACCTCCAGTCAATTATATCTAACTACTTTGTTTACATGCATGCATGAATATATTTTATTAATTTATCTTTGATCCTCATGCATGCATTATTGCTCAATTGAGAACCATATCCTTCATTTCTTGTCTTGGCACTCATGTCTTCAAAATCAACACTCAATGTCCATTGGCGTTGCTCACTACATGTCTATATATTTTGCTTTATTAATTAGTTTTTAATTGCATAAAGGAGTTTATTCCCACAGCATCACACTACTCCATAGGTTTTTATTCTAACGGAAAAATCAGCCTTGTAATCAATTTTTTTTATATAAAAAATTAGGCTTGTAATCTAACTGAGAAACCAAATTAAACCTCAAAAGACTAACTAAGAAACCAAATTAAACCTCAAAATAATTAATACACAATTCAATTACAAAGCTATTAAAAAAATGATTTAGAAGATAGATAGAAAAACACATGCAGGTGTATTTCATGATACAACCAAACAGAAAAAGCATTAAAAAATTCACACCTGATCACTTAATCGAACACAGAGAGCTTCGGAAACTCAATCAATTACCTAATCCAAAAGTCGATCGATACCTTTTTAATCAATCACCTAATCCAGAAGTTGAATTGAGGTCCAACCTCAAGTGTTCGAGCTCCGCTCGAAACTTGTATAGTGATATTACACACACAAAATACACACATGCACAGATCTATCATATAAATATTACACACACAAAACACACACATGCACAGATCTATCATACACATATTACTAGGGGTGCACACGGTTTGGTTCCTTACAGTTCCTGGCAGAACCGAAACCAAAATCGGAACCATTCCCAATGGTTCCTTATTTCTGGAACCGGAATCGGAACCGTTGGGAGGTGGAACTGAACCGACCAAATCGTAGTGAACGGTTCGAAGGTTCCAAACTGCGGTTCTTTCAATTTTTTATATTTTTTTTAAATGATTCAACTGAACATTTGTCAAGCCCCCATACAACTTAAAAATTAAAATAAAATTTCTAATTACATTATTTTAAATAATAAAAATTCAGAGGCAACAAACTAAGGAATCTCTATAGTTACATAAAATTAAAAACTACAAACTAGATAAACTACAGAACTAAATAACCAAAAAAATTACAAGAACACCATTATGAATTGTGTAATAGCATAAAAATCCTTTTAATCCAGGGAAACAGCAGCTTGAAATCATAGTAGTACCATAGATCTATAACACCAACAACTCCACAAACTGCACAACCACAACAACAATAATTAGCTAGTCAAGCTAATGATAAAAATATGAAAAGTTAGAAGTAAAAGACAAAAGTTGTACAGATTTGGGAGAAACTAATTGGGAAACAATTGAAAAGTTCAAATGAAGATGGATCACATCTCTTTTCATGTCTAATAATTTAAATTGATGCACAGATCAAAATTTAGGAACCAATTCACTCCCAATAAATTATGTTGGTGGTTTCTTTTCTTTCCCCCTTTATTTTGACAAGTAGCTACAACAAATGCAAGATCAACATAAAGAGAAAATTGGATCAAAGTTGACCCATTGGATTATCAGAGCATAACAAAGGAGTACAAAGTTCAGGGCATAGATCAATGTTTAAAATGACAAAACAGATCATATACATATTATAAACTCAATAAATTGAATAAAATCTCCAGACAATTATATCAAAAAACCCACCAATGAAACACAATTTTACAACTCAAATATGCATTTAGATAGATACATATTGATTACAAAACAAGAAACAAAGAAACCAGAGATATCTATAGATGATATACTATTTTCGGGTCAATGAAATTCTAATTTTGTTCACATAAACAAACAATCAGCCTCATAGCCACTAGACCTTAATAGAAAACCACCACAGAGATACAAGGTCCACTACAACATACGCGCACACACACCTAGAACCCACTTCTCAAATCAGATGATCCCAAATCATAACATTACACAACAAACAGAAGATTGTGATACCAGAGAGAGAGATAGAGAGAGAGAGAGAGGAAAAGAGATATACCAGATCGAGCCAGAGAGATTGCCGAAGATATACCAGAACGGTGACTTTGTGAGGTGAGGGTTTCCTCTGCAATTGCGCCATTGCGTGAGAGTTGAGGGAAAGAAAAAAAAGACTCTAGGGTTCAGTTGTGTGAAGTAATGTTATTTAGGTATTTAACTTTTATATATATATATATATATATATATATATATATATATATATCTCACGATTTTGGTTCAGTTCGGTTCTACTGGACCTGGAATCGAAATTGGAACCGTAGTCAACGGTTCCTAAAAAAGGAACCAGAATCGGAACCGTAGCAACGGTTTGGTTCGGTTCAGGTACGTACCATTTCATACGATTCTGGTTCTAATTTCGACGGTTCTTTGTGCACCCCTACATATTACACACACATATGCAGAATGCACATATCTATCTAAAACTAAATTTTCATCAAAAGAAATTTCATACAAAATTATGAAAAGTAGAAATACCTAAAAAATCACTGTCCTCCCATGCCACGAGAGAGAGAGAGAGAGAGAGAGAGAGCAAACACAAAATACAGATCGACAGTCGTGAGGTGGGACTTAGGATGTAGAGAGAGGAGTGCGAGCCGTACGGCTAGGGTTGAGAGTAATTGATTGGTTAAAGAATATATAAAGATGGACTTTCAAGACATGGCCTTAGGTTTGAATTATGTTAATTCTCTTGGACCTGGTCCATTTTATTTTAAAAAGCTTGGTAATGCATTTTCATGATTTGGTTGGGCTGGGTTAAAGTTATAAGTTTAAAAGATTATGTTGATTATTTGCGGCTGTTCTAAATAAAACGCTGGTAATGAAAATTATTTCTGGCGGTTCTGAAGAAACCGCCAGAATTCTTAGTAATTTTCGGCGGTTCAAATAAACCGCCAGAATTTTTATTTATTACCAGTGATTTTTAAAAACCACTGGTAATAACTTCAAATTTTCGGCACTTCCTATATCGTCGGTTTTTGTTGTAGTGAGTGTCGTAAGCACGGACATACACTAGTATATATATATATATATATATATTTATTTATTTATATATTTTATATATAATATACATCGTAGACACCACATTTGCTCCCCTCCTCAAGTCCATCAAAAGCTACAATCAAGAAGTTCTAAAAACTTCCCATCTACTCAGAAGATGGTTTTTTTATCATTACAACTTACAAGTTGTTCTAGGCCCTCTTTGGCGGAACTTTTGCTTCAGCTTTTACATAGAAGAAAAAGAGAAGCAGAAGCTAAATCAGGAAGCTGGTACCCCCAGCTTCCTTTAAACGCTCCTTTTGGACTCCGAAACTCTTCCGCCTTACCAATCCAAACACTTTCCAAAACGGCTTTTGAGTTTGAAAAGTCAAAAGTCGCTTTTCAAAAGTCAATCCAAACAGGGCCCTAGTCGATTTCACTATTTAATCGCGAAATCAATTCCAAATCAAGCCCCAATTAAGATTTTTGGTCTCATAATTTTTGTAACCGTTGACATCAACTAGTTCCAAAGACTTGAAATTCACCCCCCAAATGATAATTCAAAGCAATATGATTGACTAATTCGTTGCGATAAAGTACTCTCCCGCATACAACAAAACGGTCTTTTCGTCCGAGTCAAGTGGATAGATGCATTGAGTGACTTTTCCTTGTATAAATGTCACAAAGTCTGTCCTTCGACCCATAATCAACACCTGGGAAAAGTCATAAGAACTAACAAGTCTCTTCCCGAAAGTGACTCAGCTAGAAAATTGTCCCCTCTGAAAATCATACCTACCATGCTTTGATTCCGAAGGATGTGTATCAGTGCTTCATCTTATAACTAATAATCTCTATTGAAATGCTTCATCTCATACTGATGCTTCAACTCATCAACAATTCTCGAATTCTTTTGGGTTATGGTTCCACTTTCAACTGTTAACTTCTCTTCGAATTTATAGAAAAGTGTGTTTTAAAGAAAAATTAAAGAAGGAGCTATGTCACTAGCTACTCAGAACGTCTATGTATTTAATGTAAATATATTGAGTGAATCTTATCTGTCTGTATTTAATACGTATTATAAGACTCATTACACGTGTACAATACATACAATTTAAATTTACTCGATATATTTACACCAAATATAACGCAAATCTTCTCTGCGTACCCTCTCAATATCTGAGGATCATACTCCCTAGTAGTTGTCCTCTCATCCAAATCAGAAATATTAATGTCAACAACTCCAGCGTCTTATTATTGTTGGGGACTGCCCTTTGGCCTATTGTCTTCTCGTCAAGTCAGGCTACAATAAGAAGGAAAAAAAAAGGAAAAAAAAGGGGACACGACAAAATTGTCCACTCAAAACAACATCCAAATTATACGAGCTTTGTGACCATCTCTCTTATATGTATGTATATATATATTTTTTAAATAAATAAAATTTTATTACCAATTAATTGTGTATATATATATGACACGGTATCATCATACAATCTGAAGAAAGCAATTGCTTAATTGTTTTGACTTTCAAAATAGACCCAGCAACAAAAAATACATTGGAAAAAGTATATGATAAGCCTTTCTAGAAAGCTAGACATATATGAATAAGCATATACATTTATACACGCAGACGCACATGCATGCATATGCACGCACGTCATGCATGCATTCACATATATATACACAAACGCACAAATGCGACATTAGTAAAATATATACCACATACTAGCATTTTCTCTTGTTTAATATATCAAATGTTATTTTCTCCTCACTATAGATATTCTTTTTTGGCTTCTCTGAACTAATTGAACTTTCTAGCTAAGTTGTTAAATGAACGAGTCAATTAATTGCTCCATGCAGAGACACAGCGAGAGAGATAGAGCGCGCGCGCAAAGACCCCTAAAGTCAAGAGTAAACTCGGAACTGAAGAAGAAATATGCACTTCTAATGATATACGTTTTTGAACAGAGATTCAATATAAGAACAAACGTGAAAATACATGTCTGACTTTTCGACAATTAGCCAGACAAGCAATTAGCCAAATTTACATATGTATGCATCTACACATAAATTAAACTCCTGGGAATGATTCAAAAGCTCATCCCTACACTGGACAACTTCTGAAGAATATATATATATATATATATATATACATACATCTTCAAAAACCAAGGCTAAGAAAACAGAGAAATGAAGGTTTTTTTTTTTTTTTCCCGGGAGGTTAAAAGCCAAATTGTATTGATAAGTATAAATGTACAAAAGAGGCTTAAGCCCAGTACTATGAATAGTATTAGGTGAGACCAGGGATAGTAGTCCATTTCAAACAGCCACGGATTGGGCAACACTCAACCTAAGTTGTCAGATTTACAAAAGGCCCATTGACAAGCTTTTCCAAGAACCCAACCGCCCAAATTTTAAAAAGTTGTGGTTGGCTGCTATTACATATGGAATGTTCAACCCTAATTCGACTTTAATCCTACTTTCAACCCTAATTACTCTACTTTATCCCAATCCATTCTTAAATTTTTAAACTCGGGTTTACAACTCGGGTTGAGATTTCAGATTAGAAAGTCGGGTTAATTCAGGTTATCTATATCATCAATCTCTATGTGAAAATTTTAAAATAATCTTTAATAAGTTTCACATTAGATTACTCATAAACACACAAAAAATTAAGAATTTAATACAAATTTCTAAAAAATTACAAACAAAGTTTTAGAAATTAATTATTCAAAGTGTTAACATACAATAAATTAAGATTTAAATAAAGGAAGTTAAAAAGAAAAATGTTATCATAATTTGAATATTATATATAATATATTTAAAATAAAAAAATATGTATAAAAATAATATTACAATTTGGGTTCAGATCGGGCTCGTGTTGTTGGCACCTCAACTCAAGTCCAACCCTAATTAAGTTTGAGTTGAGATTTTTTAACCCAAGCTTCACCCTTATTGTAAAAATAATTGCCTAAACTTGTAAAAAATTGGACTGGGCTCGAGTTGCCCAATCTAAGTTGCACCCTTTTTCATTAGTATCCTTGATGGCAATGGAATTCTCATTGAAGGAGATAGAATGATCAAATAGGAGATAATGAACAATTCCAAACCTTATATCGGCAATGATCACCTTACTCCCTTCGTTAATCTCTTCCTTAACATTCCTACAAGGTCTATTCGTTATTGCCTTTTAGCAATAATTTTTTTCAATGGTAAATTTGGCATGTGATTTGTAAGTGCATTGGAATCGGTGACTTGTGGAGAGCAGTTCTGGACGGAGGCGCTAGAACTCGTTGTACTCTTTCTCTAATATAGTGATTCAATTTGTCTAAGATGTCTGGTCTTCGTAGTTTTTTTCTTGGTGAGATTTTCTTACTCTTTATTTTTAATCGTATTGTGTGTTTGCAGAGACGGAGCCAACATGAGCTCAGGGAGGCCTTCGCTGGCCACATTAATATTTTTTTTGTATACTCAAGCATATAATTTATAAAAATTTATAAAGTGCCCCTGAAATTATATATTTTTTTTCTAAAATCTCTCTAATTCTTTGTTTTTTTCCATTCTTACTCTTCCTCTCCTTCTTTACAATTTTTTATTCTCTTCAAAAAATTTGCATTCCCTTTATTCAATCACACCCTAATTTTTTCCTTCAAAGCTCTCTCCTAGTTTTTCTTTTTATTTTCTTCTTCTTTATTTTTCTTTTTCCTTCACTTTTTTTGTTATTGCAGGAGAACAATTGTAATGAGCAATTTTTTTAAAAACCAATATAATGTAAATACTAATTTTTAATATTATTCAAATATTTAATTATGATATATTGTGTAACAAATTAGTTACCAAAACATGTATTTGTTTGGACATAAATCACACCACACACAAAGAGAAAAAAAAGCATTATAGATTCTACTTCATAAGAAATAAAAAATGCAAAATAAAACTTCTTGCCAAAAGGACCTTTAATGTCCATGTTTTTCTTTTCTAATTTTTTTTATAGAATTATTTTTCAAATTAATAAATATTATATGAATTTTGATTACTGCACCGTGACTGTGCTACTATTTTTCACCTTCTTGTGTTGCTACACCGTTAGCTAGGAAAAAAAATTACTTTATCCTATTTAATACAGTGCACCCCTTGAAAGGTATTCCTGACTCTGTCACTATGTGTTTGGCTTATTTAGTTTGTGCTTATTTTACTTAAAAAATGAACAAGATCAAAAGTGTAAAGTAGACTTATTTACCCCCGTTGTTTTACTGGAAACATTTTGAGAACCACTTTCACATCACGCAAGTCTTACTTGAAATGAAATCGGATTACTCAAAATGTTGAGTTGATTGTTGTAAAAAAAAATCAAAATCAAAATTGTTTTTGAAAATTCCCTACGGATTCTCAATTTAAAGAAGGTTGAATTCTTCAATCTCCTTTATTCGATGTGTCAAATTGTACATACTAGAAAGATACTAGAAAGTCCGTATGTGAATTTTTTACGGGTTATTCGCTAGTTGTAAATGGTCTTTTTTTTTTTTTTCTCTCTTGCCATGTGAGTTTCATTCTAAACTCAATGCCATTGTTAACTATAGCTTCAATCAGAGAGATTCTGAAAATAAAATTGTCAGAAAGATTTTCATATATTGTCTCTTGGATTCAAACCTAATTGTAGTTAAAAATGTTGTACGTTGAACTTGTAGGGTCACTTCCAACCCTTTTAGTTAAATTTTCCTCAGCCTCAAAGTCTAAAAACTTAGCTTTAAGTTATATAAGGTTGAAAGAAAATAAATTTGAGAGTGATTCTGAAGTAGCTTCTTAGCTTAGAAATTTAGAGGATTACTCAACAAGAAAATTTTAGAAAAAAATATTCATTAGAAATAATGGTAACAATTAAGTGTCAAAATTTATCATGAAAGAGTGAAAGATCAAGGAAGAAACAAAAGATTCTATGCATAGAAATTTGGATTCATCAATATATATATATATATATATATATATATATATATATAGAAACCGCTGCGCTCCAATAGGGAGCTCCTAAGGTGCATTGCAGAACAATGAAATGAGCCATACCACGGCACTGTGAGCATGTGGCAGAGCCAAAGACAATTAATTCCCTACACACACCCCATCCCATCTAGGGGTGCACAAAAAATCGTCCGAACCGAAAAATCAAACCAGATCGGACAGTTTGGTCCAATTTTTTTACAGTCCGGTCCGGTCACAGTTCCAAAAATTTGGAACCGTAAGTTTACGATTAGGTTCCGGTTTCAGCTCCTTTAGGACCGGACCGGACCGAACTGAACCGTTTTATATACTATTATATATATATATATATATACTTACCCAAAAATAAATAAAAACTTTCTAATCGGCTAACCCTAAAATTATTTCTCATCTCTAAAAACGCAGTGCTGCGAGCTCTGTGACTTCCTCCTCTCTCTTTCTCCAGTTACGATTCCTCCTCTCTCTGTGACTTCCTTCTCTCTCTTTCTCCAGTTTGATAGTTCTTACTAGTTACAATTCATTCTATAGATCTGTAAAGAACATATAAAGTATAAACCCTCCTTTGAATCGAACATCCAGAACTGCATCGTATGGTTCTGCACCGCCACTCCATCGCTCGATCTAATGGTGTACCAGAGGGCCACCTCTCTATCAATGTCGGCGAAGAAATGGATGTTGTTGTGTACTTTGTCTTCTTGACTACCGGTTCCTTCTTAATTGTTCTCAATTCTCATTCTCTCACTCACTGATTCACTATCTCTCTTCTCTCTGTATCTAGGTCTCTGCATTATATTATATAGCAAACAAATTTATGTGGGTTTTTCAGGTATTTGTGTGTCTGTGGATTTATATATCATCAAGCATCAAGGGTAGTTGAACACTACTCTCTATCTATATATATATATATGTGTGTGTGTGTGTGTGTGTGTTCAGCTGTGACCTAAATAGGACAATTTACAATAAGGTATGTTGAGACTAGGGAGGGTGAACTGGACTGCTCTAAAATTCTAATTTCACATTATTACATTTAATAATCAAAATTTATATGATTACAGTTTCATCATTTGTATGAGGGATGTATCATCCTTTGTTTCTATGGCTTGAACATTTTAATTTCTTTTTAGTTAATAAATTTTATTGAAATTTAATTTGGAGATTGTACTGTTCTTTATCTATACTTCTTTCTATTTTTTCTTAAAATTTACTGTCGTTTCTTTTACGTGGAAGATTTGGAACATAATAGTTTTGTAGTTTGAGTTGTAACTGTGGAATCGGACCGAACCAAATCGTTCTTCACGGTTTGGTTCGGTCCGATTCCATTAGTCTTCACGGTTTGGTTTGGTTCCATTTTTAGTGGAACTGAACCGTATGTTCGGTTCCAAAATCCTCTAAAATTAGACCGAACCGGACCGTGCACACCCCTAATCCCATCAATGCATTCCCAGAGAAAGTATAAAATACTCGGTACCTCGTATGTGGTACTTGACGGTGTAAGCAATAGTGCTTACATTGCTTACACTAGTTGAGTATCACATAGGAGATACCTCAGATATTCTATACATTCTCGCGTTTTGGACGCTCCTACCTAACTTCTCTCTCCGACCTCACATTTAGGGCTGCAACTCGGGCGAGTTGGGCAAATTAGAGGTACAACTCGACTTAACCTTACATATGAAATGTTTAACCCTAATCCAATCCTAATCCTACTTTCAACCCTAACTACTCAATCCTAACCCAATCTATCCTTAAATTTTTAAACTCGGGTTTGCAACTCAGATTGAGATTTTGGGTTAGAAAGACGGGTTAATTCGGGATATTTATATTACCAATCTTCTTATTGAAAATTTAAAGTGATCTTTAATAAGTTTCATATTAGATTACTCTTAAACACACAAAAAGTTAAGAACTTAATGCAAATTTCTAAAAAATTACAAACAAAGTTTTAGAAAATTAAGTATCCAAAGTGTTAACATACAATAAATTAAGATTTAAATAAATGAAGTTGAAAAGAAAAATGTTATCATAATTTGAATATTATATATAATATATTTAAAATAAAAAATATGTATTAAAATAATATTACAATTCGGGTTCGATTGGACTTGAGTTGTTGGCACCTCAACCTAAGCCCAACCCTAATTAAGTTTGAGTTGAGATTTTTCAACTCAAGCTCAACCCTAATTGTAAAAGTAGTTGCCCAAGCCCGTAAAAAATCAGGCTAGACTCGAATTGGGTTTGAATTGCTCAACTCAAGTTGCACCTCTACTCACATCCTTCTTTCCTCCTTAGGTTAAATCAATTAACCATGTTTCAATCAACCCTTCCTCTACACCATGCATGCATTAATCCATGTGACATTAAATAGTTTGAAATAAAAGAAAAAAACTTAAAATAACCAAAAGGCAAGGGAAAAAAACATATATATATATATATATATATATATATCAGTCACTGTTAAGACAGAGCTTATTTCATTAGTCTTCTGTTATTAGTTGTATTGATGTAGAAACCATTTTATTAGTTTGTTATTGGTTTAGGCTGGTACAGTTGTATATTAGCTAGAGTCCAAATGGCTTGTTTCTATTGGTTTAGGCTTCTTGTATATAAGAGCCAGGTTGTAACCTTTTTATTCATTATTTTTTTTTTCAATGAGATTTGTTTTCTTTTCTTCTCTTTTGTATTATTGTATTAGAGCACCAGTTTTGCTCAATTGTGAATTGCAAAAATTGCGATTTCGTTGATTTTTATTGATCTTCAATTCTTTGTTTTTCTTCGATTGTTCTTGTTGATCTTCAATGGCTCGTGGAGGAGGAGCTCAGGGAGGCAACAATGGCGGTAATCAGAATAATGAAAATTCCTTTTCAGTTTTGGATTCTATTGAGTGAGTTCATGAAGATTCCAACAACCTTTTCTATCTCAGTAATGATGATCATCCAGGTTTAAGCTTGGTTTCGAGTCCTTTGACAGGTAGCAACTATAACTCTTGGTATCATTCTATGGTAATAGCTCTTATTGCTAAGAACAAGATTGAATTTGTTGATGGATCAATTGCTAAACTAGAAATTGGTGATAATCTGCACAATTTTTGGTCTCGTTTTAATAATATGGTTATATCATGGATATTGAATGTTGTTTGTAAAGAAATAGCAGATAACATAATGTATGTTCATGATGCTGAAAGTATGTGGATTGATTTACATGATCGGTTTAATCAGAGCAATAGTCTTAGGATTTTTCAATTAAAGCAACAAATACATGCTCTCACACAGGGTTCAAATGATGTTAGTACCTATTTCACCAAGCTTAAGATTTGTTGGGATGAATTGAGTGATTTTAGACCTACACCAGTGTGTCATTGTGGAGGAATGAAGTGTTTGACATAATATCAACATCAAGACTATGTGTTACAGTTTCTTATGGGTTTAAATGAGTCCTTTGTTCAAATTAGGGCTCAAATCCTTATGAGTGATCCACTGCCTCCAATTAACAAAGTCTTTTCCCTAGTCATACAAGAAGAAAGGCAACGGTCCATGAATTCCTCTGGTTCAACTATGCTTCCTACTTCAGCTTCTTATGGAGTAGCTTATAACAATTACAGTGCCTATAAGGAAAAGAAGGATAAGCCAGTCTGTACGCATTGTGGTTTCTTTGGTCACATAGTGGATAAATGCTACAAGATACATGGATATCCACCTGGTTTTAAACCAAAAGGTCATTCTGGAGACTTTTCTAAAAGGGCAAACAAGTACTCATTCAAGGTACTCAAACCAGTCAGGTTATTCAAAATGCCAAGCTAATTAGATCAGTTTTGTTCCTGAGGCTAACGTTATTTCTGAGAACAATCAGAATCCTAGTAATAATCCTCCTTTACATGCTTTGACTGCTAATCAATATCAACATTTGATATCTTTGTTGAGTACTCAGTTGCAGGGAATTTCTCATGATACTCAAGAACAACAGTCTGTAGTGTCCAATTTTATTGGTATTTTTTCTCTTATATCAGATAATGTTTGGATTATTGACTCAGATGCCACTCATCACATGTGTCATGACTTGAGTTTGTTTTATTCTTTTGATAAAAATTATACTTCTACTTTTGTTGTTCTACCTACTAGACATACTGAAACAATTTCTAAGATAGGATCAGTTCAGTTGTCTCCTTCATTAGTTATATCCAAAGTTCTCTATGTTCCTTCTTTCAGATACAACTTGTTATCTGTTAGTTCACTCACAAGGAGTCTCTCTTGTTCCTTAATTTGTTTTTATGATGATGGCTATGTGATTCAGGATACTCAGGGCCTGAAGATTGGGATGAGTAAAAGAGTAGGGCATCTCTATCATCTTAGTATTCCATATCTTTGTCAAAAGTCTTCTAGTTCTGATGTTGCTTGTAATTCTTCCTTAGCTTTGTCCACTGAGACGTTATGGCACTATCGCCTAGGACATCCTTCTTGTATGATTTTTTAGCCTACAAATAAGACTCATGTTTTCAATTTTAGAAGTGATAAAAGGTTTCTTTGTAATGTTTATCCTCTTGCAAAGTAAAGACGTTTGGCTTTTATTTCAAATAACAACTTTCAGCATTGCCTTTAGATCTTATTCATGTTAATGTATGGGGCCCTTTTTGGGTTATGTCCAATGAAGATTTTAGATATTTTCTAACCATTGTTGATGATGCCTCGAGATATACTTGGGTTTCTTTTTTGCATACCAAAGCTGAAGTTCAGAAGGTGATTCCAGATTTTTTTATAATGATTAAGACACAACATGAGAAACATATAAAGATAATGCTAAGGAGTTAGATCTTGCTCAATTTTATAATTCTAAAGGAGTAATACACTATCGATCTTGTGTTGAGAGGCCACAACACACAATATGCTAAGTGTAAACACCAGTATTTGTTGAACATAGCTCGTGCTCTTTTATTCCAGTCAAGTATTCCTCTATTCTATTGGAGTGATACTTTTTTAACTGCTGCTCATCTTATGAATAGACTGCCATCTCTTGTTTTGAATTCAGAAACTCCTTTTGAAGTGCTGAATCACAAGTCTCCTTCTTATAGTCACTTGCGTTTGTTTGGCTGTCTATGCTATGATTCAACTTTGTTGAGTAAACGAGACAAGTTTTCACCTAGATATCGGGCTTGTATCCTCATTGGTTATCCTTTTGGGATGAAAGCATATAAGCTTCTAAATTTAGAGAGTCATAAGACTTTTGCATCTCGTGATGTTGTGTTTCATGAGATAGTTTTTCCTTTGGCTGTTAAGAGTTCCTCTAGAAATATTACTTCTTTGTTTCCAAACAGTGTTCTTCCTTTACCTATTCTTGATAATATTTCATCTCATTCTGAGATTCTTGTTGTTCCTAAGCCTATAGAACCTGTTGTTCTTACAATTTTAACTCATTCTACAGATACTTCTGATGTTGTTTCTATTAGATCACAACACATTGTTAAAAAGCCTAGCTATTTACAGGCCTACCATTGTGGTTCTGTACTGCATAATGCTCTTGAAGCTCATTATTTGACTCTGTATCCTCATTTAAATTTTCTCTGTTATGACAAACTTAAGGGATGATTTAAAGCTGCTGTTATGTCCATCTTTAGCACATCTGAACATGAGTTTTTTTCACAAGCTTCTGGTATTCTTGAGTGGGATAAAGCTATGGTCGATGAGTTACATGCATTAGAGCTTAACAATATATGGTCCATTGTCTCCTTACCTGTTGGACATCACACTGTGGGATGTAAGTGGGTTTATAAAGTCAAGTTTTGAGTAGATGGGACTGTAGAAAGACACAAAGCTAGGCTCGTTGCCAAATGATATACTCAGCAGGAGGGAGTTGATTTCTTTGATACATTTGCTCCTGTAGTAAAGCTTGTTACTGTGAAGCTTTTGCTTGCTTTAGCTTCCATTCATGGTTGGTCTTTACATAAGTTGGATGTTAATAACGCATTTCTCTATTGTGATCTATCAGAGGAAGTTTATATGCCTATTGTTCAAGGGTATAGTGCTCAGGGGGAGAAACAATTACCTGTTAATGCTGTTTGTAAGCTTAACAAGTCATTATATGGTTTAAAACAAGCATCAAGATAGTGGTACGCTAAGTTTTCTAGCATTTTGATTGAAGAAGGATTTCGTCAGTCTACAACTGACCATTCATTGTTTATCAGGAGTACATGGTCGAATTTCATGGCAATGCTTGTTTATGTTGATGACATTATTATAGCCAGTAGTGATGACATGTCTGTACAAGACTTAAAGTGCAGAATTGATGGTAGATTCAAGTTGAAAGATCTTTGCAATTTTTTTTTGGTTTAGAAGTGGGAAGAACAGAAAAGGGCATTTCTGTATCACAAAGGCCTTATGCTTTACAACTGTTGGCTGACACAAAGTACTTAGGATGTAAACTAGCTATTACACCTATGGAGCCAAATTTGAAGTTAAGCCAAGATGAAGGGGAATTACTGGAAGATGATTCACGTTATAGGAGGTTAATTGACAAGTTATTATATCTCACAATCACTAGGCCAGATCTGTCTTATGCCATTAACAGGCTTAGTCAATTCTTGGCTTAAACGAGACTTTCTTATTTCAAGGTTGTGCAAAGAGTTTTGCTGTATGTGGAAGGTACTCCTAGACAAGGTCTTTTCTTCCTTTCAAAGACTGAAATAGAGCTAAAAGCTTATGCTGAGACTGATTTGTCTACAACAACTGAAGTTCAATTCAAAGTATTTTCAGATGCTGATTGGACTAGTTGTCCTGACATTAGACATTCCATATCATGTTATTATGTATATTTAGGTGACTCATTGATGTCCAAGAAACAAGCCACAATTTCATGATCTTTAGTAGAGGCTGAGTATAGATCAATGGCTAATGCTACCTGTGAGTTAACTTGGTTGTTATCCCTGTTGAAAGAGCTTGGGATAAGTCATTCTAAGCCATCCTTACTGTATTGTGATAATCAAGCTACCCTACATATTGTAGCGAATCTCGTTTTTCATGAGCGAACTAAACACATAGAGAGAGATTGTCATTTAGTTTGTAATAAAATTTAAGCAGGAATTTTGAAGACTTTACATGTTTCTACTTAGAATCAGTTGGCTGATATATTTACCAAAGCTCTTCATCCTTCTCATTTCAAAGACTTATTGAACAAGATGGGATTAGTTAACATCCACTCTCTATCTTGAGGGGGAGTGTTAAGACAAAGCTTATTTCACGAGTCTTCTGTTATTAGTTGTACTGATATAGAAACCATTTTGTTAGTTTGTTATGCCAGCTAGTAGAGTTGTATATTAGCTGGAGTCCAGGTGGCTTGTTTTTATTGGTTTAGGCTTCTTGTATATAAGAGCTAGCTTGGAACCTTTTTATTCATTATTATTATTTTTTCAATGAGATTTGTTTTCTTCTCTTCTCTTTTGTATTAATCACAATTGTTCGATCCAATAACTTTTTGAGTGATTTGACAATGAAAATTTTCACGATTGGTGAAATGAAGAGCAGGGAATCTGGAAACTAGAATTCATGCAAGCACCTTAACAAGAAAAAAATATATAAAAAAAATTGAAGTAGCAATGAAATATTTTTGTATATTATATAACATTTATTTAAATATAAATCAATACACTCACAGTTCTTTTGATCTGATCTAGCCTTAAATAAAGTCTTCCCTGAATATATTCAAGATAAAAATTGTGTTAATTAACAGAGGCCAAACACCATGCATGCATTAACGTATATACACACGTGCGTACAAATGCAACATTAGTATATACACGACATGCTAGAATTTTATTTTTTTTGATATATCAAATGTTATTTTCTCCTTACATTAAAGCTTTTTTTGTGGCTTCTCTGAACTTATTGATGTTTCTAATTAAGTTGTTATCCTTTCATTCATAGATAATCAATGAACGAGTCATTTAATTGCCCCCATGCACACAAACACAAAGAGAGAGAGAGAGAGAGAGAGAGAGAGAGAGTTGTCAAATGTTAGTTTCACTTTACTCTAAAGATTCTTTTGTGGTGTCTCTGAAATAGTTGAAATTTATAGCTAAGTTGTTTCCTGTCATTCATAGAATTGCCCCATGCACATAGAGAGAGAGAGAGTGAGCGAGCAAAGCCTAAACTTAAGAATACCTCTCATCAGCCCCTAAAGTCAGAGTAAACTTGGAATTGAAGAAAAATATGTGGTTCTAATGGTTATACGTTTCTGAACAGAGACCCAATAACGCGTGCAAATACAAGCTTGACTTTTTGGACAACTAGCCAGCCATGCATCCAGCCAAATGTACATATGCATGTATTTACAGTTCTACACACCAAAATCATGGGGAGGATTTGACTAAAAAGCTCATCCTTACAATAGACCAATTCTGAAGAAGAAATATATATATATATATATGTTCATCTAATATAGGTACACTATTTATTTTACGTATGTATTATTGTTTACATTATATTTGTTTAAAAAATAGTTGAAAAATGAAAAATGAAAATGAAGGTATATATATATATATATATATATATGATGAAATTGAAAGTATAATAAGACCTTTAATATGTTATATATATAATCATGTTATATTTAAAAATAGTGAAGGTAGACAATTGAGGGACTTACAAGGATCTGACAGACGGGGTTGGTTTCAATTAGACCAAAGAAAAAGTCTCTCGATCACCGCCCTTGGCTAGATTTCATTGTAGAGGGTCACCTATGTTACATAGGAAAAAAAAAATTGAAAGTCAGAACGTGTGAGGTGGTGTGGATTGTGTGTGTAGAAATAAAAGAAAAGGATGGTGGTGTGCAGTGCAAAAAATGAAAGAATGGTGCATGTATTTATGTATGGTGTATTTAATGTGTGTTACAATATATATAGACCGGGGCCTATATTGCAACAAACATTAAATACAATACACCAAAAGTTTCGGTTGCAAGTTATCATATTACAGCGAGTGTGCATATATATATGTGCAATTATGCATGCATGAAGCGCAGGGGTGTACAAAAAAAAATTGATTGAACTAGTAAATTGGGCCGGACCGGTTGGTTTGGTGGATTTTTTTTTATAGTTTAGTTAGATTCCGGTTTTTGAAAACAAGAAATTAAATAATTTCTCGATTTGAAGTCCTATAGAACTGAATTGAATCTAATCCAATCATTAATTAAATATATATATATGTATCTATTTAAATAAATAATAGATTCTCTAAATCTTAACCTAGTAATATGTTTTGTTTATAATATGTAGGCCATAACTGTGGAACTAGACCGGTCAGTAAGATTTGGTTTAGTTCCAATGGTTTCTACAGTTCGGTTTGATTTCAACTTTTATGGAACTGTTGGGACAAGTTTGATTCTTATTAACCCTATAACTGGTCCAAACCAAATCATGTGCACTCCTATGAAGTTTGTAGACACCACATTTTGTTCCTACCCATCAGTATAAACATTTGGTAATTTTCATCAAGATAGGGGTTTAATCATAATTTTTCACCCTAACATATCTAATACACAACACTAGTTCACATAAACTAGTAGACTAGTCATCTAATTGAAAACCAAACTTGGTCATTATGTCAGGAACGTCTCAAAACATAGGACTAGGCATAAAATTAAAGTTTGAACATAATTTCAATTAATCAATCAACAAACCCAAGAAAACAAAGTGTAAATTTGTCTAAACAGCCCAAAAGACCAGTCCAAAATAAACTTGAGAACTAAGCAATCGTGTTTCTACTAGGAAGAGTTGTTACCAACTAGCACACTTTTTAAAATAAAACCCCTAGGGGTGCCGCACCTTGTAGTGCTGAACCCCTTTAGAAAATTCAAAAAATAAAATAATACTAATAAAAAAATTGATAGGTGTTGCATCTCAAGGTGTGATACCCCCCAGAACTTTTCTAAAATTATTTTTCTTTCCCAACATAGCGAAAACCCTTAAATAAGGGGTCTGCCCACCTCCAATGTCACATCCCAAAATTTAAACTACCGGAATCCCTTGGTCCGAACTTGAACTCTAGAGGTGAGGTGTTACGTTTATCATACAGTCATCACCCCATGACCTTCTATCTACCCTTCGGATACCAATTAGTCACTCTGTTCCAATTCGGACCACTGAGGTTAATCACGCAGAAGCTTATTTATTACACATCAAGTTCTAACTTGGAACATCAATCAAAATTAGTCAACATTGAGGTTTTAATCTTATCATAACAGAAACATACTCATGTGTTTTAACACAAAATCATCTCCTAAGCAATCCCCACTAATGAGTCTTTCATTAAGTAGCGAATCCAAACAATTCACCTAATGAACACATTTCAACTACAAGGCATTATGATTGATCATAATGGATGTTATGATTCATCATAATTCTACGATCAATCGTGCATCCATCGGAACAAGTATCGTAAGCCTCGGAAAAATTAACTTTAATTTTCTCAATTTGAATCAACTCTACGATTCATCGTATTGTAGCTTACGATCCATTGTAGGGATACGATCCATTGTAATGTCGCAGACAAAAATTCTCATTAATACCTTAAACCCATTTCTCAACCAATATTAGTTTTCACATGTTCCAACATAACACAATTGATATCTCAATATAATTAGAGACTTATAAACATCAATTAAATCATCCCATGATCATCATAAAATATTGAAATGATTAATTCAACCTCATTTACAATTCCATAGCGTTAAGTTCTAATATACACATTCATTGGCCGAAATTTACATCCATTCATAAAATAAATATCAAGTTACATATATTCTCCAATGTGAACATCATTACATCTATAAATTTGCATATATTTCCACATGAAGATATACATCCAAAAATGATCCAAAATGTCAATTAATCTCCATAGACCAACTTATGGTTGATGGGATCCTTCCACTTCCTTGCTGTTACTTGAAAAAGATTTATACATAGGGGATTGAGCTCCTGCTTGCTCAGTAGAAATTCCTAAAGCACACTCCCTAAGGTCCCATGAACACCACATAATTAGGGAAGGAAAAACATGTAAAAAGGAATCATGCCATCCATATTCAATTTCATATAATTCATAACCATGCCATGGATATATGCATTATGTCATGCACCTCTTCTATGTTCCACACACAAACAAGAACCTGAACTCTGATTACGAGCCATTTAGTTCAACATAAGGTTTTATTAAAGATTCAAACTCCAATTACGGGCCATCCGGTTTAAAACTCTAGATTCCAACTTCAGTCCATTCAGCTTTTCATAAACCTTTCTACGTACACACTCACGTTATGTATGAACATTTCATAATATGCTCGGTGGTTGACGGAGCTTAAAGATGCTAGGATTGAAGCACTCGATTTACCATTGATTCTATAGATGTTATGTTTATTCATGCCATATTTGGGGATTTATTGAGGTTTTGTAATTTGAATTTCAATTAAATAATTTCGTTATCGTGAACATGTGTAATTTGTTATTTTAGATATTATTGTAATGAATCTCTTTATCTTTTAATATTAGAGACGTTTATGTTCAATTGATGACTAAGTTATTTGATGAACTAGAGGTATACATTTTAGTTAATTTATGCTTGGAATGATAAAACTGTGATTGACCATATTCATGTATGCAATGATTATTTTTGATCTTGTATATGATCATTGGGAATGCATGCATGCTAAGGATTGCAGATTGGCTTGAAATATAAAATTTGGGAATTCACCTAGGAGGAATTACGATTGATTGTAATCTCCATTACGATTAATCGTAACTCCAAGTAAAAATGGAAGCCAATTCCAGTATGATTACAAGGATAATACTAGATATCTATGATTAATCGTAGTTTACAATGAATCGTAACCTCAATCACGATTTTGCGTAATGAGTGTTATGATTGATCGTGACTTAATTTATGATTAAGCGTATTGTAGGGTAGACCTGTGGAATTATAGTTAAGGACTAAATACACATATACTCTAATGAGGGACCCACTTGTATGAGTTGATATATACACATATATATATTGTATGTATGTTCATAATTATGCTTTTGCGATTATGAGATTTTGAATTCATTAAAGGTTTGGGTGACGGTTCACATTCAATCACCCCCATTTCCCTCACTTTTAGCTAGGTGTCTAAAATCGGGGCATGACAAGTTTGGTGCAATAAGGTATTATATTTGTGCATTTAGGTGACCATTTTGATGACCGGTGATAAAAAAACTGAACTAATTTTTTATTGTCATCAATGAGACAGAATGTTTAAAAAGGCAATTTGGAAAAGTGAATAGTGTTTCTTCATGTTCACTTTAGATTTTTTATCAAATGCATGATTTTGAAATGGTTGACTATGACTGCATATATTTGTTATTAGAGCTCCAAAAGTACGTGTATATATAATTTTTCCTATTATAGCTATGCTCTATTGGAGAAGTTTTGAGGCCAATCCCATGCCTGGCTCTATTGTGAATAAGGGATGTTATGTGATGCTAGTTAGGTTACATAGAATGGTGTTTGATTCCTTTTAGACCCGTGGATAGGATTACTTGCATTTCTCCTAACTCTTTTGTGTTGATAACCCACTAGTTCCTCTGTTTTTGGTTGTTGAATTGGTGGTTTTGTGGTTGTGGATTTTTTTGTACACAGAGCTATTGGGCATGAGGTGGATGAGATTAAGAAGTTTAGAGAAAATTTTAGAGAGAAAAAATGTGGAATGACTGATTTAGAGAAAGGAGAAGGGCGTGATAGAGAAAATAAGTAGGTTGTGTGAGGGCATAATTATTTTTTTGTCTTTCTTTAATTTACTATTTTTTTAGAAACTATTAAAATGAATTAGGGGCAAAAAGGTCAATTGACCAATTAATTTAGCACTCTTTGCTGGACATACTCTGATGGGGTATCTCAGTTACTTTTACAAAACTTTCAACTTATAGTAATTAAAACAAACCTCGATGGAGGTGAGAGTAATTTACTTTTTCTTTTATTGTGAATATATAACATAAAAGCACAAAAGTGGAAACCCAACATAAACTTACCGTGAAATGTGAGAACTACTTTAACGATAAAATTAAAATCTTAGAAAATATATGAATTAATAGTTGCAAGTCCCTTCTCACAAAGATAGAAGTACTACTTACATATAAGTATTCAAATGATATCTAGTACTATTTGGACTCGAGGCTCCATGTAACTAATCTCACATACTTGAAGTAATGTAAAATTAAAACCACCCCAAAGTCCAAACACAGAGCAAATGAAATTTCTTCTTGCCCCCAAATTTTGTATGTTATTCAAATTTTGTATTTATATTGTACAAGAAAAATGTTATTTACAAAATAGGCCTAAATAGCATTACGTGTTCGTGATCTGCCTTATCTAAACAATGGTGACTATACTACTTTTTAAAATTAACAAGCCTCACTGAGAACATTCATAGCCTAGCGAAAAGACGTGTTCATCTTAAGTCACAACTTTTCTTTGTAGTGTTTAATGCTAAAAGTAACTATTTAGAGAGGTATAGAGAAAATATGGGACATATTAATTAAAAAAACAAACAAAGAATTTAATGCTATCGTCAAATTCCTTCTTCTTTAACGTATAATTTTTCTCAAAGTAATGCTACAGAGTTTGTCGGACGTTTCTGAAAGTGTATTACATAAGTGGAGTGGTGAACTTCATCACTAATTCAAAAGATAATTTATTATTCTTTTTCTTATTTGGAATCTTTCTTTTACCTAATATTTGAGTCTCTAGAAATCTCCTATTATATAAGCTCACATTTCTACTTAGAACTTTACTCTCACCTTTCATTTTGAGGAGTAGAGGTGATGCATAGAATTTTTTGAGAATCCTACAAGATCCATTATTTCTTTGTTTTTCTCTACAGATGGTCTTCTTTTTATATAAATGGTACAAATGGTAAATCGATGTATCATTCTATAATAACTTTGGGCTTTCCCTCTGTTTTTGGTGCCTTTAGTAGGCAATAGAGGATTTAAATATTAAATTACACTTCATCTAATTCTTTTGATATTTTAATTTTAATTACCACAGGTGACCTTCTATAATAATTCAATGAAAATTAATTTTGAAGTAGGTATCAATAATAATAATGGAAAGAACTATGAAGTGAATGAAAATGGAAAGCTAGAACAACCGATACATATATGGAACCTGCAATCAATAAAAGACAAATCCAGTAAACGAGACTCTCGTCATTGCGAGGTCCAGGGATGGTATGTATACAGTCTTATCTACGCATGCGAAAAGATTATTTTCTTATTTTGAATTTGTGACCTCTAGATCACAATAAAGCTTTGCTCCAATCAATCCGGGGACCTACTCAGATATTCTCGAATAAGTGTTTGATGCTTTTTAAAAGTATTCATAATTTTTTTTAAAAAAAAAATTATTTCTAATATGTCTATGATAATTCGAAGAATATTTCAACCACGTATTTGATTCTTTTCAAATACTTTGTGACACAAATTTATCAAATATTGAACATTATAATATAATTTCTCCAAGTATAATATCATAATACAATTGTCAACAAAAGCTAATACTTTTTTTAAAAAGAGTATATTGAAATATATATTATGACTAATTTAGTCTAAATATATATAACAATTATTTTAAATTTATACATGAAAAAATATATATATTTTTAATTTTATACATATTTACATCAGTATAATATACATATACTTGACATGTCATTGTCATATCATATCTTTTTTGATAACACAAAAATATTGTTTCATTGTATCCTTATCATGTCTTGTTTGTGTTGGGAATTAATCTCATTTGTTCAGCACAATGGAAACATATTATCACAACACAATCATACAAGCATATATGGAGATAGCAATCAAACATATCTACATACAATACAATATTTTATATGCATGGTTCACCCTAATTCTAGGGTTAGGTTCATGGAGAGAAGAAATTTCACTATAATGAATAAAGAAGAAAATATTATAATAGCAGAGAATGCACATCATGATGGGAAAGGGAATTTTTTACAATTGCGGAAGCATGTCGAGATGAATTAACAAATTGATCGAACCCTTGATGTATGAAAAACAGTTAACAAAAAAAATTTTAATTAATACAAATATGATTACGCAGAGAATATGGGATTCGGAGATCATACACTTTGATAGGGATAATTTTTCAACCCCTTAGTTTTCAACAATTGATGAAGTAATCGATCTCCTTGGTGTATTGTTTGTAAGAATCACCACTATGACCCTTGAGGTTGATTATCTAAAAACTTAGTTCTTGTAACAGAATTCTAGGTTTGTGAATTGATTTCTCTCTTATAATCTCCTACAACCACTCATGTTGTAATTGCAAAACCTAGTTTTACGACTAATTTTCACACCAAATATAGGAGAGAATGAGACATCTATTGGAGAGCCTCTCCAAAGTCAACTTTTTCTTTCCATATATGCAAGGTATGATAAATGATATCTTCATATAAAAGGAAATTGTATACACACTCTATATCATTTATTCTCCTTATGAAAAATAAGATATTATGTATATATATTAATATATATTTCAGGATATTAAAATATCTAATATATATTTATGTATATAATTGCACTTGTACCCTTAGCATGTAATTAAATTACAAATCCCCTAGCACATTAAATCAATTCATATTTAACAACCCAATTGGTTTTAAATTGACCCAATGGGCTAGAAATGAGAATCTTATTTTAGGGCTCAAACTCTTATTGGCTCCAATGAATTATATTTTGGCCCGGTCATCTCATGACACTAAATTTTAATAATCCATTGACAACAACCTAATTTCACTACATAAGTGTGGTTGCACTCTAACTCGAGAATGGTTGAACCATGTGTTATTTTAACACCCATGTTAATTATACGAAACTACCCCTCTATGCACAATTGGATATGGACGTGTTAGTGCCAATCAATCCAAATTAACAATTGAATATTTATTAAACCACTTGATTATTTCATGATTAATCAAAAAACCTTTAATAAAATTTACGCATTTTACCAAGGTGCATACTCATTTTATTAAAGTCGAACCAAACACTTGAATTTACCATTAATTAAACTAATCAAACCATAATAAATTAGCTAACATTTGGGAGCATGTTCCAAAGCACATGATCAACCAACACCCAACATATTTGAATTTTAGACCCTAAACCTCACCGCATATATCAAAGTGCTAACCAACCACACCTAGAGTTCATCACTCCCTCATACTTGAGGATAACATTCGGCATAACACTGACAAGTAGTAATTGTAATGACAGCCTCACAATTACTTTGATAATGACTTGTCGGCAATCCTGTTATGTTCTTTATCAATAGGGAGTCTACCCACTATCGCTAAACGAACAAAACACTTTGTAATAACACAATATAAGTGATTTGTACTCTCAACTTTGGTAATCATACCATGTACGCACCAAGTCATCGCGTAGTCAATGGATACTACGATTCAGGTCTTGAATCGAATCAATACATAACATTCATAATATATATAAACAGTGCTTTTGACAAACAACATATTCTTATTAATAAACCAATGTCATTACATCCCAATTAGTGTTATAAAGGGCATAAAATCCCAACACATCACTACTTTTATCTTTTAGAATTCTTTTAGTTAGGCTTGGAGCAAACATTTCTTGTGTGAGGCTACACCTCCCTATTCCCACCCACTTTCTTCTCTTCCCACCTCACTCACCCTCTCTTTTTTCTTCTCTACCTTTTCCCTTTTAACTCTATCTCTTTTTATAGAGTCTCGAAATCCATTCCTTCTTGTACAATAATTGCAATTTCTTAGAGACCAAAACAACTTGTCCCCCCAAGAATTACCTTTTAAAAATACAATTCTATATAAACACTCAATTATAATAAGAATATAAGCCACAATTTTCAACCGTATGTATCCATACTTCACAAGAAATTTCTTAAATTATGATTGGGAACACCGAATCGACGTTTTGAATTTGAAATTAAAAAATAATAATAATAATTTACAGTTTGAACTTCTTTTTTTGGAATTAAATTTTTTTTTTAATTCCAATTCTAATGCGACAATTCCGTGCTCCAAATGCAACATTAAGAATTTTATGACAAATGATAATAGACTTGTTTGGAAGGCAGTAAAAAAATCAGCCACATCAGTAATACTAATGTCCTATTATTTCATTTCTCCGAGGGGTCTCACTAGCTTTCATTTATACCTTATCGCCATAAATGAAGTCATTTTATTCCTTCTTGTTTGAGAGGTTTTGGTTTTTTATTGATACTTTGAATTGGGACTTGATCAGGGCATTGAGTTGGGGATTGTTACACTATGAAAAATTGAGAAGGATAGGAGGAACCATGTGCTGGGAGAGAGAGAGAGACCAGCAAGGCAGCAACAGGTATGAAGGAGAAAATAAGGAGTCTAGTTGTCTTTTCTTTCCTCTTCATTTTGTTATTTTTAGTCTAAAACTATTATAATAAATTTGAGGGTAAAAAATCAATCATATGGTTAAAAAATTAATCATGTGGTTCAAAATATTTTTTGCTATCTATAGTATAAAATTACTCTATTTAACGGTCACGGTTGCGAGTGCATGATAGGCCGTATGCACGGGTATACACTAGTATATGTATATATATATGACACCTCTTACAACATTTTATAATTCACTATCAGACACGTGTAGTCTCCCATGTACTGAATAATTATTGAAAAAAATTTGTCTCCTGTTTTACATGTGTACACACAAATTTCGTGTCCGAAAATCTAGGAACGAAAATTAGTGACAAATAAACAATTTTTTTATTGATTCAAGAAAAAGGGTACAATCCTCTGTAAATTTTTACAAAAGAAATATGAAGATAATGTCCTCTGATTCGATCTCCTTGGTAGTCTGGCTTCAAGGGCTGCTAGAGCTTGATCTTGAGTTGGATTGAAACTTTGGTGAAGAACGGCACATGGATGATGTGCTTGTTGTTCTTCTCCTTCAGGGTTTATATGCTTTGGAATTTTGGATTTTGAGTGAAGAGTTCTGCAGAGCTTCAGCTTTTTCTGAGAATCTTCTGGTTTTCTCTTTTTTTTTTCACTTCTGGACCTTTATTTATAGGTTCACCGGAGGGATAGATTTGTAACTTTATGTTCTTTTGATAATTATCCTATAATTATCATTTATGATAATTTTAATAATTATCCAATATATATATATATATATATATATATATATATATATCCATTAGACCCATTTTTAAGTAGGCTTGGACTTCTCAAATAATTTTAAATCAGTTCATAACCCATTTATTTGTAGTGGGCTTGGTCTTTAAATTATCTGACTCATTGGGCCATATTTCAAAGTGGGCTAAACTATAGATAAGCCCAAATTAATTTTGGGTCTATTGTGTAAATTTTTTTTAATGTCTACAACATGTACTCGATAATTACTGGAAAATTTTTCTCGGAGTGGCTCCAAGGAGATTAGTTTGACACTATTTATTTGACAAATTAAGAAAGATTAGGTTAATTACTTGTTGATCATGTCGTACATGTATTTACTGTTCGTATCAGTGCTTCAATATTGGGCCTGTTTTGAGCACATTGTTTTTGGGTGTGGGGTTGTGTGGTTGGTGGGGGCTGTTTTGGTCTTGGTCCTTGGGTGGCTCGTTAATGGATCAGCTGGGCCCTGCATGGAGCTGCATTAGTTATTGCTATGTTGGGTCTTCGGGTTCATAATTTAGAACCAAGTGTCCGTCCACCATTTTGTTTTGCCTTGATTTGCCCATTTTCAGTTGGACTCTAAGCCAGTTTTTGTTTGATTGTCTTTTCGGCTGGGCTCTACCCATGTTTAGCTCTTTAGAGTTTCTGGGTTGTGCATTGATTGTGTGGCGCGCCGTGGGTGGTTGCTCATGGTGGAGACTTGAGAGACATGGAGTTGGGGCAGTTGACAGTACTGGTGTTCCGGTGGAGAGGTGACCATAGGTATGTTTGATGACCCATTTCTTGATGGTGAAGTTTCTCGCATGGTGGATTGATTAATGGGGTGGTGCTTACCATGGCAGTAACTTCAGGTGAGGGTCTTTGGAGAAGCCTGACAATGGCCATGAATTCCGGATGCTTCTGTTGCATGTATAATATATATGGGTTAAAATGGATAGTGAACTATGCATGTGTGTATATATATGTGTGTGTGTTTGTATATATAATACACAGTACTTGGGTAATTTTTTATCTTATGAAAAAGGTCAAAGGGTATTATTGTCTTTTTACACAGTGTCAGATGGAGCCAGGCCTGCCCATACATGGTTTGAAGTCTCTCTAAAATAGACGACGTAAAACATTTGAGTTTATACAGTCACTTTAAGCAAACTTTCTCTCTGTGTGAAATAAGTTCATACTTTAAGAAGTGTCAATGATATTTACCCTTAACTCTTTGGAGTTTCTAAGGTTTTGCACTTCTGCCATTCTATAATACTTTTTTCTCTTTTAAATACACTACTCACGGTGAAGAACAAATACGTGTTTTGTGTTTGAGTAATTTAAATAGAGAGAAATGAAAAGATTTAGAGAGATTTAGAGGGATAGTTATTCCTCCAAATCTCTCATATCCTGTTCTTCCAAAAATGAGAAAATTGGAAGAGAAATGATAGTGTATGAAATAGTATTTTCATAATTTCGAAATTGCCCTCAATAATTAAAAACAAAAAATTATTATTTTACTCATGGTCCATCAAGTAACATAACACTTGCGTAAGCATGATAGTAATTTGGTTGTTATCATTTCTTTTATTTTCTTTCATCTATCTTATCCAAACAAAAATACTATCATTTCTTTTCTTTTCTTTCCTATTTATCCAAACATTATTTCTTTTTTCTCTCATAACTAATGTTATCCTCTCATTTCTTTTTTTCTTCTGTCTATCCAAACAGAGCCTAAGTCTAAAGAGGAGGCTCTCATTTCTTTTTTTCTTCCGTCTATCCAAACAGAGCCTAAGCCTAAAGAGGAGGAAATGCATTTGAAGGGAAAATTTTGGTTATTAAAAAAGCATGTCCAGAAAGATAAACTCTGATATTGTTCATATCTAAACACCGATAACCTTGATAATTAAGAGAATACGTAAAACTCAAGAACACCACGATAAAACAATTTCTTAATTACTTAACTGGAAGACAATCAATAAGATACATAGAAATGTTAAAGGCTTCAATCTAAAATTGAGATGACATCATTGAATGAGTGAGAATAATAAGACCTAAATAACAACATTTTTAGACTTGTGTTCAGATACACCATTTGTTCAGATGTGTAAGTATATGCAATGCGATGAGAAATACTATGATTAGAGAACTACTTTCGAAACTTGTTGCTATTATAATCGCTTCTCCATGTAATTGAAAATATCTATTTAAGTTGGATCTTGTCTAGTTGCAAGCTTTTCTCCTATTATTTCCAAAATTGCTCATCTTGGTTCAATAAAGTTTAATGAAACAAAAAACTATATAGTCGTAGCTTTTGGATTTGGAAATTTTGCTTTTGGACTTGGAAATATGTTTTGGGGTTAGTATGCAGTCCAAGTGTAAGCACAGGTTCTCATGTAATATTCTTGGATGGAGGCTTACTTTGCTTCACTTTATCCTCCCTCAACCATTGTGCTCCTTGAAGGTTTTTGTCGTTGATACATCTTGTTAGTTGAGCAGTGTAGAAGTAGTGTGAAATGTTGATTTCAAATAAAAGGATTGAATATGTCTAGTTTACTATTTTAATTAATTTTTGACTTATTTTAATTTTAAACTAAATTAAAAATAAAATAATCACACAAAGTAATAAATAATACAGTGAAGTAAATAAAATTTGAGATGACAACGAAATTTTTTAATGTAGATAGCTTGGCAAGAAAAATTAGAGACTAGTTGTTCTGGCATGATAAGAAAGAGTGCAATGAGTTCTGTGCTTTCAGAATTACTCTCCACAAGAGTCTATCATTCTAGCGCCTTTGAAATCACTTATTGTTGATTTATCTTCGACGCATTGTGTCCATTTATTCTAGTACCTCAGAATCACCAACACCACCTATTCACATCAACGCAATCACCTCACAATGATCTCTTCTTCAAGTGATTAAACTCACCTTCCTATCACTCACGAATGATGAAGGAAAAACAAATCACGTTGCACTGATCGAACCAAATGATCAGTAGATTACTGTCAATCAGATGGAGAACATCACCCTAATATCACTAACATATAATATTGTGTGCTTTCGAATGAAGAAACACTCACTCAAAAAAATCAAGAAAGATTTTTTCTCTCAAAAGCTTTAATAGGGAAAAATAATTTTCGTATCTCAATTGTACTCCGTTGAGCCAGAGAATATAAGAGTTTTTATAAACAAGAGAGTCCAAAAGCAAGTTGTAAAATTTCTGAAAGAATTCTATTGAACGTCTCAAATGTTTTAGTTGAAAAAACAATCAAAAGTCTATCCAAAAACACAAAGTCCCGAAGGTATTAGGACAGGTTCATCCACTTGGTAATTTTCCAACCGACTGGACTTTGTAGGGATGCAAGATCCCGAGATCACTCCTACTCCTAAGTCCTTAGAGCAGTTGGACCAGTTAAAAATTTTCTACGATGACCCAGAAATTGTATTTAAATTATTTTAAAATGTTAATTATGCATGGTTACGTTTAGTTATATCTAATCATTATGAATTCCATGTTAATTATAATACTCTTAGCATGGGTTTATCTTTAGAATATTATATGGGTAATTTTATTTATCGAGAAGAGTGGGTCACCGTGATATGGTGGACTCGAAAATTTTATTTTTAGGTTGTATGTGATATCTATTATGATTGAAGATTGTCTGGGTATTTATCCAGCAACTTAAATAGGCATTGTAAGGATGAAATAATGACATTTTTGTAATTTAATGTGAGAGGGAGTTATATAAAAGGCCACTTAGCCATGTAACATAGCCCACTCTTCTTTTTTTTTTTTAAAGATTAATCAGGATATTCAAGGCTTCATTCCGACTAATTCCTAAGATTCAAGAACAGCGCATCCCCACTCCAGGTCAAATAAGTCACGGAATTGTACGTGGAGACTGGTCAGAAAGAATTGTTTGCACTCAAGACGAGTCAAAATTTAATTAGACCTGATGTTTTATGAGACACTAGGACCAAGTGACTTTATCACCTGAGCCAACCCTATTCATGATGTTCTTCTATTTTTTTTTCTCTCTCTCTCCTCCATTTCTACACTCTCTTCACTTTCATTTCTACACTCTTTTCATTTTTGAAGCCTTAGAGTGGTTTTGGTTGAGACTCAAAAGTTGGACCACGCGTCGAGATCTTCAATTTCATACTATTGTAGTCGTGACTTGGGGCTGTCGGATTTTTAAGACTTGTGTTTAGGGGTGACAATTCGTGTTCCCGTATCGTATTTGTGTCATGTTAATTTATGAATATTTTACTAAACAATTCAACTCCAACTCGACCCATTTAATAATCGTATCAAACACCCTCTAACTATATTAACCCATAATGAATGTTTTGTGTTTTTCATGTGCCTTTA
Source organism: Cornus controversa (assembly GCA_026545225.1). NCBI lineage: Eukaryota > Viridiplantae > Streptophyta > Magnoliopsida > Cornales > Cornaceae > Cornus > Cornus controversa. Next base: position 25,033,060 of record CM048852.1, read on the forward strand.
TGCGGGGTCCTAGATGTAGTAGAATGATTGAGATCTTGTTCCTATGTTACAAATTGGATTGTTAGTGTGATGGTCTTGTCTAAAATAAAGTGATACATGTTCTCAGTGCATATGCTGACAATAAATATGTTGACATTTGATATATGACATGGATAGACATTATTATGATGAGAATGAGAATTTAAATTTTAAAGAAACTGAATTTAGGAGTGGGGAGTGATATTTGTGCTCCATAAAATTAGTATAGCGCTTCAAATTTTATTTTATTAAAACAAACTAACGTTGTTGTCATTTATTTTAGAATGAAAGCCTATTATGAAACTATGATTTTATCATTTCCTCCAAAAATATTCACTTCCAAATATGCTCTAGATATCAATGAAAAAATAATAAAACATGAAATCCAAATGTTTGAAACAATAAATGAATACTATACCCTCACAAAAATAATTCAGGCTAGTCCATAATTCATATGTAGCCTAACGCTCTGTCGCAATAAAAAAAATTTAAAAATTTTTCACTAACATAAATTTTTTTCTAACAAGATATTTGAGTTCTAGTATTTTAAAAAATCATGAAAGATTGTTATCAATCTTTATTCACAGATAAACAGAGAGTTTGAGAATGTAAGAATATATTTGACATCTTTGGATAGTGTTATCATGAATCTAAAATACAAAAAATGAGAGAAGTTTTACTTCACCTCTCCGATGATAAGGTTTATAAATCCTAAGAACTATTTGGAGGATAAACTCAGTCATTTTATTTTATCGAAACATGAATTAGAGCGCAAGAGGAATTTTGTGAAGCGCCAATAACACCACCTTTAGGAATTTGTGCATTTATATTGTTTAATTAAATGTCTCAATGGATAAAATTGAAATGATTCTGCAAAACCTATGCATGTATCGGGCTGAGCTATTAGTGGTTTACATTTTATAATGTGGTATTTTATAAAGTAGAAGGAGAAAGCATGTTTGCATATCTTGTTATTCAATGTGGTGCTGGTTTCAGTCGGATTAGTAGTCCGTACAGCAAGTGAAAGTGTCACGTGGCCTGCATGAAAGTGAGGCGCATGGAATTACGGTAGACAAGTCCCGAAAATGTTTATATGAAATAGGGGTTTATGTCTAGTAAATGTTGAATTGGTAAAGGTTTGCCATGGTGTGTTCCACGTTCAGCATTACATTCATGAGTATGTCATATTTTCCATCCATCGTTTAATTGTGAAATTCTATTTGTCATTGGTTAATATTGTTAGTATATTTTTACGGGGCAATTGCTCACCATTTTTTTCCCACATATGAGTTTTAGTTTATATATATTTCCTATTATATTTGTTGTTAAACTATATACGTACGTTTCTTACACTTTCTCTTAAATTATATAGAATTAGGATTTTTTATCTCCTAAACTTACTTAGTCTTCAAGATTATGTGTCTATAAATAGATTTTTTATGTATTGATCACAAGAAAATTTAATCAATGCAATATACGATTCTTTCTTTATATCAATTCTTGATAGTCTTCATTATCGATCGCCCTCACCGCCGAAAATGACACCATTCGCTTCATCCTCGGAGGTCAATCATAGAAAATATATTTTTATGCAGATAATAAAAGAAGAAAATATGACAGCCTTTTTCCAATTTTCAAATCAAGTTCAATTCATCGACTCCCACTAGTATCTGTGTGTCAAAGTCGTTGATTTCAATGAGCCCTTTTTATGATTTTCAAATTAGTTTTCACTCCAATGAGTAGCTTTCGGTCTTACCATCGCTCCAACGAGATCTCTCTTTTACAGCTTCTTTGTATGTGTTTGCAACCATTGTTGGTAATATCACTAGATTGCTTTCATGAGTCGTAGCATATGTGTGTCAAAATCGTTGATTTCAATGAGCTTATTTTCTGATTTTCAAATCAGTTTTTGCTCCAACAAGCCGCTTTCGGTCTTCTCGACGCTCCAATAAGCTGCATTTGTCTACCGAACCACTCTTTTGCAGCTTATTTGTACAGTTTGTAACCACAGCTTGCTGTAAAAAACTATCGCAAATCAAGCACACTCACGAAATACGACACAAAACGAAATAAACATAACACACATAACACAGGAATTTACTTGATTCAGTGATATGCCTACGTCTATGACGAAGATCCTGCGACAGATTTCACTATACAAAAATTAGGAGATTACAAGTTTCAACCCCAAACCCTAACTCTCTCTTCTCACTCTCTTTCTGTATTTTTAGTATTTTATCTCGTACCGCACTCCAAACCCTTACATGCCCTTATATATCGAGTTACAAGAGAGTCCTAATTCGGATCCAAAACCCGCAAGCAAAAAATGGGTCATAAAATTTTCTTGGGGGGCGTTACCCTTGGACCCCCATGAATCGGGTCACAAAGCGATCCGAACCAAGACAAAATTCGGGCCATAACATAACAAATCTCCACCTTGGCTCGAATTCCGCTAAGCTTCCCAATCCCAACAACTTTTTTCATAGACTAATCCAACATCTGCAGTGCCTCGTAAATACCGCAATATCCATTTCACAACCTGCCAATGAACATTCCCAGGTTTATCCATGTATCTGCTCACTACACTAACTGCATGTGAAATGTATGGCCTAGTGCACACCGTAGCATACATGATGCTACCATCTGCACTAGCATAAGAAAATTGTGACATGTGTTCCACCTCCTCCTCGGTCTGTGGTGATAATTCTGTCGAAAGTCTGAAATGGGCCAATGGAGTACTCACAGGCTTTGATGCTTACATACCGAAGCGTTCCAGCACCTTCTCAATGTATTTTTTCTATGCCAAATACAATATGCTTGCTCCTTTGTCTCTGTAAATCTCATTCCCAAAATCCTCTTCGCAGCACCTAGATCCTTCATCTCAAATTCACCACTAAGCTGAGCCTTCAACATGTTGATTTCTGACATGTTTCTTGAAGCTATCAACATGTCATCAACATAGAGCAACAAGTACAAATACGAACCATCTAACAACCTCTTGTGATACACACAACTGTCAAACTCACTCCTACAGTAGCCACTCCCAACCATAAAGGTGTCGAATCTTTTGTACCACTGTCTAGGAGACTGCTTCAGCCCATACAAGGACATCTTCAATAGGTAAACATGGTATTCCTTTCCCAGAATCTCAAACCCCTCAGACTAATGCATATAAATCTTCTCTTCTAACTCTCCATGCAAGAACGCAGTCTTAATATCAAGTTACTTAAACTCCAAGTCATATAGAGCAACCATAGCAAGTAACACTCGGATTGAGCTATGTTTCACAACAGGAGAGAAAACTTCATTGAAGTCCACCCCTTCCCTCTATGTGTAGCCTTTTGCCACCAAGCGTGCCTTGAACCTCACATCTTCCACTATTGGAGTTCTTTCCTTCTTCTTGAATACCCATTTACAGTCCACAATCATCTTGCCCTTAGGCTTCTTGACTAGCTCCCAAGTCTGGTTCTTATAAAGAGACTCAATCTCCTCACTCATGGCAACAGACCACTGTGTTGACTCTCCACTCATGATGGCCTCATGATAAGTACGCAGTACTTACTCATCAATACTCTCTGCCACACTAAGTGCATAAGTAACCAAATTAGCATGTGAAAAGCTTTACTTTTGAGGTGGCTTAATCTCCCTCCTCGATCTGTCTCTAGCCAAACTGTATCGCTGCAATTGTGCATCTTTTTCCTCATTCTAATACTGCACCTGCTCATCATTCGACTAATCAGGAACACTTTTCTAGCTAAACCTTTGATAGCTCCACCTGCTCATTGAAACCTTGAGCTCTAGCTGAATCAACTACCACTTTTTACAGAGTAAGCATCACAGACTCATGAAAGGTCACATCTCTGCTAACAAGTAATTTCTTTTTTGAAGCATCTAGGCACCACAATCTATATCCCTTGACCCTAGGCTCATAACCAAGAAATATGCACTTCTTAGCTCTCAGTTCAAGTTTTCCCTCATTAACATGAGTATACGCAGGACACCCAAATATTCTCATATTACTGTAATAAGCTAAAGAACTAGACCATACCTCCTCCGGAGTCTTACAGTCGATAGCAGTCGATGGAGACCAGTTCACCAAGAAACAAGCTATGGAAACAGCTTCAGCCCAGAATATTTTGTCTCACATTGGACAACATACATCGTGCTCTCTCCAATAATGTTTTGTTCATCCGTTCTGCAACTCCATTTTATTGTAGAGTTTTCCTCATTGTGCGATGTCTTATAATCCTATAAGTCTTGCAAAACTAATTAAATTCTCCATCACATAACTCCAAACCATTGTCTGTCTTCAAGCGTTTAACCTGTTTTTCAGTCTGCTTTTCAATTAAGGTATTCCACTGCTTGAACGTGACAAAGGCCTCATTCTTGTGTTTCAGAATATAAACCCAAACTTTTCGAGAAAAATCATTAATCAACATTATCGTGTATCTACCACCACCATGTGAATTAACCTAAGAAGGACCCCAAAGATCAGAATGGATATAATCCACTATGCCCTTAGTCCTGTGAATTCCCATACTGAATTTCACTCTGCATTATTTCCAAAAGCAATGGTCACAGAATTCCAGCTTTTCAGTTTTCTGACCACCAAGCAGACCCTGCTTACTCAGAACATCCATCCCCCTCTCACTCATATGCCCCAAACGCATATGGCACAACATACTAATATCCATATTCGAATCCGAGGACGATACTACAATAGAACATGTAACTGTGCTACCCTACAGAGTACACAAAATATGTTGTTTTAGTCCCTTCATTACCACAAGAGCACCCTTTGAAACCCTAATGACTCCATCTTCAGCATTGTAACTACAACCGATGGAATCCAGTGTACCCAAGGAAATCAAATTCTTCTTCAGTTTTGGAACATGCCTGACATTAATCAGTGTTCTAACTATACTGTCAAACATCTTGATTCGAACTGTACCGATACCTACAACCTTGCACAGCACATTATTCCTCATTAGAACTTTCCCTCCATCAATAAAACGATAAGAGGTAAACCAATCTCTGTTAGGACAAATATGATACAAGCAACCCGAATCCAGTATCCACTCATCAAAAATTGTGAGAACGCTACCACCATCTGAATCATTACCCTCTGCAATAGCCACCCTAGTGGCTTCAGAGGATTTCCCCTTTCCCTTCTTACGCTCCGGATAGTCTTTCCTGAAGTACTCTTCCTTGTGACAAGTGAAGCATTTCATCACCTTCAATTTGTTCTTAGACTTAGAACAACCTCTGCTGCCAGACCCTCCATTCTTATCTGTTCTCCTTCTAACAACCAAGCCATCTACCGAACTTTTTGTATTGCCTCAAATGTCCTTCTCTGCAACTCCTTAGAATTCAAAGATGCATTCACATCTTCTATAGACAAATTAGTTCTGCCATACATCATTGTATCGATAAAGTTCTCGTACAAGGGTGGTAGAGAACACAACAAAATAATAGCATGATCCTTATCCTCTATTTTAACATCAATATTCTTTAAATCCATGATGATAGCATTAACCACATCAAGGTGGTCTTTTAGAGATGAACCATCTTGCATCTGAAGAGTGAACAACCGCTTCTTTAGGAACAAGCGATTCGCAAGACTTCATCATATAACGGTATTCTATCTTGCTCCACAACCCATCCGTCGTAGTCTTTATCAGGCTGAAGTTGAAAAGCAGTTGAGCAAAAAGATTAAGGTTTTAAGATTTAACTAAGGTGGTGAGTATTATGGGAGAATAGATATGGAGGGTGTGAATAATGGTGTTTTAGTACATATTTTAAGGAATAGGGCATTGTGCCACAGTATACCACTTTTAGTTTTCCTGAGTAGATGGAGTTTCATAATAGAGAAACCACACCTATTAGGTGGTTGTTGTTCGCAGCATTATGAGTCATTCTTCATTACCTAAGATTTTTTGGGCTAAGCTCTCAAAACAACTATTTATATTTTTAATAGTCATATAAAAAAAAAGTTCCTAAAATACCCTTCACACTTTGAACAAGTTCTCTGACATTTGCATTTGTGGGGATGTCTTGCGGAGGCAAAAATTGTACAATCCAGATATTAAAAAGCTTGATCCTCGCACCGTCATTTGTCATTTCATTGGGTATCTTGAGAGATCGTTTAGTTATGGATTTTATTATCCCTCTAAACCAATGGAGATTGTTGAAATATGTCATTGCAAAATCTATTGAGGATGGGCAAATCTAGTGGGAGTCTAGAGCTTTGTAGTTTCTTTTTAGTAGAAGAGCAATCTTCAGTGCCCATTCCATTTACTTCAGATTTTATTTCATTTTCTTTAATGGTTGCAGTCAGAGCTCACATTCTCACTTCTTCAGTTATTCCTTCGCAACCTCTTCCTTCAGTTTTAATCTAGTTCCTGAGCCCATTCAGCTTAGGACTTGGACATCTGTATACTTGATAATTTTAAGGTGTATGATAAATATAAGAGGTGTTAATTTCTTTGAGATTTTCTCTCTAATTTTATCAAAGGACTCTTTGAGAGTCATTTTGCGATTGTTACGCATTATGATATTGAGTTGCATTAGATGGATGTCTAGACATCATTCCACAATGGTGACATTAAGAAAATGATATACATGTCTCAACCTAAAAATGTCATGGACTAATGCATATACCTCAAATTCAGTGGGAGTTAATTTGTTATTCTTGTTCTATATGTTGATGATATTTTGTTAGTTAGCAATGACATCCATGTGATACATGCATTATAAAAAAATTTGGACTTTTCTCAAAGGGTATGTATTGATAAAGTATTGAAAACTTTTGAGATGAAAATTTGTGTACCTAGACTCTAGTTGTGAAAGGAAATATATTGTCAGAATAAAAAGGGTCTCGATAATGTTTTTGTGAGAAGTCAAGTTGATTTTAGCAAAATCTGCGTATTGTTCATTAGAAGGTAGTGAAGAAAGTTTTTGAGTTATCTTCAGAAAACCAAAGAGTTCATGTTAGTCTATATGAAATCAAATTACTTAGAGATAAATGGTTATTCTGATGATGACTTAGCAGGTTGCTCATGTAGTAGAAAATCAACTTCTGTTTTTATTTTTATGTTCGCTCAAGGAGCGAGCTATCTTGTGAAAAATCTCTAAGCAATATATTATCATGTATTTCACTATGTATGCAGAGTTGGTCAATTGTTGTGAAACAACCAAACATGCAATGTGGCTAAGAAATTTTTATTGTGGATTTGAAAATTGTGGACTCTATACACAAGCCTATGACATTTTCTGTGATAATAAAATTGTTATAAAATATATGAAAAATGAAAAGTTGACCAACCGTAATAGACACACTAACATAAAGTACATTTTCGTGTGCGAGAAGGTTAAAGAAAGTTCTTTTGAGTTCCCCACATAAAATATTATTGCAGATCCTCTCATTAAAGGTATTTAGCTGCAAATTTTTAAAGAGCACGTGATCTGGATAGGCGTTCTAGAGTCATTGTATTATGATGTCTGATATTTCTTTTATATCATGTTACATTGCAGTTAGCTTTCAACTTATTTACATATTATAATGATAGTTATTTTTTTCAATTTATTTATGCCTTTTGGTGACAGTTATTTGCATGTGAAATAAAGTTATGATGCATCATTATTATTATCTTCATATATATGGTTTATGTATGTGCTATTATGTTTGCCTGTGAGTGATGTTACACTCATAAGGGTGTTTAGGTTAGATGTGAGATTGACACCACATCGGTAAATCCAAACATAATTATTAAAGTGCCTGTGAGAGTGGTATTACATTCCATGAGGATAGTTTGGGCTAGATATGGGATTGACTCCATATTGGTAAACTCTCGCATTGGACAGAAGGTTGACGGTCTGTCGTAATATGTTCAGGTGACATACCGTGATGGTATGAAATAGCCTGTGGATAGCTTGGGGTAGATATGAGATTTGCTCCATATCGGTAAATCCTCACACTAGACAGGAGGTTAGCGGTTTGCTATAATATGTTCAAACGACATACCATGATGGTATGAAGTAGGATGAATAGTGAGGTGTGCGTTTAGACCACATGCAGTTTGCACATCTCATGAAATGTAATAAAAATCACTATATTTGCTCGAATCCTAGATAGAATTTGTTTTGATATCATGGAACTATTTAGACTAATATATTACTTGTCTACACATTCATGATTCACTATTGAGAAAGTTTATGGAAGAGAGTGTTTTAAAGTGTCAACCCATCTGTTTTGATAATTGTATTTTTCTAAAATAAAATGAGTGGCCACTTGACTTTTTTAAAGTGTTGCAATCCATAGTGTCGTTTTATAAAACTTAAAGTGCATGAACCAAGTGGGAGATTGTTAGAATATTTTAAATAAATAAAATATTTTTTGTGGTTCTATGCACTATTTTCTAAATTGGATTGCAATGTAATTATCGTTAATTGATGTATTGGGGTTATACTTGTCAAATTGTGGTCTAATTGAAAGTATAATATTTACATTGTTGGATTGTGATTTTTCAACTTTATTTGGTGAGATTTAATCATAATCGTTGATATCTACGTTTCCATGATAAGAATGGAGACTTAGGTATTTATTTATAGAGAAGTCGTTCCCCTCTGTTGTTATAAATAAGGGTTTCATAACCCTTATTAAGCCCTATCAAAGGACAACTCTCAAAAAGGGAGTAGAGCTCCTTAAGGATCTCTTGGAGAAACAAAAAGGTATTATACAACTTAATCTTCTTTATAATTAATCGTTATATTCTTAATTTCTACTAGTTGAGTATGGATTAAATTTCAACAATTGGTATGATTTTTATTTCTGTTCAGTACCACACGATGGCACTCACGCAAGTCGAACCTGTGACATCTAGCTTTGATATCACTTATCGGATCTCAAGTCATCATCTCACCTAAAACAAATTGATGTCAATGAAAAAAAACTTTTAATCTTTTAAGGGATAATACGTATCGAGTGTCACTTAAACCAATAACAAAATGATAACAGTTGCCAACAATAGATACCATAAAGAAACTAAACAAAGGTATGATTTTCTCTCTGCAATTGTAATGAGAGATACATGTATATATTTATATACGAGCAGATATTCTGCAATTACAATGTACAGCTCATAATGGAAAAATCTGGAGAAATTAATGGGTAAAGATTAGGGGAAAATCCGAGGAGAAAGTAGAGAGAAATTATAGGAGAAAATAGAGAGAAGGATAAGGATCATATTTTGAGGTCATCTCAGAACCTTTTGAATTTGAAACTAGCATGACTTTTGCTAATTTATCTTGATTTGGACAATTTTCTTATATATTTATCTCCAATTTCAATTATAAAAAACAAATTTCAGAATGAATGCATTTAGTGTTTGACGCACTTGTCAAACCCCCGTGATTGACCTAATTAGGGCACCATGGCATAAGAATTAAATGACAAATTTTCATCAGTCGGTTGTGTATTATTAAAGCTACAATCCATCTGAACACCATTTTTGAGTGATGTAAAAGTAAACCCATGCTAATTAATACTAGCTGAAATAATATGAGTTAATTGATCATTTGTCCATTGAGTCATTGACATGAGATTCAGTTCTTCCTACTATTTAACCAAAATAGTTCTAGCTGCTTAGGTGGCATCTGTTGGCTTCTCAACCTCTATTTTCAAACTATTTTAAGCAAATATATATATCTACATCAAGTATAATTAGCAATATATTATATATTTAATGTACCTTTCCCAAGAAGAATGAAATATATATACGTAATGTATATAGGACTCATCACTCATCTATATGTATATATATGTATATATATAGTGCTGCTTTGACTTGAAATTTCTAGAGAGACATTAATTGTGCATTTGCTATCACCATCAAGCTCACTGTCATCGCTGAAAACCTCATGAGAAGGTTTCAATGACACACCATCATATTGCAGAAATTGGAAATAAAATTATGGAGGCTTGTGACTTAGTAGTATATTTTTTTTTTTTTTAATTTAGAAGATAGAGGTTCAAGTCTCTCAAGAGTATTGTGAGATTTCGTTGCCAAGAAAAAAAACTGAACATGTTGAGAAAGGAGACTCAAATAACCTCACACGTATAATTTTTAAAATATTTTTACATCTTTTTGTTTTACGTAAAATATTTTTAAAAATTTTCGAAAAGTGGATAGGAAAAAAGCAAGAATTGTTGACAAACCAACCACACCTAACATCAATTCTTTCTTATTATTATGCTCAACTGTTCTGGAAGTGAACTGGGACATAGAGTTGGTATTTTAATTTCTCACCATACATTGGAGACCATTGGGGATAGATGAAAACATGCAACACGAAATTGATTGAGTGTAGTAGTTGCTCTTGGACCCATGAAGGCAACCCATCATGAAATTATAAATTTGAAGTATGGACCAATTAAAGTCCTTGGAACAAAATCGAATTACAGCTACCTGCCTCATTTTTCTTCTTCTTTTCTTGTTTACATCATCAAATTATGTTACTTCTAATTGCTCTAGATTTAATCTAATTCACACTTCAATCATTGTAGTAGTATTAGTAATAAAAATGATATAATATCCAAAGAGTGCTAAATATTCTATCTGTCTTTTTTATACTGTTTGGTTTGAAGTGTGTCTCACAAGTACAATTGTAATTTCTTTAGCGTGTGGGCATGTAGCAATTGTGGAGAGTAGAAATGATCGTCTCACAAGTTCATCCACTTTAGCATTGACTAAAAGATTATGTTGACTTTCTTGAACTGCTATTTTTTGTATTTTTATATTTGAATTAAGAAATAGAGAGATAAGCTTTGACCCAATAACACTTTTGAGAGAAAGGTAATGTTTTCATCATTAACATCATGTTGTCGAATGAAGATCAGTTACACTTCTTAAGTATTACAAGGCTTTGGTTTGTAACACTCTAACATGAAAAGCAGTAAATGCAAGTAAGATAAACCTAAGCTACACTGAAAGTAATGCTAATGATGCAAAGAAATAAGGTAAAAACCTTGGGCTACACTGCAGATGAGCAAGCTTCGAAAATAACCCAAGTGTTGGAGTCCATTGGGGATAATAAGTTTGCATGTGTTGGTGCCGGACTTCTAATCAGACATAAATGAATTATATTTATAGTGCAAGTTAAGCTCGATCGACCATTGGATTTCTCTTCATATGGACGACCATAATGGAGTCTTGATAAACGCAAGTACAAACTCACATGAGGGCAAGGAGCATGCCTTGCCGATGATGGGATGTCCGCCCTGCAACGCTGATTGAAGAGGCAACACTCCTCTCTGAAGTGAACTCGGAACATCTCTTGTGCATGTCAAAACATTAAATGCAATGACTTTCTGTTTGTTTGGGCTTTCTTGAGTGTCAAATTCCTTTTAGAGAACACTTGTGTATCCAACAAGTTGTATAAATTAATCATGAGACTGGCGAACAACGCCACTCCACTTCTCTACTCAAAGATTAGCTCGGGCAAGGTTAGTTTGTAGTGAGAATCGAATGCTAACGTGGCATTAATTTTGAGCATCGGTCTTGGCCCACGTCGGTCGAGCTTTAGAGATTTTACAAACAGGCCACTATGTTGGTTGTGAGCATTCTTTCTCGCTTCACCGACCAAATTACCAATTTGGGTGCAAACAATCAGCAAAACCTACAAGTTATGTTTATGGAATTGGTGCCTTTCAATTGAAATTGATGTGGAAAAAAAAATATAGTTCAAACTTTAAATTATTTTTTCTCTAATTCCAATTTCACGCTACTGAACATAAAGACTGAAAATTTGAAAAATAATACGCAGTAAGTCATTTATTTATTTATTTATTAAATTTTATTTTTTATTATTATTATTATTTTGTGACATTTAAACTTAATGAACAGTTAAGATTTAAAACATGTCAAAAAAAAAAAAAAACAATGTAAAATGGTCTCTTTACCTAAAAGATAAGATTTAATTTCGATAGGAATAACAATGCCGTGACACTCGCTCCACCACCATCATTGTGGGTCATTGTCAAAAAAAAAGAAAATGTTCGATTGCACAGTCATTGTGTGTTGATCAGTTTGCTAAAAGTGTCAAAGACTAGCCAAATTAAGAAAAACAAGTTGCAAGAGTTGATGGTTCAAATGTCAAAAGAAACATCTATAATTAGGTTGCAAAATGGAATTGCCTCAATTTTCTTGAGCAGTCCAACCACCTCTAATGAATGCAGATTCTACCTCTTCTTAATTTGCTGATTAAAAGGTGGATCAAAATTAAATGAGATTTTTGTCATTGTAAGGTCTGCAAAGGGTCAGATATACATGATATTATCTCGGCATGTAAAAAGACTTTCTGATTTCAACTCTATAAATTTAAATTGCAATGTATGAATGTGCCAACACCGGCCCTCTTACACCCATATATAGCAAAATATAAAAATAAAATAAAAATTCTGAATATTTATTGTTGAACAAATTCTATGTATCAAAAACTATGCAAATCAAAACTAATACCATCAAATCAACTTAATTTTTTAATGTGAAAAAACAAAAGTTGTGATATACAAAATACAATTAAACATATTTTATGTTCTAATCATTATATTTTTAGGGATATAATAATAAGAAAAATGAAAAGCAATTGAAGGACACAAGAGGATCAGGATTTGTACTAAACACTCCTGTCAATTTACTCAGCTTCCTAGATTAATTTTCATATATATATATATATATACAAAAAGACTGGAACTGGCACTTTCCTCTGTATAGTAATGCTGTAAAGTTAAAAATGGCTTGACAATCATAGTCATTTTCCAAAGAGAAGAAATAAATACCGTAATTGATGAGACAGTTGGATCTCCCAATCAAGCATGTTGTGATTGGAATATGTCTATTTCATGGGTCCAAATTGGTTTCGTCCAAAGGAGAAAAATAAATAATACATTAAATGACTGATGAAAGAGACTAAGAAGGAATTTTGAGAAATTGCAAATGATAGCATTAAACTCCAACCTAACAAGGCTATATTTAGGGCATGTTTGGATTAACTTTTTAAATGTTGTTTTAAGTTTTTTGAGTTAAGAAATTATTTAAAATAGTGTTTGGCTAGTTTTTATTTTAAATTAGCATTTTGGAAGAAGTTGGGGACTTCAGCTTCCTAAAACGTTATTCTTTTTGAAGACACGGAAAGTCGTTTATGTTTTAATGAAACTTTCAAAATACTAAGTGTATCCATTTTGTTTATGTGATGAAAAAATTAAATTACAACGTATTTTATTATAAAAGCTCTTCAAGAATAAAATTTTCAGACACTCACACATAAGTCAAATAGAAGTGAGAGCTTCTGCTTCTCTTTTGCTTCAGTATAAAAGCAAAAGTAAAAGCTATGTTAAACATAGCCTTAGAGTGGTTATAACTTGTATATCTTTTTGTTTTACATAAAATATTTTTTTAAATTTTGATGTTTGACGGCATATTTTAAAAAGAAAAATATACATTAAAATGTTTGAATTGATATAAGTAATTCATAAAATATTAAATAATTAGTTTGGTTGATATTACCAAATTATGAAAAAATAAACGGTGTGAAAATACTTTTTTTAATCTAATTTATTTTTTTTACGCGGGGGGGCGGTAAATCGACCCTCATAAATTTTCTCTCACATTATTTATTATGTCGTACGCTCATACACAAAATCTCTTTGAATTATAAAGACTCCTTTGGTTTGCAGAATAAAAGAAATAAAAAAATACTTTCCCTGCATTCTCATCCACTTTCGGAAGGATAAGAAAATCAGTCCAATAGGTTAGTGAATAGTGAGCTCTACTTTCTCTCTTCAAATTCTTTCATTTTCTTACACTTTTTTAATACAAACACAAAATAGGGTATCCCTCCGAATCTTTCTCTTTCGTTCGTATTCATTTCCATCCATCCAAACGGAACTTTAATATTTCATTTGGTGGAAGATGGATAGAAAAATAGATAGAATGGAGAAGATAAAGGAAATGATAAGGCATTTTATAGGAAAAGGAGAGCGTCCAAGCCTCTTTTTATTTGGTTGGGTGAAAAATAAAGAAACCAATAATATTTTTATCATTTTACCCTTAGACCTTAAAATATATGAATTAATACATTTAAATAAGGTTACAAAATCCATTCTCTATTCTTTCCCACCCACTTTTGTATGGATGTAAAAGATTGGCACGAAGGATGCCTCATTCCATCCTATCCGTTTTCTTCTTTATAGTGATGGCTGGATCATGAGGCGAGTTAGGCGGTCGCCTAAGGCTCTAGCTAATAAAAGGCTCTTAATTTTTATTTTTATATATGATTAGATTTTCTAAAAATTGTATTTCTTTATATTATTAGGTCTCAACTAATGAGTGAGATTTAATAGCAGGCTCAAAGAATTTAATAAAATATAAAACTTTTCATTCGCTTTCTATTAAATGAAAATTGTGGGAATTGATAAAACTTTGCCGTATTAACTTTTTTCTTCTTTAATTGTAGGAATTGATAAAACTTTCTCATATTAACTTTTAACAAGAAGTTATATTTTTCTTTTAACTTAAATTATGTTGTAGTCTTATAATTATTATTTTTTTTGTATTTTTTAAACTTACCTCTTCTTATCTCCTAACTTTTTCTTCTCTGGTGCCTATCTCTCCTTTACTACATTTATCTTTTTTCTCCCATCTATTTTCTTTTATTTTTTAATTTAATCACACATTTTCTCTCTTTTATCATTTTTCATGCCTCTGTGTGTTTGTCCCGAGTGTGTCTGTGTCCCGAGTGTTGGAATACAAGACATTGTAGGAGTGTTTATTTTATTTGCAATTTTTTTTATCAATATACAAAAAAATGTGAATCTAAATGTGAAACAATTTAAAAAGACAAAAAATATATATATTAACTTGTGTTAATTATAAGTAGTTTTAATAAAATCATTTAACTAGTAATTTTGTATTTGAAGTGACAAGAAAAATTATTTATAAATTATTTGTCAATTTAATTTTATGTCAATAAATTAAATAAGAGGTCACATGCTGTTTTTCCGGCTTAGACCTCAAATCCTGCTTCTTTATTCTACCAAACACGTCAAAAATGCTCCTCTCTCATTATTTCCTCCTACTGAACATTGACTTAAATCTCTATCTTCTCTGTGATTCTATCGAGTAATAGATTGTGTGAGTGTGAGTTAAGGCTGTCTTGTACCAAAAAAGTATTATATATATATATAGACACACACACTAACATACACGGTGGCTTCACTTGGTTATAATTTTCGGAAATTATGATGAGAAGAGTTAGCCGGTTTGCTTTCGCTTATGTTTAGTATTTATTATTTATAAAATAAAATTTTTAGATAAACATGTTTGATAATTTTTATTTTGTTTATAAATTGTCAAAACATTTTTTAAAAAATCACTGTAACTAAGCCTTCAAATCTTAAAAACTAAAATGATGTTTTAGTATTTATGTTTATTATAAAAAAAAATTCTTTTTTTATCTAAAATGGTGATTATATTATTTTAATTAAAAATTGAAACTAAAATTGAAAAAATAAAAAGAAAAAATATATATAAAAGACTATTGCTTGATACAATGATAAAAATATTATAATTATCAAATTTAGACATGATTAAAGAACATCAATTGCCTTAGAAAAAATATATTGGGTACAATATGAATAATTAAAATGCATGATAATAAGAAATAGTTACTTAGGGGTACCCATGCTAAAAAAAAAAAAAATTATTTGAGGAGAAAAAATAAAGAAGTTTCAACCATCTCCTTGTCAAAGAAACAAAAATAATATTTTGTACTCATATCATTTATTCATTTTCAGTGTTGAAAAAGAAATATAAATCAAAAAAATAAAAAAGAAAATAGTACCAGAAGAAGTTCAAGGATAAGAGTATGCCCTCCAAATCCCCCTTCTAGTACTATACAAATTGAAAAACTTTTAACTTTCCATAGTTATATATATATTGTTCTTGTTGGTAAGGGGTGCACAAAGAACCAGTGAAATCGGAACTGTAAAGAATACTAGTTAAACCGAACTGAACCATTAGGAACGGTTCTGGTTCCTCTAAGAATCGTAATGAATTGAACTGTGTGTACCCCTACTTATTAGAGTCTTCTAGGTTGTGGGTCATTTTAGTTTTACAGTATAATTTGTAGTGTGTAGATATCTATGTAACTCAATATTGTTGGTTTCTTTTTTATGTATATGTATATTTCTACTCTGTTATTGCTATATATATTTGTTGCAGCATGAACTTAACTTTTTATACAATTTATTATATTGATTATTTTTTTAAAAAGAAACAATTTAAGGTTAACAAATTATCAAACAATACTTAGGTTTATGGATAAACAAAATCATAACAAAATACTGTTTTTATAAACGCTTAAACAATAAATACTAAACATGAATGGTTAACGAAGGGATCCTAAATTTGTAAGACCTTTTTTAAAAATAAGAAAAAGCAAGGCTTGTTGGCAGACCAAACACACCTAACATCAATTCTTCCTTATTATTATTGCTCAACTGTTCTTCGAAGTGAATTGGGACATTGGTTTGGCATTTTAATTTCTCACCATACCATGGAGACCATTGCAACACGTAATTGATTGAGTCTAGTAGTTGGTCTTGGACCCAGGAAAGCAACCTATTATAGAATTTCGTGTTTTATAAAAAACGAATTTGATTTTCTATTTTATGTAACTCAAACTACTGTCTCCTCAGCAATCCCTGTAATCAAATCATCAATTCATGACCTTCTATTATTCCTCTCTCTACTCTCTTCTCTCACTAGAACCCACTGTAGCTAAGCATAGTCTCTAGCTCTTTATCTCTAAGTTAAACTGACTTCACTATATGCAATGACAGCAATGTCTTGAGGTTTTTGCTTAGCCTTTGAGCTTTTTTTTTTTTTTTTTTATAAATTGATTTTTAGAGCATTCTATTCATTTAAATCTGTATGTTTTTTGTTCTAAAAAGTGCCCATTTAATTTTATATATCAGCTTCTATGAAACCCATGACTACTTTCTTGCTGTATTAACATCTGACCGTTTGGTTGCTGAGAAAATGTGAAAGTGAAGAGAAAACAACTCTTTGGCTTAGTTGAGCTGAGTTTTATGACTCTTGGAAGCAAATAGAACAGAGCATCTCTGGTGTCATTTGGTTGTGAATTTGGAAGTACTTTTTCTTGTTTAAATGTCAATATTGCATCCAAAAAAAAAAAGTCGTTCCAAAACACCAACCATACTCTACCTAACACAATCTTTTTCCCTTTTTTCTTTTTTCTTTCTTTCTCTGTTTTCTTAGCAACTGAATATGTAAGACATAGAACTCCTTTGCTATTCTTGCTTGTGACTTATTGCTTCATTTTGTTTTGGATTTTACAGGTTTTCACGCTTTCTGAATAAAGCTTTCACAAAGGTGCCTAATGTTTCTATGCTACAAAGTTGTGTAGAGAAATTCAGGAGGTTCTTTCATTTCATTCTCTTGGAATTCTGCTTTCACCATTTGTAACTTCAGATTCTTGAACTCTGTACACTACTTAGCTTCTTTATGTCACTCTGATAAACGTTTTAGTACTAAGTTTGGGCCCCATCTGCCAGAAATACCAGAAAAATCAATAGAACATAGTTAATCTTTCCATCTCTGAACCTTTTCAGAAGCCGAAGATTGCTGTATCTAAAGCAATAATGGTTCTGTAAAAGGTATCATTCCTACTTCATTTGTGGTTTCATAAAACTCTGCTCTTTGAATATGGGGTCCATTTGCATAACAAAATGCAGTTTGTACTTTCGAATTGTATTTTGATTTCTGTTTTTTGCTAGAAGTTGGAGTAAACTTCGCTTCCATTCCAGCACCTTTAGGTACCATTGTAATTCTCAAAAAAAAATAAAATATATATATATATATATATATATATATATATATATATAGAAGGGTTGGAAGCTCGTGATAACATCTCGATTGATCCATATTCTTGTTTGAAGTTTTTCCACAATCCTCTTGTTTGGTTTTGTTCTGGTTAGTGCAAACAAGAAAATGAAGCGGCCACAGCATGGAGAGTTTGATCTGAAGGAGACCTCACCCCAAATTGCCGGGGCAGGGATCACCACCGGAGATAAGCTCACGTGTGCCTATGACCTGGTTGAGCAGATGCAATACCTGTATGTCCGTGTTGTCAAAGCAAAGGATTTACTAGGGACGGATGCCACAGGTAGTTGTGATCCATATGTCGAAGTAAAGATGGGAAACTACAAAGGGGTTACTCGACACTTTGAAAAGAAGACTAACCCTGAATGGAATCATGTTTTTGCTTTCTCCCAAGATCGAATCCAAGCTTCTTTTGTTGATGTATTGGTGAAAGATAAGGATGTGCTTTTAGATGATCTCATTGGCAAGATTAGCTTCGATCTTATTGAAGTCCCAAAGCGTGTTCCACCTGATAGCCCATTGGCGCCACAATGGTATAGACTGGAAGATGGGAAGGGGTCTAAAGCTAAAGGAGAGATTATGGTTGCTGTTTGGAAGGGAACTCAAGCAGATGAGGCGTTTGCTGATGCGTGGCACTCAGATGCAGCTTCAGTTAAGGAAGGCATTGCGAAAATTAGAGGGAAGGTATATATGTCCCCTAAGCTTTGGTATGTTAGAGTCAATGTGATTGAATGTCAAGATCTTCTACCAAGTGAAAAGAATAGGGTCCCAGAAGCTTATGTGAAGGTTATCCTTGGAAATCAAGCATTGAAGACAAAAATATCTCAAGTTAAGAGTGTTAATCCAATGTGGAATGAGGATTTGATATTCGTTGTTGCTGAACCATTTGAGGAACTATTGGTGATAACTGTAGAAGATAGAGTGGCATCCAACAAAGATGAGGTCTTGGGGAAGTGTGTGCTACCATTGCAGAATGTCCATAGGAGGTTTGACAATAAGGCTGTTCCGAGTAGGTGGCATAATCTTGAGAAATATTTGATTGTGGAGGGTGAAAAGAAGGAGACCAAATTCGCCAGTAGGATTCATACAAGGATCTGTTTGGATGGTGGGTATCATGTCTTGGATGAATCGACACATTACAGTAGTGATCTTAGGCCAACTTCAAAGCAATTGTGGAAGTCCAGCATTGGACTTCTGGAATTGGGGATCATAAGTGCTACAGGGTTGTTGCCAATGAAGGCAAAAGATGGCCGAGGAACCACTGATGCCTTTTGTGTGGCTAAATATGGACAGAAATGGGTTCGAACAAGGACAATTATTGATAACTTTTCTCCAAAATGGAATGAGCAGTACACTTGGGAGGTTTTCGATCCATGTACTGTGATTACAATAGGGGCATTCGATAATGGTCATGTAAATGGAGGGGGAAAGGATTCGAGAATTGGAAAGGTGAGGATTCGGCTATCTACACTTGAAACTGATCGAGTCTACACTCATTCATATCCTCTTATTGTCTTGCAAGCTTCAGGGGTGAAGAAAACCGGTGAAATTCAATTAGCTGTGAGGTTCTCATGCTCGTCTTTCATCAATATGTTGCACAAATATTCGCAGCCCTTGTTGCCCAAAATGCACTATGTTCATCCTCTATCGTTAATCCAGCAGGATATGTTGAGGCACCAGGCTACTCAGATAGTCTCCATTAGGCTAAGCCGGGCTGAGCCACCATTGAAAAGAGAGATTGTAGAGTACATGCTGGATGTGGGTTCACATATCTGGAGTGTGAGGAGGAGCAAAGCGAATTTTTTCAGAGTTATGAATGTTCTAAGTGGTGTTACCGCGGTTGTAAAATGGTTTGATCGAATCTGCCATTGGAAGAACCCTCTTACAACCATTTTAATTCACATCCTTTTTGTGATATTGGTGTTATTTCCCGAGCTAATACTACCCACATTATTTCTCTACCTTTTCCTTGTTGGGATTTGGCAATACCGTTGGAAGCCAAGACACCCTCCTCACATGGATATTCGACTCTCTCATGCTGATGCTATTGGTCCTGATGAATTGGATGAAGAATTCGATACATTTCCAACAACCAAAGGATCTGACAGTGTCCGGATGAGGTATGATCGTCTAAGAAGCATAGCTGGGAGGATTCAGACTGTTGTTGGGGACTTGGCAATGCAAGGGGAGAGGTTTCAATCACTGATAAGTTGGAGAGATCCAAGAGCATCTGCTCTATTTGTGTCGTTGTGTTTAGGTGCTGCTATTGTTCTGTACGTTACGCCATTTCAAGTTGTTGCCTTTCTCGGTGGCTTTTATGTGTTGAGACATCCTAGATTTCGCCATAAGCTTCCTTCACTGCCTCTCAACTTCTTTAGAAGGCTTCCAGCAAGAACAGACTGCATGTTATAGGTATGCTTTGTAATCCTTTTTTTCTCCTTGTAAGCTAATAAAGCCAGTTTGTTTGAATTCTGTTTAATGTAATCAAAGAATGTTGATTAGTGTTGTCATGTAAGTCTGTAACCATGTTAATCTTATGTTGATTAAATATTAATTCGAATAACTTTGAACACAAAATTCAGAGTTCTAGTTAATACTTGTAGTTTAATATCTACATGGGAAATCGATTTTCTTATTCTTTTTCCACATCTAATTTGAATTCACAATCTCACATGTTTGAGAAATGATACTGATTGAATTGTCATTGTCTAGTTAACACATTATGATTTCATTTTCACTGGATTTCCTGCATCACTTTAATGTTGGCAATTGGATTTCCTCATTACATTTTTAAACCTATCATGTAGAATGGGTTAATTCAATTACTTCCATTGCTTTTGATAGCCTAATTGTCGATTCTCAGTAATCTTGTGACAATGTTAATATTTGACAGATTGGTTGCCTAGTGATTCTGCAAATTTTGTGGCAATAATATATGTATAACCATAATATAAATGAATTTACATGATTCTTTTTTTCTTAAATATTTTATGAACATAAGTTTTATTAATTTACTATGGGGAACACGAACTCGGATCCTCTCCTGTGCCATTCTTATCCTATGTTTGTCCTATGCCAACGCAACAACTTTACTTTGTTTAAGTAACAACTTCACATCGCTTACGCAATAATTTTACATCACTTATGCAACAACTACATTAGATAACTTACGCAATAACTTTATATCGCTGATTCATATGCGATATATTATGTTACATAAGCGATGTATTATGTTGCATAAATAGTAGATGACCTAAACACAACTGCTGATTCCAGGAACACTGACTGTGTTTTTTATATTGATGACTTGTGGCCCAATTTCTCTTATTGTCGGAGTTCAATTTTGACTCAAATTTTCTTGGATAGGTCTCAACCCATTCTTTAGTCTCAATTGTAAACTGGTATATATAAAGATGGGAGTCGGATCCCCTATGTTGATAACTCTCTAAGTTATCATAAGTTGATTTATATAAGTTTTGACATGTGTCATATTACTAGCATCTGCATATATTGCACTACATCATCAAATTAAATTAAACTCAAAAAATGACATCATTTTAGGGCCATAGATATCTTATTTGAACGATGTGTCAATGTCTATCATAAGAAATTCATGGTTCTCTCTATTACACGCATGAAATTCATCGGTTCGAGTCATCAGATTTTGGTTGCCGAAGGTCATGATCTTGTTGCAGTTACTGACTAGTAACTTAAAATTCAAGTTCCCACTTTCCATGCAAAGTACATACCTTTTGCTATCATGTGTATATGTACATATATAGAGTCCAGATTGAATTGCACAAAGAGAAGATAGAGATGAGTGGCTGAAAACGGGAAGCTACATGTTCATCGTGTTCAAATTTTTCCTCCAACTCAGAGAATTATCAACTTAGAGAATTCTAGTCTAGAAATATGTTCCGAGTTGAATATTGAGAATCCCAAAATAGAGAAGAGACCAAAAGGGTATATATGGATTTAGGATTTGAGAAATTTGTACATCTCATTTTCTTCTTTGCGTACTAAAATCTTTTTATCAATTTTCACTGACGAACTTAGGTTTTAAGTCGAACCATGTTAAATCTCCATGTTCATGTAGTGTGGTGTGATTAGTTTCTACTGTTGCTTTACCGTGATTGTCACAACTCACAGCATACTTTGTGATGCAATGGTTGTCTTTGACACTGCTCTTGTTCAACTTGCTAATATACAATTAAAACAATGATCAGACCAGTCTTTGAGGGTATTAAAGTCATTTCCATCAATTAAGAACTGAGTCAGCCGGCAAGCAAATGGGAAAAGAATGACGGATGAGATTTTGAATTGGTAAAATTTAGTATCAGGGTTTCATAAGCACATGCTTTTCCACGTAAGTCGTAGATTAAAGTTTTGTCAAGTAAAAGAAAATCTCAATTTTTTGAATTATTTAGACTTCTATTGAATTGATAGACAATATTAAAGAGTAATTATGAACAAAATTTAAAATTAAACCACCAAACAAGACACAAGTTAAAATAAATAATTAAATTATTTTTTAATATTAAATGAAGGATAATAATTTGGAGACTCATCATCGGATTAATTCAATTTTTGTTTTTTTCTTTCATGTGAGTGGAATGATGGATCCCACCACATGATGTCATATATTAGAACTCACATTTTACACTCACATAAAATTATTTTCGGCCTAATCAAATTTAAAGTTTCTATAGTTACACTTAAATAAATTTTAAGCAACAATTTTGTTTCCAAACAATCAATCCGGCGATAAAATTTTATGAATATCCATATGCTTTGACAAACCTTGTGACCACGTTCGTAAATGCTGCATCTTTCTATTAAAAGCAAAAAAGATAAAAGAGAAATTTTAGAGTTTGTTTGGTTTACTTCTTTGAAAATAATTTACAAGAAATCCTAAAATATAAAATTATTTTAAAAAAAAAATCAAAAATACTCTTATCTAAACAAACTTTTTTTAACTGAAAAATAAGTTTAAATTTTTTTATAGTTTTATAATTTTTAATTATAATAAAAAATTATTTTAAAAATCTAAATCAAACATACTCTAAATTTTTAATATATATATATATATATATATATATATATATTTGATTCAAAATGTTAATTTATTTACAATCTAAAATCACCCTATCGTTACAATCTCAAATAAATTATATTGCCGTATACACTAGTATATATATGTTGTAGTAAATTATTATGGGTGTTGACGATTCACAATCTCAGAGCATCAATTTTCTGTTTATAATTTTTAAAAATTCATTTTCACTTTTCTAAAAAAAAAAAAAAGAAATCTCAAAGCATCAAATTGGGAAGGTGACAACCGATTGGAGGACGAAAAATTCAAGAAAAATGCGTCGGCTACTTGCTCCATCAACCCCACAGAAATGCCCCCTTCAAAATAAAATCCACATAGCTAGTAACGAATTCAAGATGTCCCTGTAAGCATATACCTCATTGTTCAGTTCCTCCTATTTTAACTCTCTGTCTCCCTTAACTCTCTCTCTCTCTCTCTCTCTCTCTCTATATATATATCTATATATATATTTATATATAAAAAACACATAGTAGTATACTAGTATATATCATATTATTCCCACGTCGTCACAGAGACGGACATCACAAGTTCCACATCTATTTTGAGTGGCATGGAACTGGAATATTACATCATAACAGCTCGTAATCTAATGTAAATTCTCGGATTCACCGAGAAAAGTGAAACTACCGTGATTGGTTTTGTCTTGTATTATTTGGACTCATGAAGCATCTAAGTTGTTTAAATTCCTCAGTGAGCTCAGCAGTTAGTGTCTGTGGAGGTTCGGTCGTCACAGCATACGTTATTCGGAATTGTGTTCTGCCACTTGGATGTGAATTTGAACTTCAACGTCACTTTTGCCCATTTCAGCTCTCAGGTTAGTTAATTGATATATATATATATATATATATGTTTTTGTTTCTTGGTTCAATGAATGACTGTGTGATACATGTTATTTATTAAGCATTATGTATATATACTTGAAGAGAGAAAGAGGGTAGAGGGAGATTATCTCTTTCAATGCATGGGTGACTTTGGATACTCTGTTTTACAGTTTTTGTAATGTAAATATATATATATATATATATATATAGAGAGAGAGAGAGAGAGAGAGAGAGAGAATGTTGGGTTGGTGGGTAAAAAGTCATTGCCAGGCCTGATTCATATTCCAATTGGTACATGCAGTGTTGTGAGAGGTTGAGGGCAGCTCCAGAAGTGTCAATAGTTTATATTGTTCTCTCTTAAGGTACATTTTTTGTGTCCCCTTGAGCTGTTTTCTGAATTTCAATTCTTGAACTTGGGTTTGTGTTTAACAATCTAAATGGTCCTATTTATCAGAAAGAAAAAAAAAAACAATTAAAACAAAGGAAAATATAATCTTTTAGTATTTCACATTGATGAACAGATTGTTGTAACAAAAGAGGTGTTGAAAGTTTTCAATTGTCTAACTCTAGTGTTTGAAGGAGAGATTGAAGGGATATAAAGATGAAGGTATTGACTTTGAATGAATTGTAATAATGATGATTCTAGCCAGTGTGTTGGCTGTTCTTGTTGATGATGGAATTAATAAAAAATTTGGGATGCATTTCATTTGTCTCCACCATTGTAATTTGATGTTATGAACTTTGTTTTGAACGTTAAGACTTTTGTCTAGCATTGGTTTCTATTTGTAGATATTGGAGTCACTAGAAAATCTCTGATATATGACACAAAACAACGAGGACACTCGGGACTTTGAGTTTTATAATCTAAAACTTCAATCATTTTAATCATTGGATTTATTAGTGAACACCCTTGTGTTGATTTTAGAATTTTAGGAGACATTGATGAAAGTTGAGCCCCTCTTTATAATTTGATCTCGACAGGTCCTTCCAACATGGACTCGAAAAAATCAATGGAAGATCAATTCTCAAATCTACATCCATGCTTGCCAGTGAACACAAGAATTGGGATAGTGGGAGGTGGTCCAAGTGGCTTATCAGCTGCTTATGCACTAACTAAGCTTGGTTACAATAATGTCACTGTGCTAGAGAAATATCACACTGTTGGTGGCATGTGTGAATCAGTTGATATTGAAGGTAACAAACAAGAAAATACAAGAGTCTTGATTGGCTGAGTTATGTTACTATAAATATTGATAACATGTTTGAATTTAAAATTTTTTTTTTTTTATTTCTCTTGCAGGAAAGATTTATGATCTCGGAGGTCAAGTTCTTGCAGCAAACAGTGCGCCGGTTATATTTCACTTGGCAAAAGAAACTGAGTCTGAACTAGTGGAATTGGACTCCCACAAGCTTGCCCTCATTGACAGTTCTACGGGAAAGTATCAGGACATCCGAGTTGCAGATGATTATGTATCCATGATTTCTCTAACCTTAGAACTTCAGGTAGCTTCTATTATTGTGTACAGAGCTTGATAGTTGTTACAATTATTGAGCTCCACAGTTTAGTCAAGTCTTCAATATTCGTGTTTCACAGGATAAGGCAAAGGATTCAGGTCGAATTGGGGTCCACTCCGTGAGCCATTTTGCTTCAGAGTTAGCTCCTGAGTTTCTTGAGGTTTGTGGACTCCAATCTGTTCCAAAATCTGTGGCCTATGGATACACCGCTTCTGGATATGGATTTGTTCAAGACATGCCTTACGCTTACATCCACGAGTTCACACGAACTTCTATGGCTGGAAAAATTCGACGTTTTAAAGATGGGTACATGAATTTTTGGAAGAAGATTAGTGAAGTTTTGCCAATTGATGTGCAGTGCAACACCGAGGTATTGTCAGTCCAGCGCAGTCTATCTGGTGCCAATGTTCATGTCAAAAATGGCAGTGGAGAATTTAAAGTAATGGAATTTGATAAAATCATCATTTCCGGGACTTTTTCTTATAATAATGGAAAAACTTACAGATCACCGCATTATGATTCAGCAGGTTTGTTTACGTATTTTCGTAGGCGTCTACTTGACTTTATCTTTTGTTTCATTAGATATTGAACTAGTCTTTGTCTCTGCAGAAACTACAAAAGAGATAATGGATTTAAATGAGCTTGAAAAGGAGCTTTTCAGTAAAGTACAAACTATTGATTATTACACAACTGTTTTGAAGATTAAAGGGCTGGAACATATGCCAATTGGGTTCTATTACTTTGGGGAATTCATGGATGATCCTACAACTATAGGGAATCCAGTTGCAATGCAGAGATTTTACGAAGATACGGATATTTTCCTGTTTTGGTCTTACGGAAACTCTGCAGATACTAGGGGAGCAAGGGTGATGGAGCTTGCAATTGATGCAGTTAAAAGAATGGGGGGAGAAGTTGAGAATGTAGTTTTACAACGGCGATTTAAATATTTCCCTCATGTCAACAGCCAAGGTATGTTGTATAAGTTAATGGGACACAGTTCACCACCACAAGCTTGTAGGTGCTAATTTCCTTTTATTTGAATACAGATATGAAGGATGGTTTCTTCGACAAAGTAGAGACAGAACTTCAAGGTCAGCATAACACTTACTATATTGGGGGACTTATGGCATTTGAGCTCACAGAGAGAAATTCATCTTATGCCATGGCTCTAGTCAGCAAGCACTTTGCAAATAACAGTTCGTTGCCAATGTTTCCATACATTAAGGTAATCTGACATTCTGAATTCTTTGGTGATCAATGGCAAGTTAAGAGATTGGAGTTTAGAACATTTATGGTTTAAAACCAATTCTTTTACTTATTTGAAGCACTGTTTCTGCAGAGATTGTTTCCGCTGCAATCATATTGCTGGAATAGGATTCCCAAAGCATTAGATGAATCGCCAGGAGTGGAATTCCCTGATTTATCTGCACTTGATGGCTATTTAAAGCACTGGGGAACCCATAGAGTTACTCGAAATAAAACACTTTATTCTTGGATTAATGAAGAAGGGGAAGTGGGGTGCCAAAGGACTTATGGAGAACTTCATGCCAATGCTTCTTGCATCGCTCAAAAGCTCTTGACAAACCAGAAACCGGTTATAAAGCCTGGTGACAGGGTTCTCCTGGTCCATGTCCCAGGTCTAGATTTCATTGATGCCTTCTTTGGGTGCTTGAGAGCTAGAGTATTGCCAGTCCCAGTTCTTCCTCCGGACCCACTTCAAAGAGGCGGACAAGCTCTTTTGAAGATTGAAAATATTGCTCAATCATGCAATGCAGTGGCAATTCTGTCGACCATTGGTTACCATTGTGCTGTTCGGGCAGGTTCTGTGAAGAATTTGATTTCGTTGGCTGGTAAAAAAGGGAAGTGCTCAGCTCGCTGGCCTAGTCTTCCATGGTTACATACAGATTCTTGGACCAAGAACTCCAAAAACAAGCTTCCAGAAGATATGGAAGATCATTCTGAACCAGCAGCAGATGATCTTTGTTTTCTTCAATTCACATCAGGGTCAACTGGTGATGCTAAAGGAGTGATGATTACTCATGGAAATCTCATTCATAATGTGAAGTTAATGCGAAAGAGATACAAGAGCACGTCGAATACAGTACTAGTTAGCTGGCTTCCTCAATACCATGACATGGGACTGATTGGGGGAATTTTCACAGCTCTAGTTAGTGGGGGATCTGCAATACTATTTTCCCCAATGACCTTCATCAGGAACCCACTCATGTGGCTTCAGTGTATGAGTAAATACCAGGCTACTCACAGTGCTGGCCCCAACTTTGCTTTTGAACTCATGGTTAGAAGACTGGAATCCGACAAAAATAAGGCTCGGAATTATGACCTCTCTTCCATGATCTTCCTCATGATTGCTGCTGAACCAGTGAGGCAAAAAACACTGAAAAGATTTGTTGAGCTCACTGGTCCTTTTGGCCTTTCCGAAGAGGTGATGGCTCCTGGTTATGGATTGGCAGAAAATTGTGTGTTTGTTAGTTGTGCATATGGAGAAGGGAAGCCCATCTTGGTAGACTGGCAAGGAAGGGTCTGTTGTGGGTATGTGGATGCTAATGATGCAGACATCGACATCAGAATAGTTGATCCAGAATCTGGTGAAGAGCTTGAAGAAATTGGAAAGGAAGGAGAGATATGGATCAGCAGCCCGAGTGCTGGGATTGGGTACTGGGGTAAGGAGGAACTGAGTCTGAGAACTTTCAGAAATAAGCTTTTGAGTGGTAAGAAGTACACGAGAACTGGTGATTTGGGACGGATAATTGATGGCAACTTGTTCATCACCGGAAGAATCAAAGATCTTATCATTGTTGCTGGAAGAAACATATACTCAGCTGATGTAGAAAAAACAGTTGAGAGCTCATCTGAAGTCCTCCGTCCAGGTTGTTGTGCTGTCATTGGGGTTCCTGAGGAAATCTTATCAACCAAAGGGATATCAGTTCCAGATGGTTCCGATCAGATTGGTTTGGTCGTAGTTGCAGAGGTTAGAGATGGAAAACCTGTTAGTAAAGATGTCATTGAGCAAATTCAAACCCGAGTTGCAGAAGAACATGGGGTCAGCATTGCATCTGTCAAGCTGATCAAGCCCAGAACAATCAGTAAAACAACATCTGGGAAAATTAAGAGATTTGAATGCCTCAAACAGTTTACTGAAGGAACCTTGAATTTAGTTCCGGAACCACTTTTTTCAAAAAGATCATTTGTTCGTTCTTTCAGTACGGGGACATGTAAGGAGGGAAAAACACCTCGACCTCATTTGATGAAAGGTGCTATTTCACCAAGGCCGAGATTGAGTAACAAAGAAATTGTAGAGTTCCTAAAGGGGCTTGTTTCGGAGCAGACAGGGATTTCTGTCAACAATATCTCAACAACTGAGAACTTGGTATCCTATGGGATGGATTCGATTGGTGTAGTCAGAGCAGCTCAAAAGCTTTCAGATTTCCTTGAAGTGCCAGTTGGGGCAGTTGATATTTTCACTGCAACCTGCATTGCAGAATTAGCATGCTTCTCAGAGGATCTTGTAAAGAAGTCCCAACCTCAGCATATGGCCATTCCATCTTTTCTTCCAGAATCTGAGACTGATTCTTCTGAGTTGGTAACTGAAGTTTCAATATCTCCCCAATTGCATATCTGGCTATTGCAACTTGTTGCTCTTATTTATGTTTCAGCAATGCTGATCCTTCCTGCATATCTATCAATTTCTGCTTTTATGGACTTGATTTCTTCCGGCCAAACTATGACCAAAGTGAGTCCATGGTTGGACTACATGGTTTGCTTAGCTCTTGCACCTCTTGCTTGGATCCTTTGCATATTTAGTACCTGCATTGGTATTGCTTTGCTTGGGAATTCATTCCTTCAACCAAATTATGCTCTGACCCCTGAAATTTCCATTTGGTCTTCTGATTTCGTTAAATGGTGGGCACTTTACAAGGCTCAAGAAATTTCTTCAAAAGTTATGGCAGTACATTTGAGAGGAACAGTTTTCTTAAAGTACTGGTTTCAGATGTTCGGTGCCAGGATAGGATCGTCAGTTCTGCTTGATACTGTTGACATTACAGACCCATCTCTTGTTTCCATTGGAGATGGAGCTGTGATTGCAGAAGGGGTATTAGTCCAAAGCCATGAGGTGAAGAATGGAATCTTGAGTTTCCTTCCAATTAGAATTGGCCGAAATTCTTCAATTGGTCCTTATGCTGTGATCCAGAAAGGAAGTGTTGTAGGAGAAGAGGCTGAAGTACCAGCCTTGCAAAAGACAGAAGGAAACAAGCCTGTTTCCAGATCCACCAAGCCCGACAATGTTGGAAAGGTAAAGCCTAAAATATTCCCATCTTAATTTTACTACAACTGTAGATAATTGTAAAAGTTTGTAAACACATCTTTGAATACTTGAAGTTACATATGAAAAAATTTGTGATTTTTTTAACCTTCAAATGTATGCCTCCTGTTAAAAATAGATTCATTTCAGAAATTGATAACACTTTTTATTTCTCTACCTTGTCTTCAGAATGATGTGCTGTCAAAAACTCCCAATGATACTCAACTTGAGGCTTTTTACCACTTCATGGGCATCTACATGGTCGGTTTCCTCAGCTCTCTATCAGCATCTACTGTTTACTTCCTCTATATCTGGCTAACTCAGAGACCTCCTTCCCTTCAACACTTTGCATTTATCTGCATCTCTGGCGCCTTCCACTGGTTTCCTTTCACCATCATTGCATATGCCACTATGATTGCTAGCGCCGCCATTACCCCAACTAGCTTTGCCCTCTCTGTAGCCATTGCTTACCTAGCTCATGGCCTGATCCTGACCTTACTCACCAGCACTTTGACACGTTTTCTGGCCAGAAATCAAGAGACAAAAGAAACCCACCTGAAAACTTGGCTTCGCCACCGCATTCTTATTGCCTGCCATCTTAGATTTGCTAAGCTCCTTTCTGGAACAGAAGCCTTCTGCATGTACTTGAGACTCTTGGGTGCAACAGTTGGAAAACATTGTTCCATCAGAGCCATCAACCCAGTTTCGAACCCACAACAGATTTCAATTGGTGATAGTGTACATCTGGGCGATTTCAGCCGAATCATTGCTGGTTTCTATTCCTCCAGTGGGTTTAGATGTGGGAAAGTTGAGGTGCAGGATAATTCATTAGTGGGGAGTCAAAGCCTAGTCCTCCCTGGCTCAGTTGTTCAAAAAGATGTTATTCTTGGTGCACTTTCAGTTGCCCCAATGAATTCAGTTCTCCAGAGAGGTGGTGTTTATATTGGGTCTCAGACTCCAGTCATGATAAAAAACATCATGCATGCTTTGGATGAGAGAATTGAAGAGATGGACATAAAATATAAGAAGATAGTCGGAAATCTAGCTGCAAATCTGGCTGCCACAACTCTCAAGGTTAGATCAAGATATTTCCATCGAATTGGTGTCGGTGCAAAGGGAGTTCTAAAATTGTATGATAACATCAAAGGGTTGCCAAATCACAAGATCTTCTACCCTGGAAAGACTTATCCTGTCATAGTTCGGCACAGCAATAGCTTGAGTGCTGATGATGATGCAAGGATCGATGCTCGTGGTGCATCAATAAGAATATTCCCAAATGCAACAGCTGGGGCCGAGTCCCCAATCCTCGACCTGACACTGAAAACAGGACAGGCTTTCTATGCACGCACCATTTCTGATTTTGCAACATGGCTTGTGTGTGGGCTAGCTGCAAGGGAGGAACATGTGAAACGCGTCCCTCATGTACGCGATGCAGTGTGGACTTCCCTCCGCCATGCCAACTCATATGCCGAGCTGCATTATTACTCAAATATATGCAGACTCTTCCGATTCACAGATGGACAGGAGATGTATGTCAAGTTCAAGTTGAGGCCTTTTGATGAAAAGATCAGTGAAGAGTCCGGTAAGGTGGAGCCTACAGGTATTCTCCCTCCGGAAACAGGTGCAATTCCTAGAGACAATAATGACAACAGGCCATTACTATTCCTTGCTGAAGATTTCGAACGACGAGTGAGTTCACCTGAAGGAGTTCGCTACATTTTCCAATTACAGTTTAGGCCAGTACCAAGTGATGAAGCCTCCCAAGACATTGCACTTGACTGCACAAAACCATGGGATGAGACCGAGTTCCCATTTGTCAGTGTTGGGGAGATATTAATCAATCAGAACCTCTCCAAAGAAGAGTCAGAAGAGCTGAATTTCAATCCTTTTCTCCGATGCAACGAGGTGGATGTCATACGAGCTTCATCATCCTCTCAGAGTGCTTCAATTGATCACGGCCGCTCACTGATCTATGAGATCTGCCAGCATTTGAGAAATAAGGAACCACTTCCAGAGTCCTGGAGGATCTTCCTAGAGCAATCCGATGTCAAAGTGGACCTTTCCAGCTGTCCTATGGCAGTGGCATTAAAGAAACCGGATTCTGAAAAGGTGACACTTGCAAGAACTTGGTATCAAACCTCATGGGCCATTTTTGTTCAACCATTACTTCAAACATTTCTGCCTTATTACTTCATGGGGTTGGTAATCTTTGGTCCTTTGAAGTGTGTACTTTACTTGAACACCATGAAGAAATATCCACTCCACTGGTTGCTTCCTTTGTTTTGGGTTTCTTCAGGGATTTTGGCTGCATTGGCATGTGTTGTAGCCAAATGGGTTTGGGTGGGAAGAAAGAAAGAAGGTGGAGCTGTTTTGTTGTGGAGTAGAGGGGTGTTTATGGACACTATATGGCAGGCATTTAGGACATTGGTGGGGGACTATTTCATGGAAATGACATGTGGGTCATTTTTGTTTGTGGTGTGGATGAAGCTGATGGGTTCAGATATTGACTTGAGTGAGGATGGTGCTTATGTTGATAGCATGGGGGCAGTTTTGAATCCTGAAATGGTGGAGATTGAAAGGAATGGGTGTGTGGGAAGAGAAGCTCTGCTGTTTGGACACATATATGAAGGTGATCAAGGAGGGAAAGTGAAGTTTGGGAAGATCAGGGTTGGAGAAGGTGGGTTTGTGGGGAGTAGAGCTATTGCCATGCCTGGGGTGTGTGTGGTGAGTGGAGGCAGTCTTAGTGCACTGTCTCTTGCCATGAAGGAAGAAATTGTTAAGTCAAGGTAAAGGGTGGGTGTGTTAGTTATTTTGAAAACTAGCAGCCCCATTTGGATTATAATGTAATAGTATATGTTTGGCTGGTCTATCAAATAAATCACCAGCTATCATTATAATTTTTATAGCAATATCAATATTTATGGAAACCTTCTCTCTCTCTCTCTATTTTGAAGAAGGGAATTCACTTGTTAACATGAAATACAGTTCTTATTGAGATTCATTGTCTCTCTCTCTCTCTCTCTCTCTCTCTCTCTCTCTATTTTGAAGAAGGGAATTCACTTGTTAACATGAAATACAGTTCTTATTGAGATTCATTGTGTACCTATAGTTAATATTTTTCTTGGTATCAGAAGTGGGGGTGGATATGAATGCCAAAATATAGATTGATGGAGTTAGCCTTGGCTCCTACAAATAGAAAAATAATTACTTATGTTCACATTTGAATGTCTTTAGAAGAACTATATATATGCACCATTGTGTAAAAGGCACATTTCAGAATGATCATGATAGACCTCTTGATATGAACTTTGGGTCTCCAATCAATAGCAGCCTTTCACTTGATTATGGAGGATTAAATGATCCATTTAATCTTAGGATTGATGACTTCTTGCTTGATGAAGAAGAATTAATCAAATGCTTTGGGGCATAGACTCTGAGGTTGATGTTTCACAGTTTAGATTGTGACTGATATTTCTTAACTGGCATTTTTCTTTTTTTTTTTAAGCTTCCTTGTCTTTTGGAATTTGGTTCAATGATTCTTGTTTTGTTGTAAACTTTTATGCAGGTACTGAAAAAATACAGCAATTAATTTTATATTGTATTAAACATAGAACAGTGTATATGGTGCTACCATGTAATAAGTAGAAGAGTGCACCCTAAATTCATAATATATACATATGTATAGAAATAAAATCATAGTTTTAAATAATAGACAAAAGTATTCCTTCATATGCTACTGTAAATATAATTATATGCATTGTATACTTCGTTCTAGTCGACCTTAAATATAGGGGTGTTCAAAAAATCCGTAAATCCGAACCATGGCTAATCCGTTGGTAATGATTTGGTTATGGATTTAAAAGTGCAAATCCGTTGGCAACGGTTCGGTCCATGGATTGGTGCCAGAAAAATTCAATCCGAACCGTGAAACCGAATCGTGGCTAATTTATATATTTATAAATATATATTATAATTTATATGATATATAAATATGTACAAAATATAGTTATACACTTATACACAGTGTTATATTATTCACTTATACAGTAGGGCCATCAGGCTAGTGGCTTTCTGTTTTGTAGTGGCCTAAACTAAAGTAAGTAGTGAACATATTATGTGTTCCAGTGGCTTTCTGTTTTGTAGTGGCCTAAACTAAAGTAAGTAACGAACATATTATGTGTTCCAGTGGATATAGTTTATTAGTTTTGCACATTAATCAACATTATAGTTTTACACATTAATTATTTATTATTGAATACTAAATAGCCCAATCCGTCAATCTGAACCGAACCAATCCATATTCTAACGGTTCGGTTCGGTTAGATTAGGTATAGCCATGCTTCGATTCGAATTGGAATTTAACCAATCCGTAAATCACAGTTCAGATTAGGTTTAGTGCCTAATCCGAACCGTGATCACCCAAGTTAAATAGTTGAGAAAAGGCTTTGTTGTGTTGTTGACTTATACTTAATTTTGTTGTATTTATACATTTAATTTGATTTAACAATGAGGTAAAGTTAAGAGAGAAAATATTACAAGAGAAAGAATGTAATTGGAGGACAACATAAATAATTTTTGGTCAAAACTGGCAAATTACATGAAAAATATGGTGCTGGACTTTGAAGAAATTAAAGAGAGAAAATTATAAAGAAAGAAACATGGTGGTGGAGTGATGAAATACAAGAAATAATACAAAATAATTACCATTAGTGTTCAAAGGTTACTATTAGTTACCATAGTATATGTTTGGCTGGTCTAGAAAATAAATCACCAGCTAGCATTATAATTTTTATAGAAAAATCAATATTTATGGAAACCCCCTCCCCTCTCTCTCTCTCTCTCTCTCTCTCTCTCTCTCTATATATATATATATATATATATATTTGAAGAAGGGAATTCACTTGTTAACATGAAATATAGTTCTTATTGGCATTCATTGTGTACCTACAGTCAATATTTCTCTGGCATCAAACACCTGGGTGGATATGAATGCCAAAATATAGAAGAAAATATATAATTTTTAATGCCAAAATAGAAAAATAATTACTTATGTTCATACGTGAATGTCTTTAGAAGAAAAATATGTAATTTATTTATTTTCTTGTAGAATTCTAGAAGAGAATATAAGTTTTGAGTGAATTAGAGTATTTAGGGAAAACTTCTGAACTGGTTTAGTTTATGTATTTTTAGACTCCTAAAATAGAGAGAATTCCAAAAAATCAATATGATATTTTTATGTATATATAATTTTAATCCTTTATAAAACTCAAAATTAAGTATTTCTACTTCACTTATAACTTTTTTAAATAAATATATTTAATTATAAATTCACTCTTAGTAAAAAAAGAACATTTAATACATTATATTAGTTTATGTATTTTTAGACTCCTATAATAGAGAGAATTCCAAAAAATCAATATGATATTTTTATGTATATATGATTTTAATCCTTTATAAAACTCAAAATTAAGTATTTCTACTTCACTTATAACTTTTTTAAATAAATATATTTAATTATAAATACACACTTAGTAAAAAAGAACATTTAATACATTTTATTAGTTGTGTATTTAAAGTTATAGAATAAAGAGAAAGCAACGAAATAATAAATAAAATGGTATATGAAAATTAAAACACATTCACAGCCAGTAAAAATGAATGTGTAATGCACTCCATTTGAAATTCTAGTATGAAGAGAAGTATAAAAGACAAAGAAAAAATAAATCAATAAATTAAAATTTAAAAAATGCTTTATATAAATCAATAAATTAATTGCAGCGATAAAACCAAATCAGTAATAAAAGAATAAAAACAACAAAATTGTGTTGGTGAATCCTATAGGACTCTCTCAATTTGGTAGGAAAGAAATAGAAGGAAAAGAAAAGAAAGGTGATGGAGGGATATGATTTTGTGTGTTTGGTATGAAATTTTTAAAGGAAAGGAAATAGAAGGATTTGGAGGGATAATTAAGGATGAATAATAGTTTTTGTTATCTTTCAAAAAATGGGAAGAAATGGAAGAAAAGAAAAGGAAAGACTATATTTTTTAATGAAAACTTTGTTAATACTAACTTTGTCCTTATTTTGATAAAAGCTAAAATTTGTTCTTTTAAATATAAAAGAGTATAATGATAAATTTTTTAAATTATTTCTTTTCCTTTCTTTCCCAGACATGTTAACTATTTTTTTCTTTACTAATCAATCAAACACGATAAAAGTTTAACATTATCCTTATCTTTCCTTTATTTTCTTTTCTCTCGTTAGTAATGTTATCATTTTTTTTCTTTTCCAAACGTAGCCCATTGCTGTTCTAAGAGATATATATATAATAAATATATAAGTATAGGACTGTTTTCTATGCTACATTCATTGAATGTAGACGTAGTTTATATTTCTCATACTCCATTCATTGAATCTAGAAACATACTAAATCCATCTAATATAGACACGTCCTTATTCCTCTACTACATCCGTTGAATCTAGACATGTTCACTTACTCATTAAAATTTTTAAGGACATTTTGGTCATTTACATTCCGTTTGGACAAGAGGAAAAGAAAAGAAAGGAAAATAAAATGATAATGTTAGCTGAAGAAAGAAAGAACATGATACCATTAAGTTGTCCAGATTCTTTATTTGAATAATTAGCAACAAAACAAATACTTTAGCGATTTATACAATGAGTGATTACAATGTGGTTTAACGAGTGACAATTAAAAATATTAGTATATATGACATAATTGTTATTGTTGGCGTTTTTTTTTTATCGTATCATAGCACATTAGTTTTTGCTTCTTTTTAAATACACCTGAGACTCGACAACAAAAATTGATTTATAGTCTAGATTTTTTTTTTCTTGAACACCATCTTACAAAATGTTTGACAAAAAATGTTTATGTATTTTTATTTAACATAAAGGAAAGGAAAGAGGCCTAGTGATAAAAATTATACCCATTATTTTTTCTCTTGAATTCATATAATTAATATTATACACGTAAATGAAATATTACCTTATGCAAATACTGCCAAATGTTGTATCTATATGGGGACCACCATTTATCTTTTTTACATTATTACATGTAAGGTTAAAAAAAAAAAAATTCTTATTTACATGTTTTTTTCTCAAAATTTTAATCAATTTTTTTTTAAGGAAAATTGTGTTAACATGTACATATAACAATCTTTTTCCTCTTTCGTTTTACTAACTACGTGTAAAAGCATTGTGGAAAAGCTTTTTTGTTAAATAATAATTTCATAAAAAAAAGCTAAATTAAGATAATTTTGTAATTTTAAGAAGAGAGGCAATATTCGCACTATTCTTTTCTTCAGTTGGACTCCTATTTTAAAAGAAATGGCACTTTTAATCTCAATTTCACATGTGAATGATTACATTTTTTAAAAATACTAAACTACCATTTTAGATATACTCTCTTTGTCTACAATCTTTAATTTTTTTTTATTCTTTTGATAGAATAAATCAAAAAATATAAAAAAAAAATAACCCAAAAAAAAAAGTTTTAGATCCAAAAAAAAGTTATATATGTTGAATAAATTATCTTTTGATAAGACAAAACAATATATATATATAAATTATCTCTTTTGGCAAGAATCAAAAATTAAAAAGTACCTAAAAAAAAGTTATCATGTTCAATAAATTATATCTTTTGACAGGACCCAAAAACAAAGTACTTGAAATTTTTTTATTATTGTTAAATAAATTATCTCTATTGAGAGGACCCAAAAATAAGTTATATTTTTTGAATAAATTGTCTCTTTTGATAGGATTAAGAAAAGAAATGATCTCTTTTAGAAGGAACGAAAAAAAAAGTAATATTTGTTGAATAAATTATCTCTTTTGAAAAGTTAAAAAAAAAAACCTAATAAAAAGTTATCTCTTTTGATAGAAGAAAAAAAAAGGAGAAAAAAAAAGTACTAAAGAAGGTAAAAAAAATATTTTTTTTTGAAGAAACCAAAAATAAATAAAAGTAATATAGAAAGTATAGATACTAAATTTTTTTTTTAAGTTTATAATATAAAGAGTAGTTGTGGTATTATAAAATAAGAGATAATGTATTAATTAGTTTAAGGACCATCTTGTCATTTCTTTAAAAA
This sequence comes from Cornus controversa, assembly GCA_026545225.1. Classification (NCBI taxonomy): domain Eukaryota; kingdom Viridiplantae; phylum Streptophyta; class Magnoliopsida; order Cornales; family Cornaceae; genus Cornus; species Cornus controversa. The sequence goes on from CM048852.1 coordinate 25,070,921, forward strand.
AAAAAGGTAAATGTAGTGCAGTCGTTAAAAATGAGAGTGAGAATATCTCCTCCTTTTAAGAATATTATGCAACTTTATAATTCAGTGATAATTTTAATTGTGTCTGTCATATAATTTGTGCATTTTCTAATTTTTAATCAAGTAGTATTATAATATTTGTTTCCTCTTACCATGTTTTACTAATTGAGTAAAACCTTTACAAAGCAACTTCTTGTTAAGTTTGGAAACATCACTGTCAGTTGTGCTACTTTCTTTTTATTTGTATAAAATAATCATGAAGTTGATTACTCAGTAACTAAGATTAAAGTGTAATAAACTCTCATATGCATTTAAAATGCTGCACAATTATTCTTTTTCGTTTTTTTGGTACAATAAATACTTTCTAACTTATAAGTTGGTGCAATTTGTCTCAAACTAAAATTGACTTAAAATTACAAAAATACCCTCACAAATAAAAAAAAATATAATAATCAATTTACTAAAAAATAGCAAAAAAAATTACCGAAGAAAAAAGAACTTTAATTTGTCGAAAAACTTTACCCAAAAAAAAGAACTTTAATTCAGCAAATTTTTTTCCTTAAATTTATTTTGGTCTTTTTCAAAAAATTAAAGTTCTTTTTTTGGTATTATTTGAAATCAACCTTTTTGTAATTTTTTTCGGTATTTTAATTTGTCAAAAAATACCAAAAAAAAAAAATTACAAAAAAATAACGAAATAAATTTACTGAAATTTTTTTGGTAAATTAAAGTTCTTTTTTTTGGGTGATTTTTTTAGACAAATTAAAATTTTTGTTTATGGGTATTTTTTAATAAATTAATCAGTTTTTTATTTTTATTTTTGAGAAATTTTTTGTTATTTTAAGTCAATTTTTAATTTAAATATTGCCAAATACCGACAAATTGTACTAATTTGTAAGTTGGAGGGTGTTTGTTGAGTCCAAAAAAAAAGAAGGATATTGTGTACCATTTTAAAATCAGAGAGAGGATTATTGTACTTTAGCCAATAACTAATTTACAATTGTGAATTAAATAACTAATTTACAAATTTAATAACAACATAAATTCCATTATCATCTTTATTTTTTTACACTTTATGTCTAATAATTATTAATTTATATAATAATTTCAATTAAAATTATAATTCACTCCACATCACGCGATGTTTTTACTAGTAATCAATATATTTCTATTTTATCCTTGTCATTTACAATTTAACTTTTTTTTAATCTTTTTTCATTGTTATTTCCATACGCACTGAGAAGGCTTGTCGTCTACTTGTCTCTTTCTACATCATCAATTTTTTGACCCGTCTCTCTCTCTCTCTCTCTCTCTCTCTCTCTCTGTGTGGCACATACACATTTCTTATTTAAAATTTGTTGATTTATTTAAATTTAATTATCAACTTTTGCTTCTCTTCTTTTTGGGTCATTTTTGGCGAAAACCTTTTTACTTCATTACGAATTACTGCTATCATAAAACATATATATATATATATATTTGATTTATTCAGAAGAGTGAGAAAACATAGGGAGACTCGAGCTGTTTAGGGTTTTCAGAATCATCATTGATCGAAATAGATGGGTGTATTTGAAGATATTGGAGCTGAAATTAGGTAAGATTGTGAAGTTTTGCAGGTCCAAATATTTCTTCTCTGGTCTCTCTTTCTATCTGTAAATTTTTTCACGGTGTTATATGTTTTGATGCACGATCTTTATGGATGAAATTGTTGGTCCACATGACTGACTCTATTGTTATAGTTTTTCCTGAATTTTGTTGGGTTTGTGCGTTTGTCGGATTGTTGTGAATCCTTTTTCTTTAACCTGTCAAATAATTAAAAGATTTGATATCTGAGAACGGGGTCTGTTTAGAATCCAAAATAGAGTTTTTAGTTTGTTTATGAACTTCACGTGTTTTAATCTGTTCCACTTTATTTAAATTTGATTGGTGGATTTGCTTAGTAATGCAGTAATGCAGAATTTTGTATTTGTAGTATATTTCAAATATTGATATATTTTGTTTCCATCTAAGGCCTAATAGGAATTTGTATTAGTTAGTAGCTGTTTGAATTAAACGGGATTTTTTATTTTTTATTTAAATAAAGGGGTGAAATGTTGTTTGCTTTAATATTTGAGATTTTGTGATTCGAATGGAGCAATTTATGATGGATGGCTATATGTTGGGCAACAGTTCGGATTTTGAAGTTGATGAGATAAGATGTGAAAATATAGCGGAGAAAGATGTCAGTGATGAAGAGATTGATCCGGAAGAATTGAAGATGCGAATGTGGAAGGACCGAATCAAACTTCAGAGAATCAAGGACAGACAGAAGCTTGCAGCCCAGGAAGCGGCAGCAAAGCAGAAGCCCAAGCAGGCCAAAGATCAGGCTCAGCGGAAGAAAATGTCAAGAGCTCAAGATGGGATATTAAAGTACATGTTGAAGCTTATGGAAGTTTGCAACGCCCGGGGTTTCGTGTATGGAATCATTCCCGAGAAGGGTAAGCCGGTTAGCGGGGCATCGGATAACATAAGGGCCTGGTGGAAAGAGAAGGTGAAGTTTGATAAGAATGGGCCAGCAGCCATTGCAAAGTATGAAACAGAGTGTTTCACCAAAGGCAGTGGAGATAGCTTTCCAAATGGGGCCTCTCAAAGCATTCTCCAAGACTTGCAGGATGCAACCCTAGGGTCTCTTTTGTCTTCTTTGATGCAACATTGTAGTCCACCTCAGAGGAAGTACCCATTGGAGAAGAGTGTTCCCCCACCTTGGTGGCCTACTGGGAATGAAGAATGGTGGATAAAATTGGGGCTACCCAAAGGTCAGAGTCCTCCATATAAGAAGCCACATGATTTGAAAAAGATGTGGAAAGTTGGAGTTTTAACTGCTGTGATTAAGCATATGTCACCTGATATTGCAAAGATTAGGAGGCTTGTTCGGCAATCAAAGTGCTTACAAGACAAGATGACTGCTAAGGAGAGCTCAATTTGGTTGGGGGTTTTGAGCCGAGAAGAATCTCTTATCCGGCAACCTAGCCATGACAATGGGGAGTCTGGCGTAATTCAGGCGCCTTCAATTGGCCGTGTTGACAAGAGAAAACCTACTGTTAGTAGTGATAGTGACTATGACGTGGATGGTGTTGATGATGGTGTGGGCTCTTCTATTTCATCCAAAGAAGACAGGAGAAATCCAGTAGTGGATGTGGAACCATCTGATCATCCTTATACTGATTGTGCGGGCCCTGTTTCATCTAAAGATGAGCAGAGAAATCAACCAATGGATGTGGAGTCATCAGGTCATACTTGTAACATTACTCTCCATCCTATCCAGGATAAAGAGCAAGGGGAAGAGCAACGAATGACAAAAAGATCACGTGTGATATCTAGCCCTCCTGACCAACAGGCTGCTCCATCTCTTAATGAGCATCTTCATGATGAGCCAATAAACACTTTGCCTGACATAAACCACACTGATGTACATTTGGTTGGATACCATATGCATGGCACCGAACAGGAAAACATTACAGTTACAGCTACGAGGCCTCTGGAGAAAAATCTTGAGGATGAATTACAGTTACCAACACCTGAATATAACCATTTTTACACCCATACTTCTGCCGACATAATATCCACACAGAATATGTTTATGGGTAGCAGGCCATTGCTTTATCATGTGGTTCAAAATTCTGGGCTGCATCATGGAACTCAAGATTCCGGGTTGCATCATGGTCCTCAAAATTCTGGGTTGCATAATTTACCTCAGAGTCCTGGTTTGCATCACAGACCTCCGAACTCTGAGTTGCATCATGGGCCTACTTATAACTTATATAATCCAGCTGTGGAATTTGAGCCCAATCGTGGCGGACAGCTGTCCCACGTGGCATTTAATGAATCCCAGATTAGCCCAGTGGATTCTGGAATCCATGTACCAGCACTACATAGAAATGGAAATAATATTACAGGAGGAGATATGCACCATTCTGTAAAAGGCCCATTTCAGAATGATCACGATAGACCTCATGATATCAACTTTGGGTCTCCAATCAATAGCAGCCTTTCACTTGATTATGGAGGATTAAATGATCCATTTAGTCTTAGGATCGATGACTTCTTGCTTGATGAAGAAGAATTAATCGAATGCTTCGGGGCATAAGTTCTGAGGTTGATGTTTCAAAATTTAGATTGTAAGTGATATTTTTAACTGGCAATTTTTTTTTTCTTTAATTTTTTAACTTTTCCTTATCTTTTGGAATTTGGATCAATGATTCTTATTATGGTTTTAACTTTTATGCAGGTACTGAAAAAATGCAGCAATTACTGTTCACCTGGATGAATAAGTTTTGTTCTCTCTCTTGGACTTCTCACCAGTGCTGTTATTATGAATCTCAATAATGTAAGTTATGAACTTATTTTTTTCATCATTCAATGTAGTGCAATGAACACACCATTGATTTTTTGAGATACATTTGGCTCTAAATTTCGTATTGTTGGAGGCCCTTGAGTAGTTCCTGTAAATAAATTAGTTTGTTTAATTGGAAAATGCAAAAGTAACAGTATATTTTGCTTTGATGAAGCTTAATAAAATGCTCAATTTCTTGCAATTTGACCAATGTGTGGGTGATGGCATATTAGTAGCGTTGATGTTTTCTTGTCTTTAGCTATCCATGCTAATGTTTTTGGTGAAATACTTATTTATTTTTCTTAATGTTTAACTAGTTGTGAAAATTATTTGTTTCTAAAAACTGCCTGCCTTTGATGGCCCATTTCATAAGGAGGCAGAATCTGTGACTGCTCTGATTGTGTTGTACTATGCATTGCGAACAAATTTTTAGGCATTTCTCATGACAATTAAGGAAAAGATTCCCCTCAATCAGTTGCTGACAAATCATATCTGCCTCCTTCCTCAGCTTCCCCTACCCTTATTCATGCCTAAAATCCTTCTGGATTTCATACCTTCGCTATTTTATCAAATCAAGATTATTATCCTGTTCTCCTGCCCACCTTACCTCCACTGGACATGGAACAAGATGCAAGTGATCCTACGACAGCAACTTCACTTGTAACACCATTTTATCATAAACAAAAAAGAAAGCGCACATCATTACGATCTCTAACCTATAATTTCATAAAATCTGCACTAATTTTCTTATCAGCCTCAGTTGCCATGAAATCACAAACTGAGCACCATAAATGGAAGGGTGACCGAAATCACCACCTGTCTCTCCCTCTTTCTTCTCAAGATTCTGGGGCACCTCCTTTTGGACGACCACATGTCCAGCATAAAAAATCAGGCTTTCCTCATCTCCTCTGCCCCTCCTTAAAACCCTAATGGCTTCTGCTTAAGATGGAAACCTGTATCAGGAGGGAATTAGGTAGCTCCAAAACCCCAAGCGGAGTACACACTTCCCATGCTTTTGCAACTGAGTCGTGATGTGAATATGTGATCCTTTCAACCGACCTCATGATCAATTCTGCTGACCAAGTACGTCTGGAAATAGTCTCTTCTTGCCCCAAGACCTTCAGAAGCCATTGCAAAGCAAAGACTGTTTTCTGATGATGACTGATGGGCTAACAAGGACAACATTGTAGCTGACTCTCTGCAGAAAAGACGCTCCAGCTAAATGGCTCACTCATTTCAATAGACTTTGGTGAGATTTTCTTTGACTTTGAAACTTTCTTCAATCTAATCCACCACTAGATTAAGAAATCTTAAAACATGGTAAAAAAATCTTAAATATACTAACAGTTCCACTTTTTACCACATCTTCGAAATGGTTCAACTGTGATTACATGCCACACAAGTATAGCAGCACCAGCTATGCTACATAAAAGATTTTTTCAGAGAAATCTCTTGAACAACCTCCTGCAACTTCCATTTTGTTCACTCTGTTCATACGAACTGGAAATAGTATTAAAGTAGTCATGTTTTTAGTTTTATATTGTATAAAACATAGAACATGGTATATGGTGCTACCATGTAATAGGTAGAAGACTAAACCCTAAATTAATAATATATATACATGTATAAAAATAAAATCACACTTTTAAATAATAGACACAAGTATTCCTTCATATGCTACTGATATTTTTATTCTTCTTTTTCTTGTGACCTTATGAAGAAATATCTCAAAATTTTGTAATTGTGAGTGTCATTTACAAATATTAAATACATATATATGGTGTAAGACCACAAATTTTTAATTAATTTATGCATGCATATTCAAAATTATATTTTATCTTTATTCTTTTTTATTGTGAATCATAGGAAAGAACTACATCAAGATATTGTGCTTGAAAATTAAACTATTTCTCCTTCCACCATATAGGGAAAGGGGTTTATAAGGGGATGATGAGAGTAATCAAACGAAGTAAAAAATGTAAAGAGGTGTAGGATATAATGGTTATTACATGAAAGGAGTGGGAGTAAGACTAAACCTCTATCTGAAAGGCTCCTGTGAACAATCCTCCTAAACCTGTCTCTTAAATTATTTTCTCTCTGTGAATGTGGTCATCTGTCTTGAACACCCATCTCTACCTGCACTTGAACAGTCTTTCGGCAGTCACTGGCACACTGCCCCTTTTTACTTTCCTCTAAGATTTCAGACGCCACCATATATATATATTTATTTATTTATATATACTTACCCTCCTTTTTTCCCTATCTAACAACATCAACCCTCTATATATTCACAAATTATAGATATTGCAGATTGTTTATGTGAAACTTAGCTCTTGCACATCAATTTAAGATTGTTGTATATGCACACAATAGAGCAGACAGCTCATACAGCCCATCCTTGCTCAAGGGTGTTGGATCCTGCCAGAGATCATCTTATCAAGGGCTGATAGCCCCATTGGAGATAAGACGACTCTTTACACAAATCTTCATATGTATGTTGTAGATATATATACTCCCTTTGTCCCATATTAATAGTCCTTTTTTTTGGAGTAGAACTTTTTAAGGGACAATGCAATTAATGCATTGTCTCCTATTAAAATTACCAAGTTATCCTTTTAAGTTAGAATATATATTATCAAGTTGGGAATTTTTGAAAACTTGGTATTTATGGATAGATGCATTTATCTTACTTTGACTTTTCAAATGGGACAAGAGTTTTGGGACAACCCAAAAGAAAAAGATGGACTATTAAATTGGGACGGAGGGAGTATATATGTATATACATATGTATATAAATGATACTAGGTAAACATATATGTTATTCTGTAAATATAATTATAAGCATTGTAAACTTTGTTTCTGCCGAACTTAAATAGTCTGGAAAAGGCTCTGTTGTGTTGTTGACATATATTTAAATTTGTTAGATGCATTTAAATTTGTTGTTACTCTAGGGCTATGTTACTTGGACTTGGGTACGTGTGTCGGAAACGGGTATGTATCCATACATCGGATGTGTCAAATTCCCAAATAGAAGAACACATGGACACTGCTAAAATATTCATATTATTTAATATTTTTATTTTATTTTCTAGAGTAAAATAATATTTTTGTGTAACATATTGCTTAATATAGGCATTTCACTCGTTTTGAAGAAATAATACAGTAAAATTGAATTATTGGATGTGTTTTTTAGGTGTATGTCACCAAAAGTATCCACATATCCCATAACCATGTCCGAGTATTGTGTGTTTGACACAGGTGCTTCATTTACTTTTGAAGAGTCCATGTAACATAGCTCTAGGGTAATTGTTGTTACTCTAAGGTAGTTCTACTTATCTACTGATCAATCTTTATTTTTAGTTGTTATTTAATTTCTTTCATTTGTTTTTTATTATTATTATAATTGAGTTGTTATTCTGCACTGTTAGCTTTATTCTGTATCCTATATCAACACATGAGAGGTGACAATGGCAAAATACTATTACAGTGGAGGCTTTGGGTTTTTGCGCTATGCATATACATATGATTCCAATTACATATTTGAAACATTGAATCATCTTGTGTTTTTTTACTGTAGTTGTTTTATTGTTCACAAAATGTAGATAGAGAGGAGAGATAAAATCAAAAATGGAAGAGAGTAGAGTCGATGTGTTCAAATAATATGAACAATCACTATGTATATATTTTCCATTTTGTATATCACACATTTTCCTCTTTCTATGTCATTCCAATTTGCACAATATTTGACCAAATACAAATTAGATGATGTTTGTGGGAAGGCAATTGGATTAATGAATGTGCTGTGTTTTGAGATGGTAAGACAGAGGAACCAATGCTCTGTGAATATGTACAATTGGGTCTATGCATGACTACATATGTGTGTATATATATGTCTAAATACATACAGATATATACTCAAAATATGGATAATTTTTTATTGATGGCTTTTGTTCTTTTGAATGTTTATATACTCAAAATATGTCCAAATACATACTGATATATACACAAATAGGTTTGGCATTAATGGGTTTTGTGTGGTTTCCAAGGATACTGGAAATGAGGAGGAGACAAATCAATAAAATTCTGTGTGTGTGTGTGTGCGAGAGAGAGAGAGAGAGAGAGAGGATATTGTGGCAGTGACAAGAGAGAGAACGATAAAGATGGAAAGAGAGGAGAGGAGGGCAATTTTGTTCATTCAGAAATGGTTGATTACATTAGCAATACATCACCTATTGTGTTGTTTAGTGAGAGTGTAGGACAGTAAATTTACTGTGATAGTTTTGCACAAAAACTTTGACAGGGGAGGTCAGAGTATTTTTCAAAAGATTTCATTTATGGGTGAAAACTCAAAACCTCAGGGGAGGTTAGAGTAATTCACCTAAATATTTATGATGCATTTTCATTACAAGTGAGAAAAAATTAGGAAACAAAAAATTTGAATAGCAACATGGAATATAGTGACATTAATTACTAAGTGTAATGAACTCGTGGATATATTGAAAAGGAGAAAAATCAACATAGTTTGTTTACAAGAAGCTAAATGGAAAGGAGAAAAAGGCTAGAAAGATTAGTGTAGTGTATAAAATTTTCAACTCGTGTGGCAAGAATAACCACAGGAATGTGGTAGATATAGTAATAGAATATTACATGAGAGACAAAGTTATAAAAGTTAGAAATGGAGATGGACTAATTAATATAGTAAGTATTAAAATTGTACCAGAAATACTGTGTCAAAATTTAGATCTGGGTCCATGATCCCAGATCACCAAATCGAGCGTATCATATCAAAAATTATTTTTTTTGGTAACTTCAATGGACATGTAGATTCATGGTGGACATGGTTTTGGAGAAAAAAATGAAGCAGGAAAAACACTGTTAGAATTTGCAAATGCATATGATCTATAGCTACAACAAATACATTTTTAAAAAAGAGACCAGAAACATTTAATAACGTTTAAGAGTGGCTTGAATAAGATCCATGTTGGCTATTGTTTATTTGGAAGAAAAGAGTGATCCACATGTAAAAATTGTAAGGTAATCCTTGGCGAAAATCTTGTGAGTAAAAAAATGTTATGTGATTGCATATTTCGTGAACAAAAGTTGGTGTAACGTTGAAGCTATGATTGTAGATTGAAGTCTAAGCCAAAAGTTTGCCTCAACAACTTGCTTTAAACTCCATCAATCATACAGTTTAAGTTAAGGGACCTAGAAGATTGTAGGATTTGGGGTGATTAATAAAGTACTAATGCTATGTTTGATACTCGAGAATAGAATGGAATGAGAATGGGAATGGAATGTGGCCATTCCCATTCTACTGTTTGGTTGCAAATATGAAATGATGTAGGAATGGAATGATCACCACCATTCTAGTGTTTTGTTGGACCAATTTAAAACATAGAATGGAATGAATTTCAAATTGAATTCTCCAAAATACCCCTCTCAATGACAAATAAATTAAATTAACAAAATAACATTCTTCTATAATTTTTTTTAAAAAAATAGCGGTGGTGGTGGTGGAATGCGACAGTGCTGTAGGCGGTGGTGGAAGGCAATGGAGGTGGTGGTGGAAGGCGTTGGCGGCGGTGGTGGAAGGCGGTGATGGTGTAGGTGCTGGAAGGAGGTAGTGGTGGAGGTGGAGAAAGGGAGTGGAGGTGGCGGTGGTGGCTGTGGAAGGCGGTGATGGCGGCGGCGGCGGTTTTTGGACTTGGAAAGTGAGGATTTTTTGGAACGTGATTTTTTTTTAATTTTACTTGGGAACAGAATGGTCATCCATATGTTGAGTTGTGGAATGATTTTTCATTCTTTATCATTTCAAGGTCATTCCCACTTTAATTTTCCAGCCAAACAAAAGAATGGGCATTCCATTCCATTCCATTTCTCCATACCAAACGCAGCATAAGTTACTTATCAAAAATAATAATAATAATAAAGTATTAAGTTTTTTTTTACATTGTTTCTAATTCGTCTTGAAAAAATGGACATTTTATCAATTAAGAAACTTGAACATAGAGTTAATTTTAACTAACTAAAAAATACTTTAGACTAAGTTTTAGCTTAATTATGAAGTTTAAAATTGAATATTATTTAGTGGAAATTGATTTGGAAATCTTAAATTTGGTTTTATAGCTTAGATTTTGAGTTTGAGTTAAAAACGAAATAAGAAGTTGATTTTAATAAGGATTTCAAGTTGTCAAAACTGAACTTTGTGTCTTCCAAAAATAATCGAAACAATTTCCTCGAACTTGACTTTGATTTTATAGCTGATTCTAGAATGCTACAATGTTTGGATTGGTCAAACGTGGTTTGGATTGATTGGTAGTTGCCCAGAGTTAGTAAAACAGCTGTTTTTAATATTGAGACATTTTTTTTGAATCAATAGTTAGGTTTTTTAATAGAATACCCTAATATATCGTTTGAATGAGTGCTCAAAGCAAGGAGCTTTATTGAAGACTCAAATATTGACCAACCACAACATACTTCCATTGAAGAGCAGAGTTTCACAAGACGACACACAATCACTATAAGAAGAGCGGATCAAATCAGTGAATGTGTCTGGTGGGGGTGTTTGGTGTAATTTTGGGCAAAGGTAAATCAATATAGGTGAATGTTAGGGGTAAGAGTCAAGACCTAGGGTTGTACTTTCTTTGATTATGGTGGATAATATGCTTCTGGTTGCATCTCGTGGTTTTTCCTTTTCGAGGTATTCCACATAAATCTCCGTCTCTCTCTTTTACTTTATATTTTTAATACTTTATAGTTTGCATGGTTTGGTTAGACGATGATTGTATAAGCATGCTTAATTAGTTTGTTAAAATTGGATAAATTTGAAATTAAGCAAAAATTTATCGAACTGTGCATAGGACCTATTCACCTCTCCTCTAGGCCCTATTGAACCCTTAACACAAGTAGAATTGGTATTGGGGCATATCAATTGTATATTTTTCAAGTCTCACAAGGAAAATCGACTACTTGGATTAGTAATGAAAGGAATTAAATATGAAAGAATAAGAAAAGGATATCAGAAAAGTTTAGAGAGAAAATATTACAAGAGAAACAGTGTTATTGGAGGACAACATAAGTAATTTTTGGTCAAAACTGGCAGATTAGATAAGAAATATGGTGAAGGACTTTAAAGAAATTAAAGAGAGAAAATTATAAAGAAAGAAACATGGTGGTGGAGTGATGAAATACAAGAAGTAATACAAAATAATTGAAAGTCTTAAAAATGACAAAATAAGTAAGAAATTCGAGAATTTGGAGAGAGATTTTTTTTTTACGAGTAAGGTTTCATTGAAGATGCTCAAGAAAAGGGGAGCGTGCCCAAAAACAAGCATAAGCTTCCAACAAAGGCCACCTACAATCTTAGACTATCCACAAACTCCAAAAATTCCCCCATTGATTTACAATTTTGCCCATTTACCCAAAAAAATAAAGAACTCATAATATTGTATTTGAGAGACCAAATAGGAATTTCCTTTCCCTCAAAAGATCTCCTATTGCTCTTGTGCCACAACTCCCACCAAATACAAAGGGGAGTAGCCCTCCAAGCATCCTTGACTCGGCTCTCCACTATACACCCTCTTCAAGCCTCAATCATATCTACTGTAGAACCAGGAGACACCCAATAAATGCCAAAGGCCACCAAAAACACAGTCCAAACATCTCTCGCAACTGGACAATGCAAAAGAAGATGGTTTACCGATTCCTCTGCATTCTTGCACATGTAGCACCTATTCACCACCTCATGTCCCCTTCTTCTTGGATTGTCTTGAGTCAAAATCCTCCCAAGAGAAGCTGTCCATCCAAAGAAAGCCACCTTTAATGGGGCTTTTGATCTCCAAATAGCCTTCCAAGGGAAAGAAAGCATCAGAACCATGAGTGAACTCTGATAAAAATATCTCACATCATAAACTCCTTTCGAAGAATGCTTCCATATCATCTCATCCATCCCCTCCCCCTCCACCTCCTGCTTGTAAAGGAGAGCCAAAAACCCTGCCACCTCCATAAGCTCCCAATCATGAAACTCTCTCCGAAACTGAACATCTCAGGTCGTCCTCCCACTATCAAGATGATAACAGTCACCTACCAGGGCATGTCTGTCCATAACAATCCTGAACAGCTGCGGGAACCCATGTGCCAACACAGAATCACCGCACCAGTGATTGGTTCTGAGGTTACTCAAGCAGTGAAGGAATTCTTCCTAAATGCTAGACTTTTGAGAAAAATAAATTCTACCTATTTGGCCTTAATTTCCAAACTCTCAAACCCTTTTATTAATGATCAACCATCTCTTGCTGCAATTTGATCCGTAAGTGTATCTCTAAGTTAATGGTGCCTATTATTCCTTGTTTCATTGATCTTCCCCAAACAACATTCAAGAGAGAAAAAATTATGATAATATCTTTTTAGCTCAGACAACATTCAAGAGAGAAAAATCCATGATAATATCTTTTTAGCTCAGGAATTGTTTAAAGGTTACCATTAGTTACCACAAGTCTTCAAGTTCTTCTAGATGTGCCATTAAGGTGGATCTACAGAAGGCTTTTGAGTCTCTAAACTGGTCTTTTATCACTGACACTCTAGAGCTATTGAATTTTCCTTCCATCATTGTTCACCGGATGAAAGCATGCATCACATCTCCTTCCTTTCAAGTGTCTAGCAGGGGGGACTTCATGGTGCTAGAACTCTTAGGCAAGGGGGTCCTATATCCCCTTTTCTTTTTCTTTTTATACCCATGGATGTCCTTTTTTCCATTATTCAAAAATTCATTTCAGACACTACTGATTTTTTGTAACCCCTTAGGTGTAAGAAAGTCAGTTTATCACACTTATGCTTTGCCGATGACCTTTTCCTTTTTGCTCATGGACAAGTTATCTTAGTTCAAGTTTTGAAATATGCTCTTGATAAATTATTTTCTTTCACAGGCCTCTCTCCTGACTTTACTAAAAGTTGCATTTTCTGCTCTGCAGTGAGCAATCCCACTAGAGCAGAGATCCTTGAATTATTTCATTGTGAACTTGGGTTGCTTCCTTTCAAATACCTAAGGTCTTCTTTTCTTCTCTTCCAAGCTTAATGCTTTTGATTCCTGGTGCCTTGTTGAGAGAGTTGTGAACAGGGCTAATAGCTGAACTTCCAGAACTCTCGTATGCAGGAAGGGTGCAGCTGATAAAGTCTATATTCTTCACTGTTCAGCATCCATAGTTATTGGTCCCATGTCTTCATTCTGCCAAAGAAGATGATAGAACAAGTTAATTCAGTTTGAGAAGATTTTTGTGGTTTGGAATAGAGCTTAAGTCATCAGGAACCAAAGTAGCCTGGAATTCCATATGTAGACCTAAATGGCAAGGAGGTTCAGGGTTTCCTGGTTGGATATTTGGTGTAAGGCAACAAATTGAAGACATTGCATTGCATCTTCTCGAAAAGAAAGCAATCAAACTAATTGGGTTTACTTCTACATGATGTAGGAAGAATTTCTGGGAAGTCAAAGCTCAATCTTGTAACTCTTGGTTCTAGAAGAGGTTGTTATGTCTCAGAGCTGCAGCTAGAGGGCTTATGAAGCATTCTATTGGAGAGTATTAAAAACACGCCATGGTTTGATTACTGGCTACCCCATGGCTCCCTTATTCAATAAAAAGATCCTCTCAGCTTTCAATACAGGTTACTGCATCCCTTCCTTCTCCAACTCCAAGAGCAGGCAAGTTCTGCTGGATTCCATCTCCATCTTCTTAGTTTTCCTTTTTCCGCGCACTCCATCTTTTTGACCCTCCATTCCCTTCAGTTCATTGGTCCAATCTTGTCTGGTTCAAAAAATGCATTCCTAAGCGCATTTTTGTGCTTTGGATGGCCTTTAAGAACAAACTCCCAAGTCTAAACAACCCTTCCAAGGCCTTTCTCCATTTCCATAGCTTTTGTTTCCTTAATAAATCATCTGCAGAATCCACCTCCACATTTTCTTTCAATGGCCGTTCTCCTCTCAAATTTGGAAATCCGTTCAATCTATCTGTGGCTTTCATATCAGACCTGAGAACTGGCAATCTTTGGTTGATTGGGTTTCCACTCACTGGGGGTCTTCCAGCAATCAAAGCCAGTTTCTAATCAATAATCTGGCTTTTGCAAGTGCAGTGTATGGTATATGGGGAGAGAAATTTTAGAGCTTTTCCAGGGCAGGTCTCCTCTACTTCAGCTGTTGTTCATTCAATTAGAAGTAGTTTGCTTTAGATTGCTTCCCCTTGGATTCAAGACCTCCTTTCAAGCAAGGAAGGTTGCTGTGGATTGGGCTTTTCCCAGTTCTATTTACTGATCTTGAGCATGGTCTTATTCTCTGTGCTGGGTGCCTCCGTGTTCATCTGTGTTCTTGCTGCTTCTGTTTTAGCTTGGTTTTGATTTGCTATCAGCTCTCTGTGTCTTGGTTGGCCTGTTTGTGGAGGTTCTTAGCTCTCTGTCTTTCAAATCTTGTTTTCTTTTTAGAGCCTTCCTCTGTTGGTGGCTCTGTTCTTGCTCTTTTACTGCTGACCTTGTTTCTTGCCATTGATTGGTCCTTTTGTTGGCCTGGTGTTAATCTTTGTACAGTTTCTCTTATTTTAATACAAGTTCATTCAACTTTGTCCAAGAGAAAAAAGAAAACAGTAGAGATAGGTTGAATAGAGATATGAACCATGTTAGATTTATTAAGGACTTTGACCAAACAATATTAGTTAAATATGAAAAGATTTTAGATAGATTGAAAATCATTTTCAAGGACTATTTTGAGTAATAAACCTAATATCATAATCATCCTTGCCTTTATCCCATAATATAAACTTGATATAGGAATGATAAATTAAATAAATAATACTTATCAAAAAAAAAAATTAAATAAATAATGAAGAAGTAGAGGAAACACTTAAAAAAATGATAAAAAATAAAGATGGAGAACCTAATAATATCAAGCTTGGATAACTTTGGGAAGTGTAGGAACTATATGGTTAACAAACCTATTCAAAAAATTCTGAAGTTGGGCAATGCCAGATAAATGGAGATAGATAAAAATTGCAGTTATGGGAAAAGGTGATTGAACAATAGATAATGGAAAGAATCAACTGTATATGATGACCAATTTAAGAGTTTCACTTACTTAATAACGCAATTATAAAAAAACTGCCGAAGTAGAAAGAAGGATTTACATATAATTTTTATAGATTTTTAGTAGTTAGGGTCAATTAGTAACATAACAGACTGATAGATGATGATGTAATAACTAATAAGACGGATTAGAACAGGTTGGGTAGTGTGAAAATAAGCTAGTGGTATCCTATATGATAAACAAAAACAACATTCTATGCAATGGTTATTAGACTAACTATGTCATATGGAGCACAATGTTGGGCACTGAAAAAGAAACAAAAACAACATATTTGTGTTGCTAAAATCAGAATGATGATATAATCAACTAGAGACATGATTAATAATTAACACGTTAAAAAAAGATTAAAAGTGACCTGTTAGTGATAGAATAAGAGGAAGTGAGCTTACATGGTATGGACATATAATACATAGACCAAAAGTTGTACCAATAAGAAAAGTGACATTTGTCAAAATAGAGGGTAGGAGTCAAAGAGACAGACAAAAATTTACTTGGGACAAGTACTGAAAACATAAGTTAAAAAAATAGATATAATAGGAGACAACTTTTATAATAGAAAGGAATAGAAAAAGAGAATTCATGTAGCTGACGCATACAAATGGGACCAAGGCAATGATGATGATAAGTGGGGGCTGGAGATATAATGAAATTACAATAAATATTAAAAAGATGAAAGAGCATTATGGAATATCAATATCACTTCTCTAATTCACTCGTTTCTGCCTTTTAATATTGTGACCTAGATAAAATATAAATTTATGAAAGAACATTTTTTGTCATAACACGTCTATATATCATAACAATCATTGATTTTGATTTTTTAATTTATACGTATTTTCATTTATTTGTATTTATTGTTGTGTCCATGGCGTATTCATATCTCAGGACGTACATATTGTTTCACAACCCTTTATCCAAGTTCATGCTTTGTGGGGTACTAAACTATGATCACTTTATTAAATTGTACTAAGCTCAATATGGTTTTTGTTTAACTTGTCAAAGGGGGAGGAGGTTTTTGAGGCAAATATTGCATGGAGTTGGGTAAGCTTGCAAACAAATGATGAAGGCACAAATTAAGTGATGTATCAAACCAATGATTTTAGGAAAATACAACCACTTCTTTGGTAAGGGGGGGAAAATCTTTGAGGGGGGAATCCAAGAAATTTAAAGTAATTAATTGGAGAGTCAAGAAAACCAAAGAACAATCCTTGTATTTTGGTGGTTGGAACATGATAGATTAATAAATTGCGGTAAAATAGTTGATTGAAAGGGCTTATGAAAGGATACATAACTTTTGGTGTGGGGATGATGGTGTTGAGAGTCTTGAGACTCAGTGGTGTTGACTTCAACTTTAGACCAAAGGAGTATGTGATGAACAAATGGGTTATATCTTGGTCAAGGGTTAAAGTGTGTTTCCTTAATGTGGTCCCTGATAATTGAGGGTGCTGGGAGGGTGTACTGGATACAAACCTAACTTTTGGCATCTTTTACACAAACTGGCTGCTTTCAGGGTTTGAATCCATGTTCTTGACAGCTTGAGCATTTACCAATACACTAAGAAATGACTCCTATATCTTGTTCAAGACAAGGCTAAATGATACATATGTCGGGATTTTCATTACAAAGAGGTGACAGAAAAATAATTGGTGTGGGCTTTCTTATATTCGGGGCCAGCATAGTTCTCTAAGGTTGATTTGGTGAGTAGATGCTAAAGCTGGCAAGCCAAACTATAGGTGGATGTGGTGGGTAAGGCATACTTATGTTTCCATCAAACACCGTGATACTACCAAGTACCTTTAGCTCTTCATCTTTTTTTTTTTTTTTTTCAACAAGTAATTTTAGCTCTTAATCTTGAGTATCCTACTGTTTTTAGTTTTAGTTTTTCCTTGCTCAATATTAATAGTTAAAGATAGTTTAACACTATTTGAGGCTGCATTTTTATTTTTGGACAAGTATTGAATGCATGTTTTCTTCCACAGCATGGAGGACGTACTTTTTAGTTCCCATCACGCTGAAAAGCGTATTGAACAGTCGTGCTTAGTGTTTTATCATTACAATGTTGGTTCCAATCTCTCCGAAAACAGAGTTGCATTTGGTAGTTAACGCATTGATGTCTGATCTACTATGAACATGAATCTTAAGGGTATTTGAGGTATGGCCCTAGATAGATTGAAATGACGAGACATGATTCATATCATTGACCTAAATAGTTGAGAAAAATTCTTTGTTGAGTTGTATTTTGGAAAGCAAAAAAATATATTCATTTTGCTTGGCCCACCAGACACGACAATTGAGATGTGTAGGTAAAGACATCAGGAGGTTTGTTAAGCACTATTCTTATTAAAATCGAGAAAATATGATTAAGTAATTTAAAAATCCTAGGAGGACTTGTGAGGGCTGTTGGTAAAACATCCAAGCAAGTCATTGCAGAATGGTGATTGTTCGTCAAGTCAGTGATATTGCTAGTTTCCGACATTTTGAAAGTCGGAAGTTTTTGAGGGCAAAGGATGCGAAGAGGCTCCTGTTAGTTTTAGGTACATGATGCTGAACATCATTCACGGGAAGTATATATCAATATGATTTATATGGCGCCTGAACACGGTTTTGGGTTTAAAAAATACATGCTATTTTGATTGCTTGGTAAAAGTCTACAATTCTAGGATTTGCATGATGAGAGGTCCTTTTTGCACTGAGCATATATATTTTCTTTGGAATAAGCTATATTTTTGACATTTTTTGGTGGAACAATGTCTAGATGACTAGGAATTATGAATATAGTAACCATATGACAGATATTTTGATTCTTTGGCATGCAACGTTAAAAAACTTGAATGTTGATACAAGCCTTGACAGAATTAGCTAATTTCTATGGAAGTGTGGGGTGACAACCATTGGGCAATGTGCCTAATCCATTTTAGAAAGTTGGCCAAGAGGTCATGGTTCTGCTCTTGGAGAATCTTGCTTATCCATCGAGGCAGCACAAGATATGGGCTCAAGACCTGGTTGATTTTGTTAGCTAGAAGGATATATGATGACACCTTGCATTCTTTGCCCTAAAATGTTGATCAAATTCATGGACAGGGTCCTCTAGACCCTCAACAGGGTTGACTAGGTCCAGTTGGGTCATTCACTAGCACAACTAGTGTCCAGCTCCCCCCTTGGCCATTGTCACTACTGGCAGGGCGAGTACATAGAAGTGTTGGACCAAGAAAGCAAGAAGTATTTAGATCTGAATATGGTTTTCCCTGTTGGTCTCTCAATTCAAGTTGAATGGGTGAGTTTGCTACAATCACTAGTCTGCATAAGCCTGATAGTTTTAAATTTATTTGACATCTTTGAGAAGACTTTATGTTTTAACCTAGGACCTATGACAGGAGTGAATTGTGGTGCTCACTTGTGTGCTTTATGGTTCAGAGTTCTAAATAGCTCATTAAGACTGCTGTGCAAGGTTTCTTGCTGCTACAGAGTTGACAGATTTAGTAAATAATGCATAATTTAGTTTACGAGATTGATATACAAAGAGGAACTCTGTGTGTGTGTGTGTGTGTGTGTGGTGGTGGTGGTGGTGGTGGTTGGGGGAGCAGAGGGGGCAGAGAGGGATTTCTAAGTTTGCATAGTTATTGCATTTGAAAATGTTATACAAGATCGTTGGTACAACATCTTTTTTGCTACTTTTGCATTACCATTACCTTGGACGAAAGGCCGGTGGTTTAATTATGTTATGGTTCAATTTGGTTGCATGCTGCTTCACAAGTTCTTATGGTTTTCTTTCTTGACAAAAGAGCTTTTAGAAATTTTGGATTTCCATTGCAATCTGAAATTTGTGCTCATCATCAAAATTCCTTTTAGGGTTTGAATTCTCTTAATCTGTGTTTGGCAGCATGGCTTTCATGTATTGAAATTAGAACTAAAAGAAATCTAGTTTGAACTTTGAATTTGTATTGTTTCAGTGAGCAGGTTCACATGCATCAACCCAGGGCAATTGTTTTGCAAGTGAAAAGAGTGATGGTATTCCCATTTGTCTTTCAGTCAGAAAATCCATTCAAATTATATATATATATATATAGACCATAATTGACAGACCCAAGTTTATAGTTAGAGCGCGTTATTAGCATTCAATAGTTGAGGATGAGAGCTCAGCGTGAACTTGCCATTGCCATAGCATCTTTTTAATCAAAATATTGTCAAAAAGTGAACCAATATATATATATATATATATATATATATATATATATATATATATATATTGTAAACTTGGGTCTTTCAATTATGGTCTTGATGCAATGGAGAAAGAATTTCTTTTTCTCATTTCTTGTTCCTTGTGCCAAAAAAATATAAGAATTCTAAAACCTCCTTAAAACAATGCAATCATTGACCTATGGTAACTGAAGTATATCACAATCACTCAAGGCTGACCCCAAACTAGACTAATAATAGCTTATTGATGAGTAAGAGAACATATTTGGTAATATGGGTATTTGGCTGGCAAAAATGTTGTATAGCAAATTAGGATGATGAAGTAACCTAAAATCATATTAATTTAACATTGTTAACAATCATTCTTCACTTGTCCTCACATGTAGTCTTTTTTTGATTCAATACGTGTTTTAATTTTTCATTATGAAGGTGATGGTAAAAGTTTAAACACGAGACATTTAACTTTAATATCATGTTAACAACTATTTATTTCTAAATTTTAAGCTGTTACAGAAGGTGTAACAAATATTTGTTGCAAATAATATTATTAACTAATGACTTCTGAAGTTATAATACTGTCACCTAGTCACACAAATATATATATATATATATATATATATATATATATAGTACTGTATCATTGTCCTCATATTTATTGGTTTTTTTTTTTTAAAAAAAAAAGAGAGAGAGGAGGGCATCATTCAACCAATATTCCACTCACACAATGTCTAAATTACCCTTACCACCAACAACGTGGTGATTTCTGTAGCAGGGGTGTGGGTGTAATTTCAAGTGACAATCAAAATCGCACTACAGAAGGTAATATGCCGTCTGTGTCCCCACCAATGATTAGAGAAACCTCGCTGTCGTCCTCTGACAATGTTCAGCCAATTATTTATCGCCACTTGTCGCAATTGCAGGCACGCCGTCTTACGCGTTACCGTATAGCCTCTCCGTTGCAAAACAGTGACAAAAATTCATGTTCGTGTACGAGGAAATGGGTGGCGTGAAAGACAACTTTACCCTTCCTTGGATAGAGGTACTCTGATATTCCCACCCTCTTTGGTAAGGGTACTTCAGTATTTTTGAATTTATCCTACAACTTTCTAATTAGCCTCCATCTCGGACTTTGGAGGCGTTTGAAAAGCCCTCTCTCTCTCTCTCTCTCTCTCTCTCTCTCTGTGTTGTGTGTGAGAACAGAGTGGGTTTCTGTTTTTGTTTTCTTCTGAGGTTCAACATGGCATTTTGGAGAACTCTGGCCTGTTTTTCTATCATTGTGGTTATTTTCCTGAAACCACCTTTTGTCCAATGTTCTCGTCCAAGTAAATCTCTCTCTCTCGCTCTCTCTCTCTCTCTCTCTCTCTCTCTATATATATATATATATATATACACACACACACACACACAAACACAAACACAAATGTTCTTAACCTCTCTCCCATGGCAGGTTTTCAAGATGGAACAAAAATGGCAGAAGAGACTGCAGCAAAGGTAGTCAAATGATTTCTGAAAAACCCAACTTTTTTCTCTCATCTTTTCCCACTATTCAATTTTGTAACTTTAGTGTGGCTAGTTGCTGGGTACTCTGTGTGTGTGTGTGTCTGTGTATATAAATATGTATGTATCTCTGAATGGGGTTCTTTCGATATTTGGTATAGGGATTTGGGAATGGAGTCTCAGGTTTTGGTGTGGAGAACTCAGCAAGGGAAGTGCCAACTGGACCTGACCCTCTTCACCACAACAACAGTCCTTCCAGACCTTGATCATCAGCTCTCTCTCTCTCTCTCTAGACTAACCTTTACGGGTCTTTAAAATCAAATGAAATATGCTACTAATTACTATATTTAGTCATGATTTCCCTGGCCTTGTCATATATATATATATATATATATATATATAGAACTGTTGATTAAATGAGGTTTATATCTTTTTAATATATATTTGTTACAGTTTTTTTATTTATACATATCCTTCTAGTGTACGAACCATATATGTGGACTGCCATATGGATTTGATTTTGTTGATTTTTAATTGAAATCTGTAATTAATTTGTCCTTTATCTTTCCCCCCCTTTTTTTTTTCTTCTGAATTTGGCTCAGTGGACAGGAATGGTCGTTGGACTATATTCTATATATGTATGTATATATGTGAGTGTGTTTCTGTGAATTGTGTTCTTGGAAGGACAGAGGAGCTCTGGATAAATTTGAAGAAAATCATGGAGTTCTATTATATATTTATCAATGGAAAAAATCTTGTGTATATATATATATATATATGCAATGGTCGGCCAATATTGGCAACAGGAAAGTTTATGGGCCATTTGGAAATTGAAAATTTTAGGACATTACTTGCTCATGTGTTCTGCAATACAATGCATAATTCCAACACGTGATATGCTCCAGCTTGATCATATATGTATGTATATATGTGAGTTGTGTGTCTGTGTATTGTGTGCTTGCAAGGACAGAGGAGCTCTGGATAAATTTAAAGAAATTTGGAGTTCTATTATTTATTTATCAATAGAAAAAAAATCTTGGATATACACCTTATATATATATATATATATATATATATATATATATATATATATATATATATATAATTGGCCAATATTGGCAACAGGAAAGTTCATGGGCCATTTGGAAATTGCAAATCGAAACTCTGTAATCCAATTTCTAGTACATGTTATTACTGAAATACATTAAGGTTGGCGAGTAATAGAGCAATGACATATACATATAGATAAATATACAGTCGATGTCTATATATATTTTTGCTAACTATATAGTACTCTATACAACATTAATCTCCCTGTCCAAGTTTCAACAATTTTCTCACAAGCATTTTAAAACTTTTCGATCCTCACAGGTAAGTTGTATTCTTCGAGTGTCAATACAAATGAAACAATAGCCAAAAAGGAACAAATCAAAGAAGTTCGAGCATTTTGTGATGGAATTTTAGTTGATTGTCCAAACCAAGCCAATGTGTTCTAATAGAGTTCTTTCATTTCTTTTTCACCAACAACACTTTGCTGCTGTGGGACCCCCCTCTCACAATCGATTTTGCATCGTCCATCTCGAAACCATTTCCGTTTCACCATTTGCAGGATACATGGTAATTTTATTTTTTGTGGGAAAGAAATCACCTATTTCTGTAGTGACGTTGAAGGGATAAAAATCCCCACTTATTTGAATGGGTCAAATTGATACATGAACAGACCAAGACCAAGTCCAAGAGGATTTGAGTCCAAGAGGATTTGAGCCCAAGTATCAGCAGAGGTCCAGAAAAATTGTTTCAAAAAGAAGAACAGGCCTAGTCGCCCTATTAAAAGGCCAAAACGGTCCAACCCAGACATAAGTCTAACCTCAAAAAGAAATTTGAATCTTTGAAAGTAAAGATAACTGCAAATAAGAGAATTTGAATCCTAGAAGTATTCGGACTCCAAACTTGTATAAATATCCAATAACAGATGAATGAAAGGGATCCTCGAATCCTCATCTCGAATTACTTTCTAAAAATATTGTGTTCTTAATTAGTAGAAATTAACTAAGTAGTTTTTTGTACCAACACTTTGGTGCCGTCTGTGGGAAACGTTTAATCATTTTCTGTTCAAACTTGGAGAATTCACAATCATGGTGGACATGAGAAGAAATACCTACGATGTGGCAGATCTAGGCAGACCCCTTAAGAATCAAAGGGGGGTACCGCCCATACAGTCAAACATCCAGGATCCTCTGGTGCAGCCAAACATTCAAGATCCTCTGGCGAAACCAGATGTTCACCAGTTAACCTAGCAGAACGAGGCTCTGCGGCAGCAAATCGCTGATCTCCAAGCAAGGGTTGAACGTGCCGAAAACGTGAGAAACCCTGGACGATAGTAGAATGAAGGGGCAAGATCGAGTAACCATTCGTTAAGTGCCTCGCATCACAATTAGCATGCAGGCAGAAACCCCTATCTCGGCCAACCCAACGAAGATCAGATCAACCCTGTGCAATTCTACCTTGAATGGAGGGTCCAGATGCAACGGGAGATCGATGAACTTAAAGGCAACAGATCTTGTTGCCCAACAAAACGAGCACTCATCGCCACCAGGCTAACCGAATCTCCTTTCATAAATAACATAGTCAGAATTGAAAGGCCAAGAAGGGTCACCCTATTTACGTTTGTCACCTTCGACGAAAAGATAGATCCGGTGAAACACATTTTCCAATATCAATAGAAGATGACCTAGACGCCAAAAATGATGTGCTCATATATAAAATCTTTCCATCCAGCGTGGTTGGGCCTGTATTACTTTGGTTCAAGCAACAACCGCCTCGTTCGATCTCGAACTTCTCCAAACTCTGCGAACTATTCGTGGCCTAGTACGCTAGAAACCAGGAACAAAAGAGGACAATCACCTCGCTCTTTACCATGAGGAAACTAAAAGGAGAGACTTTGAGGTCTTTCCTAACCCACTTCAATATGGAGATGTTGATGATAGAACAATGCGATCAGACCGCAACAGTGGAAGCTTTTAAGATATCAATTTCACCAGAGGAAATTTTTCATAGATCTCTGGTAAAAAATGTCTCGAGAGATATGGACGATCTGAAGTTTTGCACTCAGAATTACCTAAGAATAGAAGAGGATGAAGCCGCCAGAAGATAACGATCAACCTTAATCACTGTGGCAAAGCAAACAAAAGCCCAGGTCTCTAAGGCAAAGCCTCCTCGGGTTGTTCCTTTGTCTACACCAGAGCCCGTGAAGAAACAAAAGTCAAAGAAAAGATCACCCCTCTGAAAGTGTCCCTGCCCGGCTTTACTATGAAAATAAAAGCAAAGAAATCTTTCGCATGCCTTTGGCCATTAGGTAACCTCCAAAACAGAGGCACACGAACAAACATTGTTCTTTCCACAGCCACTTTAGCCCACCACTAATGAGTGTAGAAACTTAAGGCAACAGGTGAAAGTCCTGATCGCTAAGGGTGGTCTGTCAGAGTATGTCATTTGGGAAGAACATGTCAAACCTTCCAATTAATCTCAACCAAAGGCGACCAGACAACTGAACCCTGCTCACGTTCATGTTATCAGCGCTATACACGGTCGACCCGCCTTAGACTGAGAAAGCGAGTCCGAAAGGTGGTCGAAACTGAGGAGTGCTCATAAAATTAAGAGGATTGGGGAGGTCCACTCGGTGAATAACCGTTTGACCAATATATCCATCGTCTTCACAGAAGAAGACATGAGCAAAATCCAGATGCCCCATGAGGATCCACTCGTGATCAGCCTCATAATAGCTAACTGCGAAGTAAAACAAGTGTTGGTAATGTGGGAAACAACGCTAATGTCCTAACCCTATTGATTTTTCAACAGATAGGCTTGGAGACAAAACTCATCAGGCCTATTGCCGAACCTCTGGTAGGGTCGAGGGTAAACAAGTAATCCTAATCGGGGTAGTGGAGCTCCCAGTAACAGCGGTAGCTAGAACCTTGACTAAAACCTTTGTCATTGTCGACTTCAACTCGTCATATAATATGATAATGGGAAGAGATTGGATACACAGGATGCAAGGGGTTCCGTCGACACTCCATCAGTTAATAAGGTGAATAGAGCCAAATGGAAAAGATCACAGAATTCTCCACCAAAGGGCGTTCCGCGAGAGTAACAAAAAAAAAAAAGCCAACCGAGGAATGCTCGAGGAGATATAAATTGTTTCAAGCAAGGATCCCACAAATATGGGGATTTCTCTATGCCAGGAAGACATAACACAACTAATACAATTGCTGAGGGAAAATGCAGATGTTTTCACATGGGATCACACAAACATGCTAGGCATCGATCCGTTAATATCATGTCATGCACTCAACATTAATCCGAACCACTCACCGATGAAACAAAGGCAAAGGCAATTCACTCTAGAGAAAAATCAGATCATATCAACGGAGATAGATTACCTCCTCTAGGCAGGTTTCATCAGAGAAGTTCAATTCTCGAATTGGCTCTCAAATGTGGTAGTGGTCCAGAAAAAGAATGGCAAGTGGCTGATCTGCATAGACTTTACCAATCTGAACAAGGTTTGCCCTAAAGATAACTTTCCTCTACCAAAAATTGATCAAATGGTCAATACCACAACTAGATACGAGCGTTTGACATTCTTTGATGCATACTCTGGATACAATCAGATTTTGATGAACCCAGACGATCAGGAGAAAACCTCGTTCATCACTGAAAAATGAATCTATTAATACAAAGTGATGATGTTCGGCCTAAAGAATGTTGGAGCAACTTACCAGTGGCTGATCGATAAAGTCTTTAAAATTATGATGGGCCAAATAGTTGAGGCATACATAGATGACATGGTGGTAAAAAGTCTTAAAAGGATGATCATCGGAGACATCTACATGAGGTATTTGACACCCTGCAAAACCACAACATGAAACTGAACCCGTCAAAGTGCTCTTTTTGGGTTTCTTTGGGACAGTTCTTGGGCCATATAGTCAATCGAATAGGGATAAAAGCAAGCCTAGTTCAGGAGAAGGCCCTTTTTCAGAATGAAGAACCAAAGACCTATAGGGACGTTTAGATCCTGATAGGACGCATCACTATTCTGAGTAGATTCATCTCTCAACTTTTAGACAAATGCAAGCCCTTTTTTGATGCCATCAAAAAGGAAAAGAAGTATGGGGAGCTGAGTAGAGCGATACCCAAACAAAACTCAAGCAGTACTTGATCCGATTACCAATGCTCTCAGCACCAAACATAGAAGAGATTCTGTATTTATACCTTACAATATCTCAAATAGCCACCAGTGTAGTTCTAATCAGAGAGCTCGACAAAAAATAATATCCAGTATTCTACTCGAGTAAGACCATGACCGAGGCAGAACAAAGGTACTCAAAAGTTGAAAATGTCGTGCTAACCTTAGCCCAAACAAAGAGAAAACTTAGGCACTATTTCGAGGCTCACCCAATTATCATCCTGACCAAATTTTTGATCAGAGCTATCTTTCATAAACCTGATCAGTTCGGAAGGGTCGCTAAATGGGTGATTGAATTGGGAGTCTACGACATAACCTATGAACCTCGGACTGCAAAAGGATAAGTAGTTGCAAGCTTTTTACTATAGTATGAGCTAGAGAGTAATGAAAAAATAAAAATTTTAGCCCAACCAGAATGGAAACTCTCTGCTAACGGGTCGTCAACGTATACGGGATTGGGCGTTGGGGTAGAGATTCAAAATCCTAATGGAACTATTTTACAACAAGTGATCCACTTGGAATTCCCTGCATCAAACAATGAAGTCAAAGTACGAGGCCTTGTTAGCAGGACTGAGACTAGCACAAACATTCCAGGTGATAAGTGTTCAATTCTATGCATTTGAACCCTCTTTATTGCATATGTTAGTTTCGTTGTTACGTTTACCGAGATATGTTTATGGTATTTTTGTGTTTTTGATGTATTGCAGATCTTTTAGTAAAAGGAGCAAAGTTTGAGGCTATTTGCAGCTGAAGAGAAAAGTCAAAAATTGTAGCCAAGGCATCTCGATCAATCGAGATGTTGATCTCGATCAATCGAGATCTCGATTGATCGAGATCCTATTTCAATTGATCAAAATCTCGATCAATCGAGATCTAATCTCGATTGATCGAGATTCTGTAGAAGCCACTTGCCCACTTGCTCTCCCACTTGCAACAAAATCCCCCTTTTTATACGACTTAGGGGGATTGTCTGACTTGAACAAGACCCTTGGGGACCTTCTTGATATAATGGATATATATATTGATATATATATATATATATGGTGGGCCCCAAGGTTGAAAAAGGGGGCCATAAAGCACAAAGAAGCCACATTTCTCAGAGAGCTCTCACACACATCATATACACACACTGAGAGATATTCGGGGAGGAGAGGAGGAAGCTGAACCAGACCTTGAAGCTTCAATTTCTCCATCAATGGAAGGGTGCAAGGCTGCCATGACCAACTAACTCCTCTACTAGGGTGTGGTTGAAACACCTAGCCATGTAAACTTGTTCATTTTTGTATCAATTTTGGGATTTGTTCTTAAATGTTGATTATTTAGCCTAGGGACCATGTACACTAATACATCTCTTATATATATTCATTTGATTTTGGTTTTATTCTTGTCTTAGAGTAGAATCTATCTTGTGAATGCACAACATTTGTTTCTTCTACAAGAAGGGCAAATGATGGCTAAGTAATGGTACTTTAAATGTATGTGTGGTGCTTGCTTGTATAACCCATGCCAAGATAAGGTAGTTTGGATGCATGTAGGTTCGCTTAGAAAGTAGGGTAATTAGTTAGGTTGAAGAACTATGCTTGTTGAAGATGGATTATGATAGGTTGGTGCTCACATTAATCTTTTGATATGTCATTGAGGTCACAAGCCTAATGACATTGTTAGGCATTTAATTGATGAATCCCAAGGTTGCTACACTTATGAACTTGTGAATGGCTAGTGGTGGAAACCACCCCTAGTTCTCTCTCTCTAACTTCTATCTTTAATTTATGTTTTATTTTATGTCATTTAATTTTCAGTACTTTATCATAAAAACATAAAAACAAATTCTTTTAAATTAAATTAAATGAAGTCTTGATAGCTTAACAAAACAGTGAAACGCAGTCTCTGTGGGTTCGACCCCTACTCATCACTTTACTAATTTTAGTAGAGTATTAGTAGGTATTTATAAATTCTCTTTTGTCGAGGTGTAAAACAACAACGACAATATTACCTATTATTTTATCATGTTTTGCACGCCGAACAAAAATGGCGCCGTTGCCGGGGACTACGGTTTAATTGTCGCCATTGGAAGATTAAATTTGGTTTAATTCTTAGGCTAGAAATTCTTTCATTCTTTTTTGTATATATCTTGTTCTTATTTCTCAAATTTCTTGATTTTAGGTATATCACATAGCGGGCATCTAAAAGAATTAAAGTTGGAAGCCTTTGTGAGTATAAAGTCTAAAATTAGTGGGTTTGAGTTCATTCATTTTTTTTGTATATATTATTGTTTATTTTGCATTTTGAGGTGTTGTTCTACTATTAATGCATGCTAGGTAGACGGTCATTGTCACTTCCTTTGCTTCCTTGTAATATTGAACTTGAAAGAACACTTAGACAACGTAGAGGAACCTCTAGGGACCCTATATTGCCTAGGATTGAAAACATGGACCCAAATGAGAGACAACCTCCCGGACTACCTCCTTTTAATCATGAACAACCACCTCCGCCTCCACCTCCTCAAGGAGAGTTGCTTATGGACTTTTATCTTCCGACTACATTTGAAGTACCTTCATGTATTCAATTTTCGGATGTAGCGGCAAATCAATTCGAAATAAAGTCCTCCACCATCAATCTTCTTAATAGCTTCCATGGTCTCCCTAATGAGGATCCATACCGGCATTTAGATTACTTCCTTTCCGTGTGTTCCACCATTAGGGTACCACACTTTACGGAGGATGATCTAAAGCTGTGTATGTTTCCATTCTCCCTAAAAGATAAAGCTAGAAGTTGGTTCAATTCCCTAGAACCTAACTCAATCCATTCTTGGGCGGAGATGCAAATAGAGTTCTTAAAAAAATACTTTCCAATGGGAAAGACAAGTGATATACGGCGAGCAATCACCGGATTCACCCAAATTGACCAAGAACAATTTCATGAGACGTGGGAGAGATTAAAAGATCTTCTGAAATCTTGTTCGCATCATGCTGTCCCAAAATGGTAGCTAGTGCAAAGTTTTTACGATGGGGTGAGTGAGCAACATAGACAAATGATAGACTCCGCTTGTGGAGGAGGATACCTTTTGAAAAGCCTCGATGAGGCATGGAAACTTTTTCAAACCCTAAGCAATAATTCCGCTCAACGCTCCTCCACTAGAAAAGGGAAGGCCACCCAACCTTGTAGAGGAGTGCATGAAATTTCACGGGTAGATGAGGTTGCCATACAAGTAGAAGCCTTATCCTGAAAAATGGATTTAATCATGAAAAATGGGCTGCCTACTCCAAGCCAATCTGCCCAAAATCAGGAAAGGTGTTCGTTTTGCTATAGCACTTCACATTTTGTGCGAGATTGTCCTATTGCCGGGCAATCTCCCGATTATGCTCAAGAGCAAGCGAATGCCTTGTACTCTAAACAACTGAATGATCCATATTCAAATACATACAATCCTGGTTACAAAAATCATCCGGCTTTTTCATGGAAACCTCAAGAATCAAGTCCTTCTTTTCAAGGGCAAAATTCCTTCACTTCTCAAGCTCAACAGCCTCATTATAGGCCAAATCCTCAACCTTACCATCAAAGGTCCAATTACCAACAACCACCACCTCCTCCGAGAAGCCAAAGCTTTGAAGAAAGAGTGATAAGCAATCTTGAGGCTAATACCCACTTATTGCAAACTCACTCTCAATCAATCTCTAAGCTTGAAGCTAATGCTCAATCTATGGCTAAGTTAGAAGCTCAAATCGGGCAACTAGCTAATGCCTTGAATAGGAGAGAGGAAGGTAAGTTGTCAAGTCAACCAGTGGCGAATCCTAAGGGTGTTCATGTGATTGAGGATCCATCATCTTCCTCTTGTAATGCTCCTCCGGAGCAAGTTCAATCAATCACCACCTTAAGGAGTGGTAAAATCATCAATTCCAAGGTAGGGGAGGAAGAGAGAAAGGAATCCCAAGAGCAACCCAAAAATCCAAAAAAATCCCAATTAAATCCAAAATTGTTTCCTTTAAATCCAAATGTGCATAACATCCCAGTAAATCCAAAAGGAAAGGCAAGTGAAGTTGTGTCGTCATCAATTCCAAATTTAGACACATCTTTTGAACCTCCGGTTCCTTTTCCTCAAAGATTGAAGGAACCTTCTCATTTTGGGAAGCAAGGAGAGAAAATTCAAGACATGATGGAGATCTTCAAACAAGTAAAGATCAATCTCCCTCTCCTTGATGCTATTCGGAAAATTCCCTCCTATGCTAAATTCTTGAAGGACTTGTGCACTCAAAAGCGCAAATCTAAGAATAATGCTCCTAAGAAAGTCCTCTTAACTGAACACATAAGCTCCATTTTCCAACACCAAGCCCCTCCTAAATTCAAAGATCCGGGTGCTCCGACCATTTCGTGCACCATCGGAAATTAATCTTTTGAAAAAGGCACTTCTTGATTTAGGGGCTAGTGTCAATTTGCTTCCATTCTCAGTTTACCAACAACTAGGTTTGGGGGAACTTAAGCATACCACAGTTGTGTTGCAACTCACCGACCGCTCGGTAAAACAACCACGTGGCATCATTGAGGATGTAATCGTTCAAGTGGACAAATTCTACTTTTCGGTGGACTTCATAGTCCTTGACACGGAACCAGTTCAAAATCCAAATCGACATATTCCTATCATTCTAGGTCTTCCATTTTTGGCCACGGCAAACGCTTGCGTTAATTGTCGTACCGGAGTGATGGACATCTCTTTCGGGAATATGAAAGTCCGCTTGAACATCTTCAATGCTTCCCACCACACATCCGAAGACGAAAGTGAGTGCTTTTGTGTCGATGTAATGGAAGACCTTGTTCAGGAAGCACTTCCTTCTATTCTTTCTAAGGATCCTTTAGAGGCATGCGTAAATCACTTCAACTGTGACGATTTTGACATTGAGCGATCCATTAGTGAAATCAACTCAATGCTCGATGTCACTACTGTCATGGATGTGCCTAAATGGAGAGTTTCGAGAGAACCCTTTCCTCCGTTGATTAATTTCGTCGCTCCCCACGGAGCGGTGGAATTGAAGAACTTGAAGGACGGATCGTTGTTCAAAGTAAATGGGCAGTGCTTAAAAGTGTGCGTGGATAACCAAGTTACCTTCGAATACATGGATGTCGTCACTTTGACGGATCCCGTGTACTTTGACTCGTGAGCCGATTCGAACGTCATGTCATAGACGTGTAAGGTGGCGCGGCCATGGTAGCTATCATGCTTCCATGATGTCCTTTTAATCCAAGTTAAATTTTGTATCTAAGCAATTTAGTATCTAATTCCCATAAATCCAAGTCCATGAAAGCAAAACTCAAGCTGACTGTTTTTGAGCATCTCGATTGATCGAAACCAAGATCTCGATCAATTGAGATTTTGATTGATCGAGATTTTGGTCTCGATTGATCGAAATAATGCAGAGAGTATGCGAAATCCAAAGTCCCGAGAGGTAGTATTCTTCGATAGCACTTCGATAGGTCCTCGATCGATCGAAAATTCGATTGATCGAAATGGGATTTCGATTGATCGAATTAAAGTCCCGATTGATCGAATTAAAGTCTTGATTCATTGAAGAGATCTCGATTGATCGAAGATGATCTCGATTGGTCGAAGAGATCTCGATTGATTGAAGCTGATCTCGATCGATCAATCGAGATTGGCACGATGCCTGCACGTGAGCCGAGTTCTTATTTAAACTGTTGGGCTTCCCTCTCATTTCCACATTTCTTCCTCAGACCATCCGACTTCCTTCTTTTCTCCGAGCGATCCAGAGCTTCTCCAAGCACCATCCCGCGCTTGATTTACCATCCCCGACCATCCACCGCCGTTCGCCATAGTCCGAGATCGCCACGAGCATACTCATGCTCCTCTCTTCGCGGCTGCGAGTTGGGTCGTCATATTTTTGTGTCGTTCATCATCTTCACCCTGAGGTAAGTGATGCATGGCTATCTTTGCGTACTTTCTCATTATTTTTGGTAGTTTTATGGCATAATAAACATAGACAGATGATGTTGGGTTGGAATGGTGCATTTGCGATATTCATAATGGGATTTCAGGGGTAGGAATGCATGTATGGGTGAGATACTGCATTATTCTTGTTTCAAATGCTTACTGTACGGTTTGCAACCGCGGCACCTTCGTTTCGGTTGCATCCGCTTACGCTGCCTTTTTGAGAGCGAATTTTTGAATTCATGTGTCAGCACCATGGACTAGGACCTCATTTTCATTTTTATTCTTAGTTTAGCTTTCCTCTTATTTTCTTTTTTTATTTTATTTTATTTTTTTTATTTACGTAATTTTTGGAATAAAGTGCAGACTGTTCCGAGACTATGGCGAGAGTGAAGAATGCCACCGGTTCTATTCGAGACGTGCCCGGGAGAGCCTTCCGGTCTCGAAAGTTTCACCCGGAGTAGATATTTGACTTGAGAGAGTTCGAGACGCGTCCCGACAGCTCGTGGGCTGTCGCCGAGCTCAGGAGGCGTCGCCTCGACCGATTGTGTGTGCCTCCCACTGATGTGACACACGAGCGCTTGGTGCAGGCCTTTTACGAGCATATGACCTACTCCTGCACCGCGCCAGACACTTTGGAGACGATAGTGGGCGGCACGACTATCACTATCACGCCGAGCCGGATTGCGCAGATGTTCGGCATCCCTCACCAGCAGCCTTCAGATATGGTTGATCAGGACGGTCGACCGAATTACAGGGCCGAGCTGCCAGCAGACACGACGCTATTCTCCATCGTGATGGACATGTGTGGCGGGGCGTTTACCACACCCAGTCACAACTGCACGTCCAAATTGATGTGCCCGAGTAGATTGTGGTTCCTGGATACCGTTCTCATCAAGAACGCGTGTCCTCTGCAGCACGTGGCAGAGCGCAGGGGTGACCTCCTCTGTTGCCTTTACGCTTTCCACATGGGCACGTGGTTTTCTGTCCCATCGCTGATATGGGGGCAGATGTTCAAGATCTGGGATGGCCTCATCAACAAGAGGATGCGGCGAGCAGCGAGTTGGCGACTTCCCTTTCCTTTCCTCGTCGCCGCTTTTCTGAGTCGTGCCAGTACACCGATCAGTGATACTGACATTCAGTTGGCACCGCCCGCCCGCTTCACATCTGCTCAGTGGGAGCGGGTGAGGCGACACTTAGAGCGACAGGACCACCAGGGTGATCGACCAGACGATATAGATATGGATGCCCCGGTGGAGATGGATGAGGGAGAGCCTGCAGAGGGTGAGTCAGATGATGAGGAGATGGAGGATGAGGAGATGGATATTGCAGCAGAGCGGCATGACATCCTAGCGACTAGCTATTCCTGCCTGGCAGCTGACGTTGAGCGGCTCTAGTAGGGTTTTGAGGAGCACGTCCAGGTGACGCAGAGTCAGCTGGAGGGCATCAAATCGGACATTTCATCTCTGGCACAGGGCCAGAGGGCGATTTTAGACGAGTTCTGAGCCTTCCGACAGGACCTGCAGTTCTCGTTCGCAGGTCGAGCTTTCACCTCCACTTCTACTCCCACCGAACCACCACCACCACCACCCGCCCTCGAGTAGCTCTATCTATTTGCACTTTCTGCTTTACTTTCTGTATTTTTCTTTCTTTATTTTCGATAGGCCATGTTGGCCATGTTTCTTTCTTTTTATGAGTATTCCCCATCCATGTACGCTTTGTACTGACCTCATTTTCATATATATGGAATACAGTTATCTTTTCTTTTATACCCTGTGTTATCTTTCCTGTCTTTATTTTTGCTTTCTGTCAATATATCTGTTTTCTATACTTTGACTATGTATGTAGTACCACTTGCCTAATTGTTATATGCGATTCAGTTGATGATTTTCGTTTATTACCGCCTGGTTTAAATTCCCAATACTGTTGAGATTGCTTCAACGCAGTATGGCGTTAATAAAAAAAGGCAGCCCGTTCGCATGCTATACGTTAGCGTGTCTGGATAGTCAATATCTTATCGCATAGACCTCTTAGACAATTGGGAAACACTAGTTCAGACCCTTAGATATGCAGTGATTTTGGCATTGTCCGTTTGTGCATTATTATTTCATTATGTTCTATTTATCTACTTTTTGTTCCATTTAATGCTCGTGGTATCTAGTTGGTGTCCCGTGCAGGTTTTTCTCATTTCCAGCATGACCGCCCGTATTGGATTGCCATTTTTGTTGCGTTCTGCAATCCCGGTAAATTCTTTCCTTGTTCTTCTTGTCCACACATTGAGGACAATGTTGTGTCTAAGTTTGGGGGTGCGGTATGCTATACCACTTGCATATGCATGCAATGTTCAGTCTTAGTATTGAGTGTCATTGTAGAGCAATTTTTTTTTTTTGATATTTTTGCATACTCGCTATGATGTCTTACTTTTAAAAGGAAGATCATTCGAATAAATGTCCGAGGTAAATGCAGCAGGTAGTTAAGAACTTTAACATTGTAAATACCCGCACTTTTGCAAGCTTTATAGTAGGCTAGAACGGTCTACATTTTTGTCCAAATATGACCACGTATAGCTCTTGCCCTAAATTTGTCCTTAACCGCACAAATTCGTACACATGCATTTTAAATTGTGGGGTATAAGTCTGATGGAGAATTTTGTAAATTTTTATTTTTATCTGAACAACTTAAAGAATAAGTTCTTCCGGTTGTTGTAAAAAAAAAAACATTATAAAATAAATGCAATAAGCCTTCTCACTCAATAAACCAGATTTCTATGCCTCAAAGCAGGGAGTATTCGCGTATAAGTGTGCAAGGTTGAGCAATAATAAGCGGGTGGCTTGCTTAAGCTCATCGCCTTGTAAGCTCGGTTATTAAGTCCGAGGGGTGCTTCTTCATCTAATGCCCTAAAACCAATTGGTTTGGGAGTCATTGGCCCAATGCCGCTACATGGGCTTACAAGAAAGCAAAAAGAGCTAAGCATTGCACGGTCATCCGCACATGAGCAATCATGAATGTTTGTGATAATGAACGGTAGTGTCGAGCTTTTTCAATGAGTTTTTCTCTTAAAAATAGATTTGTTCTTTTTCTTCTCCAAATATGACAAAAGCCACGCGTTAGAATGCATGTTCACTTTTCAAAGAGGATTTTGGGGTCGGAATTGGTATGTTTGTTCAGACTGGCCATTATGTGGGGACCGTCATTTATTTGTAGCTTGTGAAAGTCCATTTTTGCTAATGACCACATAGTTCTGTAATACTTGTTGCATTTTTCAAATGAGAAATGAACGGATGATCGCCCTTTATCTAGTTGATGACTGAGCATGATTAAACTTTTGTATAAGATAGTTAATTTTATTTTTGTAATATTGTATTGCTAAGGGACTAGCAATATGTAAGTTTGGGGGTGTGATAAGTGTTCAATTCTATGCATTTGAACCCTCTTTATTGCATATGTTAGTTCCGTTGCTACGTTTACCGAGATATGTTTACGGTATTTTTGTGTTTTTGATGTATTGCAGATCTTTTAGTAAAAAGAGCAAAGTTTGAGGCTATTTGCAGCTGAAGAGAAAAGTCAGAAATTGCAGCCAAGGCATCTCGATCAATCGAGATCTCGATTGATCGAGATCCTATTTCGATTGATCAAAATCTCGATCAATCGAGATCCAATCTCGATTGATCGAGATTCTGCAGAAGCCACTTGCCCACTTGCTCTCCCACTTGCAACAAAATCCCCATTTTTATACGACTTAGGGGGATTGTCTGACTTGAACAAGACCCTTGGGGACCTTCTTGATATAATGGATATATATATTGATATATATATATATATATGGTGGGCCCCAAGGTTGAAAAAGGGGGCCATAAAGCACAAAGAAGCCACATTTCTCAGAGAGCTCTCACACACATCATATACACACACTGAGAGATATTCGGGGAGGAGAGGAGGAAGCTGAACCAGACCTTGAAGCTTCAATTTCTCCATCAATGGAAGGGTGCAAGGCTGCCATGACCAACTAACTCCTCTACTAGGGTGTGGTTGAAACACCTAGCCATGTAAACTTGTTCATTTTTGTATCAATTTTGGGATTTGTTCTTAAATGTTGATTATTTAGCCTAGGGACCATGTACACTAATACATCTCTTATATATATTCATTTGATTTTGGTTTTATTCTTGTCTTAGAGTAGAATCTATCTTGTGAATGCACAACATTTGTTTCTTCTACAAGAAGGGCAAATGATGGCTAAGTAATGGTACTTTAAATGTATGTGTGGTGCTTGCTTGTATAACCCATGCCAAGATAAGGTAGTTTGGATGCATGTAGGTTCGCTTAGAAAGTAGGGTAATTAGTTAGGTTGAAGAACTATGCTTGTTGAAGATGGATTATGATAGGTTGGTGCTCACATTAATCTTTTGATATGTCATTGAGGTCACAAGCCTAATGACATTGTTAGGCATTTAATTGATGAATCCCAAGGTTGCTACACTTATGAACTTGTGAATGGCTAGTGGTGGAAACCACCCCTAGTTCTCTCTCTCTAACTTCTATCTTTAATTTATGTTTTATTTTATGTCATTTAATTTTCAGCACTTTATCATAAAAACATAAAAACAAATTCTTTTAAATTGAATTAGATGAAGTCTTGATAGCTTAACAAAACAGCCAAACGCAGTCTCTGTGGGTTCGACCCCTACTCATCACTTTACTAATTTTAGTAGAGTATTAGTAGGTATTTATAAATTCTCTTTTGTCGAGGTGTAAAACAACAACGACAATATTACCTATTATTTTATCATGTTTTGCACACCGAACACCAGGGAAAAAACCTATCAGTTTTTAGTGATTCTCAACTAATCATGAAATAGGTTAGCGGACACTACGCTCTAAAAGATGATCTCATGAAAACCTATAAAAATATAGTGGAAAATGAGCTCAAGGATTTCGACTAGGTCAAGGTTTCTCAGATTTCAAGGGACCTAAACCTGGAAGCTGATAGGCAAACATGCTCAGCCTTAGCAGCACGGCCGAATCTGATCAGGATAACTCCGATCAACTTTTTGCAAACACCTAGTATCCATGTCCAGAAAGATGGGCTGGTCTTGCAGAACCAACATAACTGGATGCATCCCATCAAGGCTTATATCATCAATAGGGTATTACCAACCTCAAAAGAAGAAGCAAGGAAAATCAAAATGAATTCCTCAAGATACTCAATGATCGGAGGACACCTTTATAGGAGATTGTTCTCAGGGCCGTACTTGAGATATGTGGCCCCGACGAAAATAAGAGAAATACTTTCTAGAATTCACGAAAGAGTGTTCGAAAATAAGTCAGGTGGGCAGTCCCTGACCCACAAGGCCATTACTTAGGGGTACTTCTGGCCTTACATGGCCTAAGATGCCAAATAATATGCTAGAAAGAGTGACAAATGCCAGCGACACGCAAGAATACCTCATAAACCTCCAGAAGATTTGACCACCATGGCCAATCCTTGGCCCTTCATGGAATAGGGGATGGACTTAGTCGAACCGCTCCCGAAAGCTGCCAACAGTAAAAAGTACGTCCTAATGACCACGGATTATTTCACAAAATAGGTTGAAATAGAAGCTTACATAACGATCACCCACGTGTAAGTTAAAAGATATATCTAGAGTAACATCATCTGCTGATTCGATTTACCGAAATCTGTTATTATGGACAATGCCACAAACTTTGACAATGGGCCGATAAAAAAGATTTTTAGAAAATACGGGATCAATTAAAATTTCTCCTCAAGATCATATTCGCAGGGGAATGGCTAAGCATAAATAACTAATCGGGCCATCTTTGAATGTATCCAAAAAAAGTTAAAAGAGCGTAAGGGTAAATGGCTGAAGGAGCTACCTAAAGTTCTCTGGGCCTATCGAATGATGCCTATGCATCCGATATGCCTGGCTTATGGATCAGAAGCAGTAATTCCAACTGAGTTGTCCACCCCCACAATTAGAATAGAGATATTTGACAGGGGATAGAATGACCAATTGTTAGAACAAAATCTGGATCTCCTAGAAGAAAAAAGGTAGACAGCTCAAATAAGGCTAATGTCCTATCAAAGGATGATAAAAAACAATTATGTAAGAAGGTGAGACACCGGGCATTCAATCTCGGAGATTGGGTATTACAGAAAGTCACAAACAACACAAAAGAACGTAATACTGGAAATTTTGCATCAAAATGAGAAGGCCCGTATGAAATCACTAAAGTGATTGGGAAGGGTGCATACAAGCTTCGTAGAGTTAGCGATGCATAAGCAATTCGCAAGCCTTGGAGCACAACCCATTTAAAAAGGTATATGTTTAAATTCGACAATACTATAATTAGATCATTCATTTTTAATAGTGTATCTTCTAACTTTCTAAAGAATAGAAAAGTCTTACAATAAAAAAGTGCATCTTTTAAGAAAATATTTTACCGTCAAAAAGAGAAAGGACTTGGTCCTACATCGAAGAAAAAATTTCGTACTCTATACTAAATAAATGGTGGAATCAAAACTCTATAGTCGTGGCAAGATATGGCCACTATACAAGAATACATGCACAACGACATTGTCTTGCCCTCTTTTTGCCTTTGTTTCAAAAGGTATTTAGCCACTAAAGCGACCAATTACAAATTTTGCAAGCATTACCCCCACGTTTCTTTAGGAAAATCATATGTTTGAAGCTCGAAATGTTAGAATGTAGAGCTTAAACTTTGACAATATAACCTTACTTTGTCTAAAGAAAGGAATACACCTTCTTTAGAATTGGCCTCAAATATAATGAGAGTCATTTTTGGTCGTTGGTTATCATAAAAAGAAAAAGAAAAGTATATGAGTGGGCACAATCCCACACCGGATAAAAGTATTTATTTTTCATCTATATAAAGGGAAATATGTGGCCTTAAAGTCACGATAAGAACATGTTATTACGCAGGAAAGATATACGCAGTAATATGCTCTTGCCCGCTTTTGTAGTAGGAACAATAACCAACCTTCACAAATAATAAAAAAAGAGGCCATAGACCCAAATCAAGCTAAGGTTAAAATGACTGATCACTTATCAAAGCTAAGGTCTCGAACGATTGATCGCTTATTGAAACTAAGGTCTTGAACGACCAATCGCTTATCGAAGCTAAGGTCTTAAATGACCGATCTCTTACTAAAAAGTGGCCATAGGCCCAAATAAAGCTAAGGTCCCGAATGACCGATCGCTTATCAAAGCTAAGGTCTTGAATGACTGATCGCTTATCCTAAGGTCTTAAACGACTGATCGTTTACTAAAAAGAGGCCATAGGCCTAAGTCAAGATAAGGTCTTAAATGACCGATCGCTTTTCAAAGCTAATGTCTTGAACGATCGATCGCTTATCAAAGCTAAGATCTTAAATGATCGATCACTTACTAAAAAGAGGCCATAGGCCCAAATAAAGCTAAGGTCATAAAATGACCGACTGCTTATCAAAGCTAAAGGTCTCGAACGATCGATTGCTTATCAAAGCTAAGCTCTTAAACAACCAATCGCTTAAAAAAAAGAGGCCATAGGCCCAAATAAAGCTAAGGTCATAAAATGATCGATCGATTATCAAAGCTAAGGTCTTAAACGACCGATCGCTTATCAAAGCTACGGTTGATCGGCGTTGAATGTTGCACATTCTAGCCTCTTAACTTGCGTATTTTATTCTCTTAGTGATAGATTATTTTGTTATTTTACTTTATTTTAGTGTTTTATGTATTTTCAGGGCCTTAATGATTATTTCAGTTAAAACCACAATTTTGGATTTTAAAGATGACATGCAAGAAGGTTAGATGAAGTCTACATCAAATAGATTCATTCAACTTCATATTTTAATTCAAATCAGCCCAAGGAAGAGGTCTAAGAGAATTACAGCTGCTTAAGAAGGTTACGGGCTTGAAGCCCAATTCTGCGCTTAATATAATTTTAATCCCATTTTGAAAAATAGACCAGAAGTGTTATTTTCAAGCCTCAAATCGACTTAATTTTTTTGTAAATTGAAGGAAACTCAATTCTGCACACTTTTGTATTTCACAAAAATTTCATGAATCAGGCTTCTAGTGGGTCAAAAGTTGGGCCGAACATCAGTAGAAAAAATCCACCTGATTAGTGCGACGGAAAAACATAATTAATTCCTAATTGGATTAGGACTTTGGTGTATTCTCTTGGTGTATAAAGTGGCGAATTGAGGACTATTTTGAGGGAGTTCTAGAGAGTCTTAGAGAGCTTTTGGACAGAATTGAAGACATACTTTGCAGAGCTTTAGAGTGGAGAATCATTGGAGAACTAAGTCTTATGCATAATTCATGAAGATGATGCTTTTTTCCTCAACCGTTGAAGCTTCTTCTTCTACCACGAGCAGCTAGTTCATCCACTAGGGTTTTAATATAGCCCTAATTAAACATCAATGATTTGATTGTTTTAATTATTGGGGACCTTTATATATATGCATAGATTGTATAATTTAGAGGATTCTTATTATAGAATTAAGCAATAAAAGTATAAATTTAGTTTCACTGATTTCTTATCTTGTCTTAGATATTTAGTTGTTGTTATTGAACTCAATCTCTCTTATTTTTTGTGATTATGAGAGCGATTATTACGCAATGGTAATCACTGAATATATCATTATACACTTTAATAGAGTATGCCTAGAGAAAATGGACCATACTGCACCCTAGAGTAGAGTAGTTAGGTAGATGGTCCATGCCAATCGATGATAGTCCATGACTTAGCCTTAATCATATGTTATCTTCTTGATGGATGAAGGTGAGCTTGTAGCCACCGACACCACTTATGCATGGTATAATTCCCCATAGTCAATTCAATTGACCATTGATTGTGGAGTTAGTGGTGAAGTCAAATACCCTAGAATATGAATTCTTCGCTTTATTTTATTTTAATTAGTTTAAATATAAAAATATGAATTCTTTTCTCTCTAAATTTAATTAGAATTAATTCTGTATTTCAACTCATTCAGACCATAATCCCTGAGATTCGACACCCCTTTCGATAGCCCTATTCTGCAAAGAATTCGTTCTATTGTGAAGTGTGGTAATTTTAATTGAGACACACTTACACACGATCAATTTTTGGCACCGTTGCTGGAGATTATCTATTTGTTTGATTGGATTTTACAGAATTAATTTTAATTGGATTTTTAATTTAAAAAAATTTTATATTTTGTTTTTAATTTTGTTTTTGTTTTCTTTTCAGGGACTTTTTGCTAATATATGCAAGGTCGTCGTTCTATGGCTGATCCTTTGATACCTCTTTATCCTGAGCCTGAACATACTCTTAGACAACAGAGGAACATCCTTGTTGATACCATTATGCAAAAGGAAGAATTCATTGAAGACATGGTGGAAGAAAGGAATAACAACCTTGTTCCTAATGCTACCAGAGAAAAGGCTAGATTGTTCAAGGACTACTATGTTCCTGAGACATACACTTCACCAGTCGGTTTTCAACTGCTTAATGTCACAGCATTGAATTATGAGATCAAGTCCTACATTATTCAGATGCTACCATCTTATTTTGGGCTAACTCAAGAGGACCCTTACAAGCATCTAGATGAATTCATTCAAGTGTGCTCAACTACCAAAATCCACAACTTCTCTAAAGATGC
This sequence comes from Cornus controversa, assembly GCA_026545225.1. Taxonomy (NCBI): domain Eukaryota; kingdom Viridiplantae; phylum Streptophyta; class Magnoliopsida; order Cornales; family Cornaceae; genus Cornus; species Cornus controversa. The sequence continues at coordinate 25,112,956 of CM048852.1, forward strand.
TTTTAGAATGAAACTTTTTTCATTCTCCCTGAAAGATAAAGCAAAGTATTGCTTCAATTCTCTAGCGGCAAGTTCTATCACGACTTGGACTCAGATGAACAAGAGTTCCTTAAAAATTATTTTTCGATAGGGAAGACCAATCAGTTCAGACGTGCTGTCACTGATTTCTCCCAACATAAGGGGAACAATTTTATGAGACATGGGAAAGATCCAAGGACCTTCTTAGGAAGTGTCCTCTTCATCAAGTTCCTAAGTGGCAACTATTGCAGAGTTTTCATGAGGGGCTGACAGAAGCCAACAGACAGATGGTTGATGCATCTTGTGGAGGTAATTTTATGTTGAAGAGTGAAGAAGAGACATGGACCTTATTTGAAAATCTTAGTGACAACTCTCTACAACATGTCTCCTCTACTCGTTCTAGCAAACCTGCCACTACAAGGAAGACTGATGGGATTTTTGAGGTTGATGTTTCAGAAGGTATGCCAACCGACATTGATTTAATTGCACAGAAGGTTACAGCAATTATGGCTGCTAATCAAGCTCCTTCTACTTCAAATCCTTCATTGCTAGGCCCTTGTGAATTTGGCTCTAGTCCTATGCATATTGTGAACAATTGCCCTTCAATTGGATAATTTTTTGATATTCAACATGAGTAAGTCCAAGCTGCATTCACTGGACCAATGAATCCTCCACGAGGTAATACTTACAATCCTACATGGAAGAATCATCCTGATAGGCGTTGAATGTTACGCATTCTAGCCTCTTAACTTATGTATTTTATTCTCTTAGTGATAGATTATTTTGTGATTTTACTTTGTTTTAGTGTTTTCTGTATTTTCAGGGCCTTAATGATTATTTCAGTTAAAACTAAGCTTTTGGGCTTTTAAAGAAGACATCCAAGATGGTGAGATGAAGCCTACATCAAGGAGATTCACTCAACCATTTATTTCAACTCAAATCAGCCCAAGGAAGAGGTCCAAGAGAATTACAGCTGCTTAAGAAGGTTTCGGGCCTGAAGCCCAAATCTGCGCATAATACAGTCTTAATCTCGTTTTGGAAAATGGACCAGAAGTCTTATTTTCGAGCCTCAAATCGACATTATTTACGCGTATGGTTGAATGAAATTCGATTCTGCACACTTTTATATTTCACAAAAATTCCGTAAATCGGACTTCTAGTGGGTCAAAAGTTGGGCCGAAGTCAGCAGGAAAAACCCACCTGATTAGTGCTGCGGGAAATCCTAATTTATTCCTAATTGGATTAGGACTTTGGTGTATTCTCTTGGGGAATAAAGTGAAGAATAAGGGGCTGAATTAGGGAGAGATTAGCCGGAGAGAACAGAGCTTGGAGAGTCTGAGAGGGCTGAGAAGAGAACAGAAACATATTTGCAGAGCCATTGGAGAACGAAGTCATACGCGTAATTCAGAAAGATGATGTCTTCTTCCTCAACAGTTGAAGCTTCTTCTTCTACCATGAGCGGCTAGTTCATTCACTAGGGTTTTGATGTAGCCCTAACAAAGTATCAATGGTTTGATTGTTTTAATTATTGGGGACCTTTATATACATGCATAGATTGTGTAATTCAGAGGATTCTTATTATAGAATTGAGCAATAAAAGTCTTGTAAATTCAATCTCAATGATTTCTTATCTTGTCTTAGATATTTAGTTGTTGTTATTGAACTCAATCTCTGTTGTTTTCTGTGATCATGAGAGAGATTATTACACAATGGTAATCACTGAATATATTGTTAAGAGCTTTGATGGATTATGCCTAGAGAAGATGAACCATACTGCACCCTAGATTAGAGTAGTTAGACAGATGGCCCATGCCAATCGAAGATAGTCCATGGCTTAGCCTTAATCATATGTTATCTTCTTGACGGATGAAGGTGAGCTTGTAGCCACCGACACCATGTATGCATGATGTAATTCCCCATAGTTGATTCAATTGATCATTGATTGTGGAGTTAGTGGTGAAGTCAAACACCCTAGATTTCTCTCATATTATCTTCACTATCTATCTTACTTTGATTTATTTTATTTTACTTTTTAATTAGTTTAGTTAAAAATCAGAATTCTTTTCTTCTAAATTTAATTAGAATTAATTCCGTATTCCAACTCATCAGACCATAATCCCTGAGGTACGATACCCCTTCCTTTCGATAGCCCTATTCTGCAAGGAATTCGTTCTATTGCGAAGTGTGGTAATTTTTAATTGATATACTTTTTGAGTCACACTCACACACGAATCAATTTTTGGCGCCGTTGCCGGGGATTATCTATTTGATTGATTGGATTTTACAGAATTAGTTTTAATTGGATTTTTTGTTTAGGAAATTTTTGTATTTTATTTTTAATTTTGTTTTTGTTTTCTTTTCAGGTGCTTTTGGCTAATATATGCAAGGTCGTCGTTCTGTAGCTGATCCTTTGATACCTCTTGATCCTGAGCCTGAACGTACTCTTAGACAACAGAGGAACATCCCTGTTGATACCATTGTGCAAGAGGAAAAAATAATTGAAGACATGGCAGAAGAGAGGAATAACAACTTTGTTCCTAATGCTGATGGAGAAAGAGCTAGATTGCTGAGGGACTACTATGTTCCTGAGACATATACCTTACCAGCAGGTTTTCAACTGCCCAATGTCACAGCACAGAATTATGAGATCAAGTCCAGCATTATTCAGATGCTGTCATCCTATTTTGGGCTGACTCAAGAAGACCCTTATAAGCATCTGGATGACTTCATTGAAGTGTGCTCAACTACAAAAATTCACAACTTCTCTGAAGATGCTTTCAGAATGATACTTTTTCCATTCTCCTTGAAAGACAAAGCAAAGTATTGGTTTAGATCTCTACCGGAAGGTTCTATCACGACTTAGACTCAGATGTAACATGAGTTTCTCAAGAAGTATTTTCTGATAGGGAAGACCAATCAGTTCAGACGTGCTATCACTGGTTTCTCCCAACATGAGGGGGAACAATTTTATGAGACATGGGAAAGATTCAAAGACCTTCTTAGGAAGTGTCCTCATCACTAAGTTCTAAAGTGGCAGTTAGTGCAGTGTTTCTATGAGGGGCTAACAGAGAGTAACAGACAGATGGTGGATGCATCATGTGGGGGTACTTTCATGTTAAAAAGCGAAGATGAAGCATGGACTTTGTTCGAGAACCTTAGTGACAATTCTTTACAACGTGTGTCTTCATCTCGTTCGAGCAGACCATCCAATACAAGGATGATAACTGATATTTTTGATATTGATTCTACAGATGCTATGTCTACCATTGTGGATGCTGTGGCACAAAGAATGGTGCAACTCATGGCAACTGGTCAAGTTTCTAATCCATCTTCAGTAATTCAGCCCACTTTTCAGCGTCAAAACTATATTCCTCCACAACCATATGAAGCACAAGTTCCTATGCCACCAAAGAGTTCGACTTTTGAAGATAAGATGATGCTAGCCCTAGCAAAACTTGACAAGCTTGACTCTATTGCTGAAGTACTTCAATCCACTGCTCAATTGGTACATTCTCACTCTCAATCAATTACCAAACTGGAATCTCAGTTTGGACAACTTGCCAATGCCTTGAATAAAAGAGAAGAGGAAAAGCTACCAAGTCAACCTATTGCCAATCCTAGAGGGATGCATGATTTTTTGAGCAACCCACATCTTGAGGAGGTTCAAGCCATCACCACTTTGAGAAGTGAAAAAGTAATTGATAACAAGGTGGGGGAGAAGAAAAATGATCAAGAAGAGGTGCTCATGAGTCCAATTGCTAAAAATTTATATGAGCCTAAAGCTCCTTTCCCACAACGTTTACAAGAAACATCCAAGTTGGGGAAACAAGGGGACAAGTTACATGACATGATGGAGGTGTTTCGACAAGTGAAGATTAATATACCACTCCTTGATGCCATCAAACAGATTCCTCCTTATGCCAAATTCTTGAAGGACTTGTGCACTCAGAAAAGGAGATCAATGAGCCATGTTTCAAAGAGAGTCATGCTTCCACAAAAAGTGAGCTCTATTATCCAGCATTGCGCTCCTCCCAAGTACAAAGATCCTGGTGCTGCAACTATCTCATGCATCATTGGGGAGCACCATGTTGATAAAGCTCTTCTAGATTTAGGTGCAAGTGTGAATTTATTGCCTTACTCGGTTTACCTACAGTTGGGTTTGGGAGAATTGAAGCCTACCACGGTGGTTTTGCAGTTTGCAGATAGATCAACCAAACGACCTCATGGGATCATTGAAGATGTCATCATCAAGGTAGATAAATTCTATTTCCCAGTGGACTTTATTGTTCTAGATACCGAGCCAGTGCATAATCCGAAGAGGCACATTCCAGTCATCCTTGGTCGTCCGTTTCTAGCTACTGCTAATGCTCGTGTTAATTGTAGAGCGGGGATCATGGATATATCATTTGGCAACATGAAGGTAAAATTGAATATTTTTAATGCCATTGAATAGCCTCCAAATGAGAATGAGTGTTTCTTCATAGATAAAATTGGTGATTGTGTGGAAGAAATTGCCCCGTTTGCTCTATCTCGAGATGATATGAAGTCCATCGCGGGGGTGGATGATATGCTTGAGTTAGTGGCCATGAAAGATAAGCCACCTTGGAAGATTCTGATTGACCCATTTTCTTCTCTTTCTAGCACTCCTCTAGTGCCATCATTGGAGTCTCTTCCATGGTTTGAATTGAATTCAAGGCAAGGATATATATTTTTAGAAGCCAATGCGATCCTTCCGGGTACTTTGAGTTTGACACAAGGAGGTGAGGATCATATAAAAGGGGCGAAGTTAAATATCCTCAAGCGATGTGGCATTGGGTGAACCTTGAATTGGAGTTGATCGTCTCCTACGGACGTTAAATTGTAGGTTTTGTATGTATTTTTATCCTTTAATTTCTTTAGTTTTCTTTGATTTTAATTTTTAGTTTTAGTTTTCTTAAGTTTTCTTTCAATTCTAGTTGCGTTTTAATATTTTTTCTTTGAGTTTTTGATGTATAAGTTGCTTTCGGAGGATGCCAAGAGGTGTACTGAGGTATTTGGACTCAAGACGGGTGAAAAATCGTGCTCTCGGTCGACCTTGGGCGATGGAGACTCAAAAATATCAAGTCCCGATCGACCTTGGCCGATGGAGGCTTTACAGGCATCAGCTGGGGGGATCGATCGCCCATTTGGAGGGGGATCGATCGCCCCCATTTTTTCTCTATGTTAGCAGGCGATCAGCTGGGGGATCGATCCCCCCACCTGTTTAGGGGCTGGCTGAATTTTTTAGCTCTCTATGAACCCCGCTTCAAGCCTAAGTGCATATACTTGCATCCTTGACCTCTTTGAGCTCCAATTCAAGTCCTACTTCAACCGGAAGATTATTTTCTTCAATTGGTGAGTATTAAACAAGAATTCAACATTGATCATCATCAACTTCAACATCAAATTGGATCAAAAATCACTAGTTCTCAAAGGAAACTCTCACTTTTTCAAGTTCAACATCAAAGTAAGTGAAGTTTTTCTTTGGTGAAATTGTGCAATTCTTTTTGAGGGCTTTTGAAGACCAAGTTTGGGGGATCAATTTGGTATAATTACTTGTTCGATTTGGATGGAAAAATTGCCGAAAAGAGGAGGTTGAAGGTTTCAAGTTAATTGTGCACGCCAAGTGTTCGATTTAATTCCTCAACAACACTTTTTCTATTTCTATGGCACCAAAGAGAGCAAGTCACCAAGGTGCTTCAAGTTCACGTACTCCTCGTCGAGCGAGGCATGATCCGACCACAGGTTCTTCACGATCTCGCCGAGAAGGTATTCAAGAGAGATGGCATCCAAGGGCGTTGAATTTTGAAACCACGTTTGACATAACCGAACTTTATGGTATGTTTCCCGAGACACGATGGGGGATTTCCGACATCCGTCGTCGTCGGTCGGCATCCATTTTTGTTCCACTCTCATCTACTATTTACCCGAGGCTTGTCAAGGTATTTTATCAAAACTTAATGCCGACACCTGATGAGCGGGATGTGCTTACTTCTTCCGTAAATGGAACAATAGTTCGAGTGGACATGTCATCCATTGCCATTGCCATGGGTTGTCCTCATGAGTGCCCAGATGATTTGACTCATATCTATACTCTTTGACCCGACGAGTTGTCAGTGGGTAATGTGGTTGTACGATTGTGTGCCAACCAATTTTCTGGGCCGAAAAGGAATGCAGCTTCAAAGTCTTCAATGCCAAATCATTTATGGTTCCTTGATGCTGTTCTACTCAAGAATGTATGTCCAATTGGACATAAAACTGAGAGACGTCAAGAGTTCCTCAGATCATTATATGCCATACATTTTGGGCATTGGCTGTTATTCCCACAGATTGTCTGGGGCCAAATGAAGAAGTTATATTCCAAGGTTGTAGCCAAGGCACCAGACAGTGCAAGTGACTGGGAGTTTCCATTCCCTACTATTATTCACTAGTTGCTTGTGGCACAGGGGTATGCAGTCCATGAGGACGAGCTTGCCTTTCCACGTGATCTTCATTATGGCACGCATGACTGGAATTTGAGCCGATCTCATTTACCAGAGAGTCATAGCGGCACCTGGTGAAGTATCTCGGTTGGCCCAGGGAGGAGAGCATATAGATATACCACCACCGGTGGAAGATCCAGAGGAGATGGAGGCAGAGGAAGAGGAGGTGCATGCACAGGCTAGTGGCCATGATTATCAGTATTTAGAGGGGCAGATTGCTGGGTTGACAGCCCAGTTTGGCACCCTATAGACAGAGGTATCCACACAGTTTGGAGCAATGAGAACAGAGATGGTGGATCACTTTCGTGACACTCACCAAGAGCAACTAGAGATGAGGAGGATGCTGCGTGCACTGATGCGCCAAGCAAACTTGGATCCGGATGCTCAGTCACCACCACATCCTTGACAGGAAGGTAACCATCTTTTGTATTTTATTTTATTTTTAGTTTTTATTTTTCTTTTTAGTTTTATTTTTCTTTCTGTAGTTAGGTTTTTATTATGAAAAAAAATAAATATTTGAAAAATGAAAAAAATATTTTTTTATTTTTTTTAGGATTTTTCTCTTTCATATTTATTTTCACCCATACTATTTCACTTGATCTTAGGGTATAGTGGTTTGTTTTGACAGGTTTTAACATCCAAGTTTGGGGGAGTGCTTTCATTACCTTCATGCTAGTGATGTACTCTATTTTCTTTCCACTACTCTGGATTTCTGGTAACATCGTTCTTACTCTTCTCTTTGCTTTGATTGATAGTACATTGAGGACAATGTACAGTTTAAGTTTGGGGGTGAGGCGATGCCTATTTTTGTGCTTTATTGCATATGGGGAAAATTTGTGTGAAATTCTTCGTGTATTAGGATTTTATTTTATTTTATTTTCTTAGTTTGTTTTTATTTTCTTTTGTTTTGTTTTTAGATAGAATGTTTTGACATTATTCAAAGGATTAATACCTTATGTAGGTGCATAACTTGCAATTTTTGAGTATGTTTTAAATTTTTGGAAACTATGGTTTGAATTAAGTGGTTTTAATCATGGTTTGCTTTAACATGTTTTGGGGTGATTAATTTTAGTTTCCTTACATGCACAGACACACTAGCATAGTCTTATGGGGTATAAACTTTGGTTTTGAGTTATTAAGTTACATATGCTTGATAGTAATTAGTATCTCTTGAGAATGAGTACCGATAATGTGTTTTACTTGACTTCAATGAAAAAAAAAAGAGAAGAAAAAAAAAAGTGATGAATAAGCAATCAATTTGATCCTTTTCATGAGTAACCAGGCCTCTATGCCTCAGGAAGCACGGAGTGTTCGCGTTAAAAGTGAAAGGGTGAGAAAAGATGAGCATTGGTTGTCTTGATTTGTAGCTTGACTGATTCGAGTAATTAGGTCTTCAGGGTATCTTTAAGCCTAGTGCCCTAAAGCTATCTGGTTTGGGAGTCACTGACTGAAAGCTTGCTACATGGATCTTCCAGAAAGCTTAATAGATCAAGACATTGTACAACCAATAAAGTAAAGAAAAAAAAAGGAATGATGAAAAAAAAAATGAAAAAGTCATGTATGCATGTTGGGAAGTATGATTTCAATAAGGGGAGCTAGTGAGTTGAAGGGGTATGTGTCTTAATATATTCAGAGCTTGGTTATGCCACATGAGATGATTGCTAGTTCACTTTACACGAGGGAGCTAGAGTTGATTATTTTGAGATATGTTGATATGAATTATGCATGAGGACCATTGATTTGAATTGTGAAATTTGAAAGTTTGAAATTATTCTTGAATGCAAGTTTGTAACTATATATTGTAATCTTCTTCTTGAATTAATGTTGAAACAGAATTTTGAATGTTTGTGGGTAACATTTCTGAAAACCCTCACGAGACTATACTCGTCCACTAGGGGGAACCTAGGGGTTTAAAGGCTTGTTGCATATGCTAAATGCAATCGTTTCTCCCACGAAAGTGGAGTTGGGTAGTTTAGTTAGTGTTTAGTAGTTTCTTTGTTTTAGTTTTGTTTTATTCTATTGCTAAGGGACTAGCAATATGTAAGTTTGGGGGTGTGATAGGCGTTGAATGTTACGCATTCTAGCCTCTTAACTTATGTATTTTATTCTCTTAGTGATAGATTATTTTGTGATTTTACTTTGTTTTAGTGTTTTCTGTATTTTCAGGGTCTTAATGATTATTTCAGTTAAAACCAAGCTTTTGGGCTTTTAAAGAAGACATCCAAGATGGTGAGATGAAGCCTACATCAAGGAGATTCACTCAACCATTTATTTCAACTCAAATCAGCCCAAGGAAGAGATCCAAGAGAATTACAGCTGCTTAAGAAGGTTTCGGGCCTGAAGCCCAAATCTGCGCATAATACAGTTTTAATCTCGTTTTGGAAAACGGACCAGAAGTCTTATTTTCGAGCCTCAAATCAACATTATTTACACGTAAGGTTGAACGAAATTCGATTCTACACACGTTTGTATTTCACGAAAATTCCGTAAATCGAACTTCTAGTGGGTCAAAAGTTGAGCCGAAGTCAGCAGGAAAAACCCACTTGATTAGTGCTGCGGGAAACCCTAATTTATTCCTAATTGGATTAAGACTTTGGTGTATTCTCTTGGGGAATAAAGTGAAGAATAAGGGGCTGAATTAGGGAGAGATTAGCCGGAGAGAACAGAGCTTGGAGAGTCTGAGAGGGCTGAGAAGAGAACAGAAACATATTTGCAAAGCCATTGGAGAACGAAGTCATACGCGTAATTTAGAAAGATGATGTCTTCTTCCTCAACAGTTGAAGCTTCTTCTTCTACCATGAGCGGCTAGTTCATCCACTAGGGTTTTGATGTAGCCCTAACAAAGCATCAATGGTTTGATTGTTTTAATTATTGGGGACCTTTATATACATGCATAGATTGTGTAATTCAGAGGATTCTTATTATAGAATTGAGCAATAAAAGTCTTGTAAATTCAATCTCAACGATTGTCCTAAACTTTCTCCCTCAAAAACTCAATTCGTTTAGTTTCAAACAAAAAAGGAGTGGAACCAAGTTATAAAAAGAAGAGATTTTGTACTAGAAATCTCTTGAGGTATCTACAAAAAGACTTGCCAGATAGCATGAAGGGAGGAATCATAGCGTCTCCAACGGCATTGGGAATAGGGAAGCATTGAGTAGCCCCGACATTCCATGCCTCCTTCACTAACACAAATTTCTCTTTCCACAACTTGTCAGAAGAAGTAGTGTCAATGTAAATTTTTCTGTCTTTGTTAGGGAACAGATGGTAGTGGTTATCCTCTGATCTAACACGATGGAGGGAATTGCAAAACAAGAAATTGTTTATTGTCAAGTCCAGTTTATGTATTCGGTTCAAAGAAAGTAAACAAGAAACAATACGAAAAAAATTAAGGTTTAACTGGAGTGGTGCAAGTTTCAGTTTGAAGAGAACGAAATATAGAAAGAATGAAGAAAAAATCTGAAGATTTTTAAGTGAGAAGCTGAGAAAAGGACTTTGCCTTTCTTGACTCCTTTCCCAGTACTATAGTCATAATCTAATGGGTAACCATCGATTATGACATCATTAGGGATACGACATTCCTCTCTAATTCACTTAATATCAACCAATTGCCTAGTCATCGGAGCAGCGACCACACCTTGATTGGATGTGACTGCTTCTCCAACAATAGTAGAAGATTAGGTAATCTCTGTGATTGGAAGGGAAGAACTAGATATGGTGAATTCATGATTATCAGAAAGAGTACGATCACTATCACTAGAAGACATTACAAAGAAGAAAAAGACTGGGTAAGAGGATAAGACTAACCTGTGAAGACAAATCAGTACTAGGAAGTTCAAAAGAAAATGAATCTAGAAGAGAAGATAATCAGTTACAGAAAACTTGTGGTTAAGAATGACAAAGTATCAAGACAAAACACAAGAGATAGCGTAAAAAAGAGCACTTACATGCTCAATGTCGTCGTTGGTACCCCAACATTAAATGAATGTCCTCGATGCAAGCAATGAAATCATGAAGACGCCTTTAGAAACTTCCTCCAGTTTGGCAAGCTCATAACTGAAGAGAATTGGGGGTAATGTGTAGGGGTAAAAACCTCCACTTATTCGAATAGGCCAAACTAATATATGAACGGACCAAGCCCATGAGGGTTTGAGCCTAAGTATTAGTAGAGGCCAGGAGGATTGTTTTAGAAAGAAGAACGAGCCTAGTCACTCCATTAAAAGGCCAAAATGACCCAACCCAAACATAAGTCCAAACTCAAAAAAGAATTTAAATCCTTGAGAGTAAAGATAGTTACAAATAAGGGAATTTGAATCCTAGAAGGATTCATACTCCAAACTTGTATAAATATCCAATAACAGATGAATGAAAGGGATCCTCGAATACTCATCTCAAATTACTCTCTAAAAATATTGTGTTCTTAATTTTACTTGGTGTGTGCATTAAATTAATTAGCAGAAATTAGCGAAGTAGTTTTTGTACCAACAAACGTCTAGTGATAATGGTTATAATTATCGGTGGTGACTCGAGTTATTACAGTAGGTGACACCAATGTCACCTATTTTAGTAATGTGATTTACTAGTGATTGATGTCACCCATTGTAGTTTTATGAAGTACCACTAAATTTTATAAATGTTGTCACTAGACATCACTGTGGAGATTTTGATCCCTTTTTGTGACCTAGAAAATGGATACATAACTAAGGCTCGAGTCAGACTTCTTCTATGAATCACCTCAAATGGAGGCCTATGTAACGAACGACTATTTGAATTGTTGTAAGTAATGTGTGTGTGTGTGTGTGTGTGTGTGTGTGTGTGTGTGTGTATGTAAGAGTAAAATATTCATTTGTAGAAGGTGATAATAAATAACGAACAACCCATTTAGAGAAGGTTTCCATTTGGGTTGCTCTTGTGGAATGGGGTGTTTCCCCTGTTAGAGCTCATATAGATTGAACAATGGACATTTGCTTCATTCTTGGGCTGGGCTTTCTCTTGGTTGAGAACCATTTGGGCTAGGTTTCATGTACTCTTTTGTTGTTAGGCTCTTGAGGTTGGGCCTGCTTTAAATCTAGCTATGGCCTTGTACATATTTACTCTCATATATACTTGCTTGAATTTTCGGAGAAAAAATAATTGAGTACAACACCAAAATAATGGTTAGCAAGCATATATAATATTGGTAATATAATTTAGAATTATCTAGTATATGTCTCTATACCTAGGTTCACAGTTGCAGTCGCAAATGCAGTGATGGTTATAGACGTGATGTAACAGAATCAAGCCTGTTACATAATAGAATTAGTTATGACAGTCGTGAATTTTTTTCAACCTTGCACATAGTGCCCAAAATGCACTAATACGTAAATTTTTATCACAAATCAATAGAGATACATTTTTTATATGAATTTTAGTAATTTTTATTGGATTTTTTTAGACCACATAAAATTTACTAATTACAATTTTACTAATGCAATGAATAAAAATAAATTTAAACATGGAGTAAATAAAAATAGATACCATAAATTAAATAAAAGTGGTTTCACATGGACAAAAATGTATTTCAAGTTTTCAACATAACACTAACATTTGACCCATTGGTATAATATTGGGCAGTTATATAGCTAGGGCTGGAAATTTAAGTTCCCATGTCGTGTCGATCTATGAGTATTCTACTAAACAGCTCAACCCTAACCCAACCCATTTAATAATCGTATCAGAGACCCTCAATACTAACCCAACCCATTTATTAAGTGTGTTACTCGTGTCGACCCGTGTAACGTGTTTAATAAACATGTCCTATAATGGAACAACTTGTTTAATAACCTTTTTAGTCCATTTAACTTATATTATATGAGTTTCTCCACTCTTAAAAATCTCTCTGAAGATCATATAAAAAATAAAGTACATATTAATACATAAATCCTAAAATCAAATTATATTATAAATTTTGTATCTATATATAAACTCAAAAACATACTAAGGTGATTCAACAATTAGGAAGACACCATAACAATCTTATCATTTCATTTTATTCCTACATTAGTCCTATAAACAAAAAATAGATTACAAATAATTACAATATATATATAACTATGTATATATAAGTTTATATAAACTAGAATATATAAATAACTCATGTCGTAATCATGTTGTGGGTTATATAGCTTAAACCCAAACCCAACCTAATTTTTGCATGTCGTGTTCGTGTCGACGTCGGTTTACCTCAAATCCAAACCTGCTTAACTCGTGTCGTGTTGTCATGTCGTGTCCAATTTTGTCACCCCTTTATATAGCTTTAAAAGAAAAAAAAAGAAAAAAATAAATTGGAGGAGACAAATAGGATTGTGGCTGTCAAATCACTTTTAATTTTATGTTCAATAATAAATACGAAATCCTTTCATCATACTCTACCCTCCTCAATCTCTCTATCTGATTTTCTTTCCCCTCCTTATCTGTGAAGGGAAAATTTTGAGACTTCATGTATGGGAGAATCCACCACTATTAACTCACTATTTAATTTTATCTTCTAAAATAGTGTGAAATAGAGGTTTATTGTTGATGAAATTCCTTTAAATATGAAATTCTCAGGATACCCAATAATTACTTCTAGTCAAGAACGTGTGTTTAAATTTTACTCGACAGTCAAGAATTTTTTTTCCTGAAGAATTGGAGAAGAGGAGACTGTTGATGAAGAAGAATAAAAGAAGACTGAAATACCCCTTACAATTTCATGCATGAGGTGGCAAGTCTCATACATAAACATAGGGAGTACCTACAACTGATAGCACACAAGCACATAATACAAATGACAAGAGAAAGGAAATAATAAATGTCGAAAGGAAAATCTATCTGAGATAAAAGTTAATATAAAATAAACAAAATACAAGTCTAAATAGTACAACTTGGAAGTCCTGTAACTCAAGGACCCTTTAAACCCAAAACTAAATAAAGATTAAGTAATCTAAACAATATCCCAAAACAGTCCACATCTCAGACATAATAAAATAAAGTCCCTACTTTGAAGTCTGGTAAGGAAAGATAAATGCCACGCTCCATGAACTCAAGACTCAACCCCGCGGTGGAACCGGTCTGGGACCTGAAATATCAACAAAGTGGGTCAAACCCACGAGCAATTTTCCTCTACTACCACACAGTAGAGGACTAATAAACATACCCTCTATATGAGAAACAATAAAATGTACAAATATATACGTATATCATTTTCTCATTTAACCTCTGTTCCAAAATACAATCATCCTATGCACTGTACCAACCCATCCATTATCACACAAATTATAGAAACCATTTTATTTGATTAATCCAAAGGCAATCCATACATGCCCGACCACTTATTAAATAAATACCGTATTGGTATGAGGCAATCTTGACATGCCTACTTCCGTATTTTACAAATACCTTATTAGGTATTAGGCAATCCTGACATACCTCCCTTATATATATATTGAATACCTTATTAGGTATTTGAAAATCCTCACATGCCTCCCATATTCCTTTAATTAAAAATTCAACATACTTAAAAGCATATTTGATAATATATTTAAACCAACACTAACCACATAGAACAAAAATATAATAAGAGCAAGCTAATCAAAATAATTCATGGTACTAACATAATACAACAAACATTTATCCTTATACATATATGACTGCAAAGAAAAAAATAAGGAATAAAATAATTAAATAACAAACAACAATAACATGTTAAAGCATAAAAGCTCACTATGCTAATTATGCCATGAGAATAATTAAACCGAGCTCTAATCTATGATCCCTTATACATCCTAAAAATCTTATTTAAAATTTTCAGAAATTTTAAAGTAATTTAAAATATTTTTTTCCTATTTTTCTACATTTTAAATCCCATAAAAATAAAAAAAAATACTTTTATATTTCAGACTGGCCCAGAGGTGGGCCCCGACGAGTTGGACCCAACGGGACTTTTTCCAATCTTGACTGGTGCCAGAACAAGGCATAAACGCCCCCATGCACCTGTAGCACGTTTGGGCGTGTGCTACCCCTATTCATCTTCCCCAAAGAGCACCAGTGTGTGCTATTTTTCCTAGCTGCGCGCCAGTTGCGAATCGTCTGCTTCCCGGACCTTTTCTAACTACTTCCAACCACCAAAACGCACATTTTAATATACCAAAACACTCCCCTTCATCTAAGCTTTCTGTTGGTGTATGAATCGCTTTCATTCATGCTCTAAATCAAAAACTTCCAAATTCAAGTTTCTAGGGTTCATCAACCTTAAACTCAAAATTCTATCAAATCTCTCAACTATATACATCCCAATGCTTAAGGATCATTCACAAGAGCTAGAACAAAGCAATAATTGGATTAAAATCCTTTAAAGTAGAATCTAATTGTTCTTGTATAAATTTGAATGTTTATATATATATATATATATATATATATATATTTATTTATTTATTTATATACACGTATATAGCTATACATGTATGCTCATAGTAACTAATACACTGATTTAGATGTGTATACAAGCAACAATTCGTATCATTATACGTATTTGTAGGGGCTAAATTATCACCTGGTCCAATGGGCTGAACTGGTATAGAAAATGGACCAGGCCCACGTCGGCTTGAGCCCATGTACCAGCAGAAAACCCAAACGGGCTAGGTCGTTAGTTATCAAGGGCCCAATCGTCCTTCTCCAAGGCTGAAAAACCCAAATCTAAAAGCGGACTTATAACTCAAAAAGGAATCCAAATTCCTTAAGAGAAAAGTTAGCTATCAACAAGGAAATTCAAGTCCTAAAAGGATTCGAATTCCCTCTTGCATAAATAACCATGAAATTATCAATGAAAAGGATCCTCGAATCCACCTTTAGCAATATCTCTTCCCTTTTTTCTGAAAGTATTCTATTCATTATTTTTGGGTGTGGGCATTGAGTTGTTTGACAATTATCAGTTGAACAATTTTCTGTACCTACACTTTCGCGCCGTCTGTGGGAAGCGATTAGTCATTTCTTCAAACAAAAGAAGCTGATAACCAAAGTAGATACAAGGAGAAATACCTATGATAAGGCGGAGTTGGGTCGACCCCCCAAAAATCAAAGGAGGGTTCCACCCATAACACCCGTATAGCCAGAATCTCAAGATCTGCTGACACACCCTAGCATTTGGCAGTTGACCTAACAGAACGATACTCTACACCAGCATATCACAGATGTACAGAATAGGGTGGAACATGCTGAAAGTGCAAGAAACCCCAGCGATGACAGAACGAAGGGGCATGCTTGAGCAATCGCTCGCTGAGCACCGCACTCCACAACTAATCCGATAGCAGACAATATCACCTCGATCATCCCAATGAGGGTCAAGTCGATCCCCCACAGCCTCTCTCGAAATGGAATGTCCAGATGCAACGAGAGATCAACGCGCTAAAAAGCGACAGATCAGGCTATCTAGCCAATCGATCACTCACCAACACCCGGTTGACTGAATCCTTCACCGAGGATATAATCAGAACCAAAACACCAAGGAGGTTCACTCTACCAACGTTCGCTACCTATGATGGGAAAATGGACCCGGTAGAGCATATCTACCGGTACTAACAGAAGATGACGCTGGATTTCAAAAATAATGCACTTATATGCAAGATCTTCCCATCCAGTCTGTCTGGGCTAGTGCTTCTTTGGTTCAAGTAGCAGCCACCCTGTTTGATACCAAGCTTTGATAAACTATGTGATTTGTTCATAGCCCAGTATGTGGGAAACTAGGAATGCAAAATGACGATCTCCTCGCTGTTCACTATGAGGCAATCCAAAGGGGAGACACTGGAATCTTTCCTCACCCATTTTAACCTAAAGATATTCATGGTAGATCAATGTGATCAGATTATCGCAATCGAAGCATTTAAAATAGCAGTTTCGCCAGAAGAGGGTTTCCATCAATCCCTGGTAAAGAATGCCCTGAAAGATATGGGTGAACTAAATTTACAAGCCTAGAAGTACCTAAGGATCGATGAGGATGAGATAGCCAGAATGCAATGATCAACCTTGATCATTGTGGCGCAGTAAACTCCGTTCGTCAGAATCTATGGCTCTTCCCAAGGTTTAGACTACAACTAAGTAAACCACAAAAGACACCACTATTGCACTGGCCAACATCAAAGTTGCCACAAGCAGTGGCAAGAACCCTAGGAACCCGTCAAGTGCTAGCACCTCAGCAGGTCCTATGACGCATAGCAAGACCAAAAGAATTTTTTTGCTCAAAAATCAGCAAGATTTGGTGAATACCAATCCTACTAAACCAATGAATGTGAAAAATCAACATGTTACCACAATTGATTCTAAGGGGGCAAATAATTCTGACATTGTTTTAAAAAAGTCAACGCCACCACATTCACCTTACTTCGCCTCTGACACCAACTCTAGCGTTGGTTTGCTCTTTAGATTCGTTACTTGAGATTTTAGAATAATTGATAACTTCAAATAATTTTGGCCCTCAAGGTCTTTCCTACGAATGTTGTTGCAGCTATGATGACTGGAACAACCTCGATAGAAGACCAACTAACAGTGATGATGCGCGCAATCGAAAACCTCACAAAAACTATTAAAGAAAAGGACTTACGGATCGCTGCACTAATGAGTAGGCTTGAAATCCAAAATATTGACGAGTCAACATAACTGCCTGTGAATAATTCAAATTTAGCCATTTAATGTGCCTAATCAAAAGATCATCGTCACGCATTTGCGTTAGGACATGTGATTGACGAAACTAGCCATGTTTCGCTAGTCGCTTCGCTATCTGTTTAACAATTGGAGGATATAATAACAAACATAATCCGAGCACAGTATGGCGGCATTCCTCAAAGCACTCTCATGCACTCAAAACCCGACACTGAAAGAATTAATAGCTTAAAAACACCAGTGGGATATCAACCACCAAAGTTCTAATAATTTGATAGAAGAGGCAATCCCAAACAACATGTTGCACACTTTATAAAGACTTACAATAACGCTGGCACCGAAGGGGACCTCTTAGTCAAAAAATTTGTTCATTCCCTCAAAGGAAATACATTTGATTGGTACAAGGACCTCAAAGCTGAGAGTATTGACTGTTAGGAGGAGATGGAGAAAAATTTTCTCAACCGCTTCTACAGTACTTGCAGAATAGTAAGCATGCTCGGACTCACTAACACTAAACAAATGAAGGACGAGATTATGGTCGACTATATCAACCGTTGCGATCTTTAAGTCTTGATTACAAAGATCATCTTTCTGAACTCTTAGCAGTCGAAATGTGTATGCAAGGCATGCACTGGGAGCTTCTCTACATTCTATACGTAATCAGGCCTCTTACATTTGCAGAATTGGTTACTCGTGCCCATGATATGGAGCTTAACATAATAATTCCTTGTGCAAAGGTTCTTGTCTTTCTCAATATGTCTGACAACTGTCTTAAAGATGAGGGGGTTGAGTCTGAAGAAGAAGACAAAATACTTCCTAACTCAGACGATAAAATAGATACATCTTATGTTACAAGCATCGTCTCTAAAGACTTATATCAAGAAACACATCAAGTTATTTCAGTGACTTTATCTAAAGGTTCTCAGTTATATAAGACATTGAGTCAAGAATGTGAGTTGCGCGATGCGGAAGCGGTTGCGAAAAGTATTTTAGAACCTAGAGGGGGGGTGAATAGGATCACTTGCTCGTTTGCTTAATTTTTAATTAATTCAATTTTAAGTCCAATTAATTAAACAATTAAAGCAAGCAAATAAGTAAAGTGCAAGTAAAGAAAAGAATGCACCAGATATACGTGGAAACCCAAGGCGGGAAAAACCACGGAGGGAGGCGGCACGCCTCAGGGAACCAATTCACTATGATGAAGCAAAGTACAACAGACTCTGTCTCAGTCTCACACCCCTCTTCACTCTGTCAAGGATCTGATGCGGAACACCTCAGGCTTATGATTGCGACAACACGTCCAATTGCTGCAGACTTCTGGCTAACGTCACCACCCTTACAGAAAGGTTGCTGGAAGAACCAAAATACTCAGCAAGTATTTTGTTCCCTTCGTAGTGCAATCTGGTCACCTTTCTTCCTCAGCAAGCAAGCAAGCGAAGAACCTTCAATCCAATGTTCTGATCAGCAAATAGATTTGATGCAGTCTCTGAGCAGCTAATCAGAAGTAGAACACCATCCTAAAAATCACTCGTGTAGTATAGATGTGTGTTCTTAAAAATATATAAACCCTAATTATTATGTATATACTTTCTCTCTTTAAAACTAATATTTCAGGGCTTCTTTTTCACACCTTTGTAGAGAAAATATGGATACATATATATAGGCAAAGAAGTCCTAATTCTACTTGGAAAAGAAGTTAAATACCAAAATAGAACTTTCTTAGAAGTTTCAAACCCAATAGGAATCAGAATTTTCGTCAAAATTTATTTCCTATTTGGAATAGGCTAAGTTGGACCGGTGCCAAATAAATAGGACCGGTGGGGCTTTTTGAAAACCTGCAGAACCCATCTTACCGAGAAAAGTTGGACCGGTCCTAAATATTGGGGACCGGTCCTACTTTGAAAAACCCTAAACTTTTCATTTAACCCCTGGTTTTCAAAATAGGCTCGAAACTAAAAAGTGCAGAGTGTCCTCACCATACTTACCTGTACTCTATGGTGTTCATACTGATTTGTCAGCTTCCATGCACTTGAGTGTCAGCTCGAAGATGTCGATGATCGGTTACATAAAATAACATGAAACTTACAACTCGATCATTCAGGTTTTGATCACCGAAATATGCCAATTACAAATTTATATGTCACAAAGAAAACCTTGGTAGAAAACTGGACAGACATGGGGTAAACTCTTTATACAAAACTCATTCCCAACTCTCTCATATAAAATACCTTTGGCAAGGGGGCAAGATTCACACTTGCCCTTTGAAAGGGCTAACACAATTTCTCAAACCTCAAAATAAGAAAAAAGTTTCAAGAAAAGAACAAGAAAAACCAAGGTATAACCAAAGTGAAAAATCACAAGGATTTGCATCAAAAAAGCATTACAAAGTTAATTCTTTAAGTTCTACTCAAACAAATTTAAATAGAAAGGATCAAAAAATTGTGCTCACATGGAGGTCAAAAAAGAGAGTTCAAGATCTGAATAGTATTCCAAGGATCTCACAAGAATCATTGCCGAGAAACACATGAGTGGTGTCTCAAGAGTCACTTTCTCGAACTATCTCTAACAAGCAGCAAAACGAAGGTCTTAAACTAGAAAGTGAGGAACAAGAACAAAGTCGTCTCTAATTCCAAATAGAATGAGAAGCTTTGAAAATTGAAAGACTGAAAGAAGGAAAAGTTTGGAGACCAAAGCCCGAAGATGCTGTTTGGATCGAATCTTATAGTAGAATGAAAGCATACCAGGTGAGGTTCAATCCTACAGCATGGACCATGACAAATGAAACACCTCTTCCTTCTGGGTGGGGAGACGAGTTCGAAGGAGATGTTTCTTCTCAAGTACAAGAAGAGTATAATGAAAAAAAGAAGAAGAAAATCTCCAAATTGATGCCGAGTTGGTTCACATTTTTCTACACAAGCTTGAACTGTCCTCTGAGTCTTGCAATGTTAAAAAATAATTAAAGCTAAAATGCTCCCTGATAAGAACCTAAACTTTCTATATAAAAAAAAAACTCCTTGACATGAGTATAAACTGTCTACCAAAAAAAATAATAACACTCCTTGACACGAGTATAAACTGTCTACCAAAAATGAAGAAAGACTCATTGACACGAGTATAAACTGTCTTCATAAAAAAAAATCAAACACTCTTTGATATGAGTATAAACTATCCTTGACATGATTATGAACTACGTGATAACTTGATCCCTTTTTAGGGTATGTAGGCATCTTGGAGGATTGTTCCAAGTTTAGTCAACCTAACAAAAAAAATCTTTTAGCATGCCACCAATTCAGATGTTAACGATATCTACTGTACCGTGGTGACTTGGTTTGCCGCTAAAATATTGACGATGTCTGTCGTACCGTGATGACTTGGCCCACTGCCAAGATGTTAATGATGTCTATCACACTGTAGTAACGACTTGCCTTGAAGATGTTGAAAGCTCCCGTCACGCCATGTTAATTTGGCCCGTGGAGCAAAACGACCAACCAGCAGGGTTCCTACATTCAGTGTAGTTTTTTTCTCCATAACATCATTCTCTCATTCTAAATTGGTTACTATGTTTGCCTTAAATTTTTTGAAGAAAACTATGATTGGCAGAAGTCAAAGGTTGTTTACCTAACAAGAAGAAAAAAAAGTGTAAGAGAAATTTAACAAAAAAAAAAAAGTGTCTGAAAAGGACTAACAAAAGTGTTCCAATAGAACTAAGGGACCCTAAAGAGATGATAAAGTATTTCAAATGAACAAAGTGATCCCGAAAGGCACTAAGGGACCCCGAAGAGACGATAAAGTATTCTAAAAGAACTAAGGGACCCCGGAGGGACAATAAATTGTTCAAAAAGAATTAAGTGACCTCGAATGGACTAACGAATGAAGTTCGGAACTCCATATTCTGAAAGAAGTAATTGGACAATTTGGCAACATTTTGGAAAGTTGTCCCTCATTGTAAAGGGAAGGGAAACTTGCAAGAATTGATAAATAAATTGAAACTTGCAAGAAAAGAGTTGAGTGACTCACGTAAAGTTATCTTCCTCGATGAGTTCAATGGATCTGTACGTTGTTCCAGAGGCAACACAAAACTCGATCAAAGCCCACAAGTAGAAGCCGATCTGAAAAAAAAAAAAATTTGGTGAATAACGATCACGGAAGATAAAGTTGCTATTGAAAACAAAAAGAGAAATTTTGCGAGCTGCCAAATTATCATAAAAAAAAATGTTCCTTTCGAAGTCCAGCTACATGTTATAGTATATTTCAAGGGTTTGCAAAATATGGAGTAGTGTAGAAGAGATGGTGTGGTGTTGTAATAACTCGTCATGAGGTCTCAAGTTCTAAACCAGTAAGCAGCACAACAATCCTTCTATTTTTACACATCCAGTCACAGTCAATATGCATAATAGGAAAAGAAAGAGAAGAAGAAAGAAGGAACAGTTAGTTGTGGCAGCAAACATGTGAAGAGAAGAAGAAAAAAAAAAGAAGAGGAAAGATAGCAATGAAAGGAGATAATAATGGAAAGATAGCAATGAAAGGAGATAATAAAAAAAATCAAGGAATTGTTGAGAAGGCTGTACCCGATTTCAAGTCCTTTTCTCAATCCCTTCCAGTCGGTGAAAGTCTTTTATGTAATTATACAAGTAATGGATCGTGAATATATATCCAAATCCAACACTGGTTTAATCCTATTTGTAGGAAGATTCTAAAGACTCTAATTCAATTTGAACATGAAAAACCAAATTCTATTTGTAATAGGATTCTCAAATCTTCAATTCCATTTGGATAAGGATAAAAAATCATATTTGCAATAGGATCCTCAAGTCTTCAATCATGCTTGGATAAGAAAGAAAAAAAATCTTATTTGCAATAGGATCCTCAAATTTTCAATTTTGCTTGGACAAAGGAAAAAAACAATCCTATTTGCAATAGGATTCTCAAATCTTCATTTCTGCTTGAATAAGGAAAAAAGTCCTATTTGCAATAAGGTTTTCAAGAATTTAATTCAACTTAACAAAGAAGACATCCTCTTGACAATTGAATTTTCAGAAGAATAATAAAAAACTTTGCAAAAATCAAATACTTCAAGTCCTGCTTTAAATGCATGACAAGCTCAATATAACACGGAACTTGAAGTGGGGGCAATTTGTAAACATTAAAAAATTATATAATGGACCCAAAAATATAATTTGAATTTATCTTCCGTTTAACCCACTTTGGAATGTGGTCCAATGAGTCAGATAATTCAAAGTCTAGACCCACCATAAATAAATTGGTCATGAGTTGATCCAAATTATCTAAAAAGTCCAAACCCACTAGAAAATGGGTTAAAGGATAATTGATATATATGTATAAATATTAATCATCAAAGCCATATATATATATATATATATATATATATATATTAATTGGATAATTATCACAAAAGATTATCAAGGGTACAAGAAGTTACTAGTTTGCCCCTCCAAAAAGTTTATAAATAGAGATAGAGGGTGAAGGGAAAAAAAATCAAAAGACTTTCAGAAAAAGATAAAACTCTGTAGAATTTTTCACTTAAAATTCAAAATTCGAAAGTATTTAAACCTTGAAAGAGAAGAACAACAAGCACATCATTCACGTGCCGTTCTTCACCAAAGTTTCAATCCAAGATCAAATTTCAGCCGTCCTTGAATCCAAATTAGCATGGATATCGAATCAAAAGAATTTATCTTTCTTTATAAAGATTAGTGTGTAGAATGACATTCTAAATAAAATTTATTTTGGCATCCCAAATAAGCCATGAAAATGGCTTAAACCGATTACATATTCTTGGCTTCCAAAGATAGCGAATCTCAGTTTGAATTAACAGCCAAATATGAGTTTATACTCCAATGGCACTACCGATTGAGCAATTGATCTACCACTACTGATCCATATTTGATCAATCAAGCACCTATCAATACCCTATTTTTGTATTGTCGACCATGGTTGTTACCTCCACCGAATTTGTCTTCATCGCCACTAAGCAACATTAGCTTCTCATCACCGATCCTAGTTGTGTGAGTATTAACCACCGATCCCTCATCCACCAATTTATATGTACATTGCTAGTGAGGAAGATGAGACACATAGTTCTTTGTGAAATGGAGAATTTTTTATATATGTCACCTTGACAGGGTCAAGATGAGGTTCTTGAGAGAACTGAACATGAAGGTATACTACACACTTCATTAGCCTAACATTAGCCGAATGCAAACCTTTAAATAGGCGCTGAAATAGTGACTATGTTGGAGTGATCGGGTTAGGCGCTGAGATAGTGACTAGACTAAGATTCGTACGACGTTATATGAGCTTGATATGTCTAATTGAGTGGGAGCTTCATTGTAGCATACATAACATACTATATGTTATATTTAAACGGCTACTAAAAGAGAGTGACTGAAAATATCCTTTTTTCGTCACTATGTGAGATCTTTGAACCATATAGTTTTGGTTCCACTTACATCCTTATGACTTAAGACTATGTTATGAAGAAAAAAATTTAATGTCGTTACTTTAGTATGTACCTAAAGGATCATGATTCATGGCAATCTGGCGAAGCATATCTAGGAAAGCGGCTAGGTCCAATTGGAATAACATGAGTAGCTAGGGAAGATAATTTCGTAATACACTATTGTGTTCTGACTCATAGCATAGGCGACTCTGTTAAAATTTATTTCAGACATAGTCTTGAGTATAATACTAATTGTGGGATTCAAGCATCACTTTCAAAATGAGTCTCAAATGGGATAACGAATGCTGAATCAGGTGTAACAAAATAGTCTGGGGTATAGATGAGATTATTAGTTCGTAGTGAGGTACTATGTTAGTTTGATGGTAGCTTATTATAGTACTCCTACCTTGATCTTTCTCATCCGGTCGCACGATCAATTTCCTGTATGTGAAGATGAGATAAAAGATGAGAGATATGAAGAATTAAGAACTCGCCTATGTGACTGAGTGGGAGATATAAGATAAATGGGTGAGGATAATACATTATCCCCCATTAAGTGGTTCATCCACTATAGACTCCTATATGGAGTGTATATCTGATTATGCTATGCATAATCTCTATAAAAGGGAAGAAGGAAGAAAAAAAAAATAATGATTGATATATAGAATTCTCTCTATTTTTTCTTCTGGTATACTTCATTTTGAGTTCTCTCCTTATCTGGATCTTTCTCTTTGGTAGCCATCAACCAATATGATTTTAATTGTGAATATACATAGAGGATTCTAATAACCACACTATTGATGATGATCACGTTGTCGTAGGACAGCTCGTAACACAAGTTACAAGTTCGTTTACTTCTACTATTTCGATCTACAAGAAGTAACCGAATATTTTAATTATATATGATTGATTTTCTAACAAAAACAAATAAAATATATATAAAGGGAAGGTAATAATATTTTATTATTTGTGGATCCGGACCCAACTATTTTATTATGCTTCCACATATATTAGTGCAACACCACCAGCTTTTTAGATTGACTATACATACATGATGAAATATTAAAGAAATTTAATATAGATATATATACATATATATTTGAAATTAAAAATGTATTAATAGAAATGGTGCTCTATACAACTGCAGAGGGACATGAGAAGGCTGTAAATCTAAGAAGCACGGACACGGACACGGACACGGAACACGGGTATGACACGATATGGATACAACGACACGACAAATTTAAAAAAAATAGGATACGAACACGGTATGAATACGGCTATAAAATAATAATATATTAATATATATTTAACAAGTTAACCAATATTCACAATACCATAAATCTAACAACAACAAAATATTACACAAATACTTAAATTTATTATCAAGCAATTAATGTATTTTTAAAAGGAGTGTTTTCATTATATTCAAACACCCACTAGTAGAATCTTACACGTTACTCATTTTTCTAATAACAAACAAATAAATTTAAATATAAAATACCAAACAAAATGACATGGTTTTATGTTAAATAAAGTTCTATTGGCTTTTTTATTTTTTTGTTTCTAAATTTATTATTTAGAAATTTTATCTAACTATTTCTTATTTGTAAAATTTTATTTTAGAAAACATTATATTTATCAAGAAAAGGGTATAATAGTTCTATTAAATGGTATATATGTCATTATAATTCTTCCAATGGGTCAAGATGTTCGCTTTTAGAAGATGAGTGATTGAAATGCTAAAAAAAAAAATAGTTCAGAGGGGTCTTTTTGTAACTTTAAAAAAGTTCAAGAGTTTTTTTAAACTTTTAAAAATTACAAATTGTACTTCGCCGTGTCCCCCGCGTGTCCTTGCTGTGTTCCCGTCATGTCCCTCGCGTGTTTAAAAAAATAAAATTTAGGACACTTCGAAGGAGTGTTCAATACGTATCCGAAAAGTGTACGAGATATGTCTAAATTTTCGACACGAATATAGCACCCTTACATGAAGTGTCCGTGCTTTATCACTCTAAAGCAAGATGACACAAGGGTGGGGCCCAGGACAAAATATAACTGGGGCCAGAACAAAATATAACTCGGCTCCGTGCTTTCTAACCGTAAAGCAACACGACACGAGTGGGTACAGCATGCCCAAAAAATCACCCCCCCCCCCCCCCCCCCTATTGTGGACCTTCTTACTACCAACACATCAATATATTTTCTACATCACTTACTAGTCAGTCAGCTGTTTCTTGACTAGAAAATTTCAGACCAATTGGTCGTGTGAAGGAGAAAATATGTAGCAAAGTTTGCCAACCGACACAAGAGTGGGTACAGCATGCCCAAAAAAAACCACCCCCCACCCCCCCCCCCCCCCCCCCCCCCCCCAGTCAGTCAGCTGTTTCTTGAGTAGAAAATTTCAGACCAAATGGTCGTGTGAAGGAGAAAATATGTAGCAAAGTTTGCCAACCGATATATAAGCGCTCCAGAAGTACTTCACCTACAATTCAACCCCCTACATTAGAACTACCATGGGATCTGATCTATAGAATTATACACTAAGAAGTAATAATATCCACTTAGATTCTAAGTATATATGTTCTCTTTATTACTTGAGATTGAAAACCTCGTGCTCGATTCAGATGTTTCACTCAATCCAACTACTGAAGGAGTTAAATCCGAACAAGAGTGTTTCATGATAGGGAAAAAAATAAAATAAAAACTCAATTCTCAAATTTGTACTCTCTCTACTCCCTAACCCTGAATTAAAACTGACCAAAGAGCTGCTACAAAGAAATATTAAATAAAAATGCATTATCTCAAAAATTTCTCAACCGACATATAAGCTCCAGAAGTACTTCACCTAAAAGTCAACCTCCTACGTTAAACTACCATGGGATTAGATATATGGAATTATACACTAAGATATGGAAAACAGCTAGATTCTAATTATGTTCTTTTTATTACTTGAGATTGAGAACGATTCAGAGGTTTCACTCAATTTCATCACAGTGAAAAAAGAATATATATATAGAAACTCAATTCTAAAAGAAAAATGCTTGTGTTAGGTCATATAAGAGTTCATTTTTTAGGATGATGGGGCTAAACCAAATGTTAACTCATGTCTCAAATATATATAAAAAAATAAATAAATATATAAATCAATTTTAAGAGATGAATTGTGTTTCAGATATTTATGTATATATATACACCACCAAATCTACATCTTCATCTCCCATACGCATATGCATATACATGTATTTATACACCAACAAATCTACATCTCCATCTCCCATACATATATATACCAGCAAATTAATCTCCATCTCCTATATATATATATATGAGCAATGCTACACGTCATGAAATTATTTCATGAATTTGTATCATGAATGATGTGGCAGGTAACGTGTAGAGTTAGTATTGGTGAGATTCCCCCCATACACAGAGTCCTATGATATTGTCATTGAATCCCACCAATACTAACTCTCCACGTTATCTGTCACATCATTCATGATAAAAATTCATGAAATAATTTCATGACGTTTAGCATTTCTCTCTCTCTCTCTCTCTCTCTATATATATATATATATATATATATATATATACATCTTGATATATATCTCTTTTGAGATCTCTTTTATGTATATATATACAGACACGAGTACATCAATTTTTTATGGTTGAATTGAGTTTGAAGAACCCATTTATTTAAATCTCTTCATTTTTACTGTATGATAGAAGAATACTTGAAAGTTGTTGTATGCATGGAGAGAGAGATATGAGAGTGAGAATCACGTTGAAATAAGTTTCAGCAATTTTTAATTTTAGGACATATATATATATATATATATATATATATATATACATCTTGATATATATCTCTTTTATGTATATATATACAGAGACACGAGTACATCAATTTTTTATGGTTGAATTGAGTTTGAAAAACTCATTTATTTAAATCTCTTCATTTTTACTGTATGATAGAAGAATACTTGAAAGTTGTTGTATGCATGGAGAGAGAGAGATATGAGAGTGAGAATCACATTGAAATAAGTTTCAGCAATTTTTAATTTTAGGACATATATATATATATATATATATATATATATATATATATATATATATACATCTTGATATATATCTCTTTTGAGATCTCTTTTATGTATATATATACAGACACGAGTACATCAATTTTTAATGGTTGAATTGAGTTTGAAGAACCCATTTATTTAAATCTCTTCATTTTTATTGTATGATAGAAGAATACTTGAAAGTTGTTGTATGCATGGAGAGAGAGAGAGATATGAGAGTGAGAATGACGTTGAAATAAGTTTCAGCAATTTTTAATTTTAGGACATATATTGTATTTTGGTTGAGTAACATCACTTTACGGAAGAAAGGTGTTTCGGATATGGCGGAAGACAACTATTTTTCAGTCTCAAATTTGTCTTTTCTCTACTCCACAACCCTGAATTAAAAACTGACTAAACAGAGCTATTACAAAGAAATATTACATAAAAATGCATTATCTCGAAATTTCTCAAACACCCAAGGAAAGTAGTTACTAATATGAAAAATACTACATGTCCCGAATAAATATTTTAAAATATATGTCGAATCTATGTGGCATGTGATATGGTGATTAGTTAATATAAAAATAAACATCAACATGCATATTAGACCACGACTCCGTGTATAAGGAGAATCACATCAATACTAACTGGCCATTTAATTTTATCTCCTAAAATAATGCGCTATGTCACCCGTTACATAAATTCGAGATATATTTTGAGATATTTATTCGTAACGTGTAACATTACTTTATTAATATATAGGATAAAGACCAAAACAAAGCCAACCTTTATCAATTTGCTTCTAAATTCATTTCTAAAACACCAAACATAAAATATTCAATCTTCCAAACACTTCTTCGCTTGACTAAAACTTAATTGATATCCTCCCGTTTAGTTTTCTCCTTCATCAACAATGCAGCATTGAAAAACTCATCCATGGCTTTCACAGAAGAGCCCTTGAAACCCTCCTCATCATCTCTGGTGGCATCTCTAATCATCTCCTTAACTTCACAAGCTTTCCTCCTCATTTCCTTCCCTTTCTCTTCCTCACCCATCACCAACTCTATCTTCTTTACCAAATCTTCATGCCTAACCTCAGAATTAGTTCCTCTAGCCACCTCCACACAAACTCCAACCTCTTCTTCCAAATGCTTGGCAATGAAGAATTGCTCAGTAGCTATCGGCCAACCCATCAACGGCACGCCGCGGCTGAGCGCCTCCAGCACCGAGTTCCATCCGCAGTGAGTTAAAAAGGCAGCAACAGACTTGTGGGACAAAATTTCCACCTGAGGTGCCCATTTCACAACAATGAGCCCTCTCTTTTGATCTTCCTCGACACGCTGCACAAACCCTTCAGGTAGCCATTTTTCTGCTTCAAACTCCGCTTTAATGTCAAATCCTAACGGAGGCCTAACAACCCATATGAAATTTTTTCCACTAGCTTCCAACGCTTTCGCCAAGTTAATCATTTGTGAAGCAGATATTGTGTTCTGTGAACCAAAAGAGACATACAGAACAGAACTTGGTGATTTTGCGTCAAGCCATTCGATGCATTGATCCTTTGTGATCACTCCGACTTGTTTACGTTTATCTACTGATAAAAGTATCGGTCCAACTGGCCAAATCGGACGGCCTATTTTGCGCCTGAAATAGGCCAATCCAATCATGTCAAACTCTTCAACTGTGTTGAACAAAATCCCATCGGAATTCAACCATGCCTGAAGGTTTTCCTGTTGAAAAATCGAGCAAGGATCAGTACCATCTGCTTCTGACAAGTATTCTGACAGCTGAGTAACGTGAAGTTTACGGGCTTCAGGAAAATCCGGCAATGTGAACTCATCGGAATTCGTGTTCCGGTGAGGCAAGTTCAGCCAGATAGAGTAGTAACAGGCCATCCCGAACCCACCTGAGATACTAAAGATGGCATGAAAAACCCCAAACTCATGCGCAATCTCAGCAGACCATGGAAAGATTTGGTCCACGATGATGCATAGCGGTGGGACACCGCCTTGCTCGTCGATGAGATCATGGAGGAGCTTTCTCAAAGAGGGTTTGAGGGAAAGACAGGCTTTGATAAATGGAAAGATGAGGTTGGGGGGAAGGACATCAGTGTTTTCCGCTTCAGGTGGGAGGCCGTGGTCGGAGCTGTTGAAGGGGATTTCGAGGAGGCGAATGGAGGAGTTTGGAGGGGGAGAGAGTTAGAGTTTCTTGATGTTGAGTGGGGTATTGATGAAGGTTATGTTGTAACCTCTTTGCTCTATTTGCAGGACTAAGGCTAAGATGGGTCTTATGTGGCCTTGTGCCATGAATGGGAACAATACTACATTTTCTTTTCTCTCTGCCATGTTCTTTTAGAAAATGGATGTGGAGGAAGAAGAGAAAGAAAGAGGGTATATTTATCAACGAGTCTAGTTGTCTTACTTTATCTAAAATAGTACTCTCATTAACTTTCACTGCACTATATGTGACTAGCGCGCGCTGTAGAAGTGGTTTTGAAAGATTGATGGTGCCAAAGTTGTACTAAAGCTTAAAATGGCGTGGGGACAGCTGTCATGAGTGCCTGGTTTAAGTTTAATTTAGATTTTTAATTATTTAAATTATTTATTTTGTGACGTTTTAAATGTTTTAGTTAATTTTTGTGGATGTCCGTTCTTTGTTTTGTTTAATGTAGATGATTGATTAATTAGTGCTAAATGTTAATTGACTTTAAATGTAAATTTTTCTTTCAAATAAAATATAGGTGTTATTGGGCTGCATTTCCTTTTATTTTTAATTATTTTCAGGTTGGACTAGACTTTTGAATTGGGCTATATATATATTTATATAGGTGGTCTAAATATATTTATATTTATTATTTTAATTATTTAGAAATTATTTTAGTAATTCTAGAAAAGAAAAATAACAATAGAATAAAGAAAAAATAAAAAATAGGGTTCAGTATTTCTTACGCACAGAGAGTTTCTACTTACAGATAGAGAGAGAACGGTAGATGCCAGAAAAAGGGAGAGAAGGTGATTTTTCTCAAAATCATAAGGCAAGTTCAATCTCTTCACTTCCCCTTTGAACTTGCACTACAAGAAAGAAGGCCTTTTACGAGAGGCCAAAAACGCCGTTAAAAGGTATTCACAGCGCGAACTATGCCCACGTCTATTAAGGTCCCGTAAATACTCTTAATTTTCTACGGCAAATAATAAACCTCGTAAAAAAGTAAAATATTTTCTGTCAAAATTTTTTTTATCTATGTAAAAAAATTATACACGAGAGACATAATTCTTCATTAATAATTCATTTACGTGTTACATGGCTTCTCGTTAATAATTCTAAATATTCACAACACATCGCAGGAACTCGTGAAAAAGTTTTTTGTTTGTTTTCTACGAGGAATGTACTTTTATTTACGAGGTTTCTTGCCCCCCGTTAATAACATATAATTTTTTTAAAATAAAATCACCCTCAAATGCTAGGTACCTATTATTCATCCACACATGACCTGTCTTACCAACAATTCAACTAAACACTATGAAATGCTAACAAATCTCACTTAACGCCAATAACTAAACCAATACATTAAAATACACCATTAAATATTTTAAAAGACTAAAGACATTTTCATAATTCATCAATGTTCAATGTACCAAAATAAAAAATACAAAAAAAAGGAAATAAATCCATTTGTTAGAAATACTATCAAATTCCTATAACTCCTATTGAACTATTCATCAATGTGCAAATATTATTCAATTCAAAAATCTAGTACTCCTACTCACTCCAATACATTGATCTTCACATTGTTCATTTCCTAGCAAAAGTTCACTTTTAATTTCTTGACACTTTCTCCACCTCATTGTCCATGGTAGACATTAAGCTGTATAAAATCCAAGCAAGTAGCTGCATCACACAAGTCTCATCTTCAATATGCTAATAATGTTAAGAACTTGATGGACAAAAAATAAATAAAGAAAAAGAGTAACACTAAACAAATGACCAAATAGAACTAACTCAAGTGTAAACAAGAACAAAGTTGTAGATAGAAACAAAGCTGTCAGCAAAGTACTTCAAAGTATATCACTATTTAGGTCAGAAAGCTTTATATAGATGTAATACAATTAGACATCTCATAC
Source organism: Cornus controversa (assembly GCA_026545225.1). NCBI lineage: Eukaryota > Viridiplantae > Streptophyta > Magnoliopsida > Cornales > Cornaceae > Cornus > Cornus controversa. The sequence goes on from CM048852.1 coordinate 25,144,785, forward strand.
AAGTAGGAGCAAAAATTCTGATAACAATTTTTTTTTTTATCAAAACAAAAAATGGCAAAAGTCATCATACAGCCTCCAAGGAACATACTCGATGTTCCTGGAAATCCCAAACCCACCATACAAAAACAGACCATTTTGTCCACAAAATACTAAGTACAGCAAATAAGCCACCGCCTAGAGTAAATAAAGCATTCTACTAAGCTTCACTAAAATAAAACTTGGAGTATTTTTGAAATAAAACATTCGATTGACATCATCCCACATATCATCCCTATCCACATAGTAACATGCCACCAACATAACAATAGAAGACAATAGACTCAAAAGCTAACAAAATAGGGCACAGAGAAACCACCACATTGGCCAAACCACACACTAACAGTAACAAAAAATCACAGCCATTATACTAATCTCCAACAAATCTCACAGGCACGATCTCAACATGAAATAGCAAGGCAAAAATAGGAAAAAAAAACCTAAGAGTATGGACAAGAAAAACAAAGCACTAAACATGAATAAATGGAGTTACTTTAGAATTCTCCCTAGAAAATCATATTCTTTACATAATCAGATGTTAGTCATGGAGTTAGGAACTTCTATAAGAAATAGAGTCCTTAGTATTACTGAGTTTATCACTCCTCAAGAGTCTTTATATCAGTGTATTCATTATTTAAGAGTTTAGTTGAAATAGTATCTCATTTTCCTCTCTTTTTTCTTGAATATCTCATCTTCTCTTTAAATATACACGTGAGGGTTTAAGTCTCTAATGGACAATAATGGATGTCATTTTTTACATACCTATGAAAAAGAAATAGAGATAGAGTATAAGAAATTATTTTTCAAAAGACTAGAACTAATATATTTTGACTTCTATATTTTTATTGTTCGTGTGAAGCTATTCCTCACTAAATAACAAACCCTGTGAAACAAGACATTACTGATTATAGGTATGAGTGGGATGGTGGTGCTAATAATGTCAAATATTAAGTAATTGGCACATGATTAGAAAATTAACAACAAATTGGGTTAAATATTGTACCTTCGAGAGACAAGGTGTTGTTTTGCTCCTAACAAAATGAAAAAAGTTAATACTAATGATAATGTATATGAAAAGTTACCAAACTCTTCTTCTATTTTGAAGAACAAACATCAACCACAGTGATAAAAATTGAAACACTTATAGACTTTATTTAGTGAAATACCAGCAACACCTAATGAAAATCTGTACTTAAAATATCAATAGTACCTAATTGATTCTACAGAAAATTCCAAGTCTGGAGACATGACATCAACACATTTAAAGTTGACATTTTATAATGCTTATTGATGATTTCATTCTGCAGGTTAGGACATCAAAAGAAAAAAGTTATGATAAACTCTGAACTGAAAGAACTTTATATTCTTTCTTACACAATATGATTAATCATCCTTCTTCAGGTGCAAAAATTACCTTCCTTATAGTACTTTCAATAAAGTCCAATCCTAGAACCTGTCCAACTTTCTTTGCTAATTCAGTAGTAAAATGACCAATAGCAACTCATAGCTCAAGAATTGATTTTCCTTCAAATGGTAGGAGCAGAAACATGAACAAGGTAAGCTAAAAACAAGAACCATTGCATTAATTCACAGTTGATAGTTGATTAATCAATGGCAGCTTATAAATTTGGTATCAAACATAAAAGGAATCACCTACTCGCCTGAAAATTCAATTAACAAATCACACCCAAAAGAAAGAAATGTGATAAGGGTAGGCAAGCAAGACACTAATTCAATTATTAAATTTAACATCCTTGGATAATGTAGTTCTAAAAATTACAATGCTAAGACGAAAACCAAGGAATTGTGTTGACAAATTATAAAAGAAACTAGGATATCTAAAATATTTTCAAAATCATAAAATACTTTTATTGTTTAGAAGAAACTTTCAAAATTAAATAGAAGGGTTGACAGATTTGAGTAGATATATATGTGTATGTTTGTGAATGTGTGTAGACAAATACAAATATGTAGAGAAGAGGGCAAGAAGCTACATATCAGTCCCTGAATAATATTGTTAACATGGTCAACATAATTTTAATGAAACATAACCAATCCATGAAACTTATCATCATAATCCTTCCTTGGTTCCAATCAAACCATATATATGGTCCATATCATCACATTTTCAAACCATTATTAAAAGAAAACTTAACACCCAAAAAGAATCAAATTAGTTGCAATAACAATGCTCTCTCAAGTTCGTAAAATAGTTTAATAGTATTATATCTCAACAAGATGGTTTTCTTCAAAGTTAGCCAACTAACCATTTCACCATTGATCAAACCTCCTTAGCAGGAATGAAGAACAGGACATGCCACTGAATTTGGAGCAATTTATTGTAAATCCTATTTTTAAAGATCAAGCTCAGAGAATGCAATTGCCAGTTACTAGAAATGAGGTCCAAGCTACTATATTCTCTTTGAAAGATGACAAATCCCAGGGAAATGATGGTTTTAATGCTCTGATTTTCAAGAGAGCACCTCCATGTGTGAAGTCAACCTGACACTTGTGCAATTCACAAAAAAAAAAAAAAAAATTCAAAATGAATGAATATACATTCTAATAAAGCAAAATGTTAACAAAATCATTTTATTTTTAAATGTTATCATCTAAAATTATGCATCCATTTTTATTTTTACCCTTTTCATTCTGTTTTAAATCAAAATGATAAGCAGACTACTTTCAAAAAAGCACAAACTACCAAAAAAATAAAGTATACTCCAAAAGAGGAAAACATGCACTAACAACAAACAGAGAACTACTGCCAGCAAATAACAGGAAGCAAACTAGAAAAATTGGTAAAATAGTTTTAACTTCTTCAGAATCTATAGCATCCCTAATACAATTTATCATTTACAATTTTATTTCTATAGATAAACAGAATATATATATAACTTAACAATGTAATCAAAGTCCAATCTTATGTGCTTATTTCTTTTAAACCAATCAACTGGCCATTATAAGTCAATTCTACACGAAATTATAGGGTGAGGCAAATAATTGTTTTATTAAATTTATTTCTCTTTGTTTGTGTTAAGATTGGAGAGTCTAGTTGTTTTTAGTTTTGCTGATTATTATCCTTAGAATGTAAATGAAAATAAAAAAAGAAAAAGAATTAATTCTACTTCAGAACTCAGCAAGATTGTATGCTCGAGTAATTTCTCTATGCTCGAGTAATTGCTCTATGAAAGAAAACTTACCTCTGTTTGAGAGAAACATGCTATATAGTCTAAAATCACTTATGAGTTGGTGAATGCTGAATATCAACATAATTAATGCCTGAAGTCAGCACTCATTTCCTATGATTTAGCAAGCACGAGGTTTTATGTCACTAAATTATTCAGAACATGTAAAATTAGTTATTTTTTATTGCTATATAAATTATACACAAACCCAACTCTCACAAACACACCCCCACTATTGCAGGGGCAATATTAGATTAATACCTTTGCTAATATCGTAGACAACTTTAATTGATCCTTGTATAAAGGGTACCTTGAATGTGCTGAGATTTTGCACAAAAGCAAGTAGTGTGAAACGGGTTATGCTCACCTTTTCATGTTCTTCGATAAGATGCCATGATGATGTCCAACAAGTTTCTCCTCTTAATGACTCTCACTGGAGCGATCTGGAATATTGTAAATGCTACAATGTAATAACACTTTAATCTATTTTATATTTCCAAAACATCATCATACACACACAAGCATTAAACTGTTAAATGGAAATTAAAAATTAAAAAATAGAGATCTCATATTTGCATGCATTATTCTCAACTGCAACTTGTTAGTTGCTAATGTGGTCAAGTTAAATTGATTGAATGCAGCTGTGGTATGCATATGCAAAAACTGTAGCAGAGAAAGAGGCATGGAAAGTAGCAGAGGAAAATTGGATTAACCAGGTGGTGGTGAATCCCTTTTTAATAGTTGGTCCATTAGTTTCTAATGTGGTCAAGTAGAATTAATTGAATGTAGTTGTGGTATACATATACAAAAACTGTAGCAGAGAAATAGGCATGGAGAGTAGTAGAGGAAAATGGGATTGACCAGGTGGTGGTGAATCCCTCTTTAATAGTTGGTCCATTAGTTGCTAATGTGGTCAAGTAGACTTGATTGAATGTAGCTGTGGTATGCATATACAAAAATTGTAGCAAAGAAAGAGGCATGGAGAGTAGAAGAGGAAAATAGGATTGACCAGGTGGTAGTGAATCCCTCTTTAATAGTTGGTCCATTAGTTGCTAATGTGGTCAAGTAGACTTGATTGAATGTAGCTGTGGTATGCATATGCAAAAACTGTAGCAAAGAAAGAGGCATGGAGACTAGCAGAGGAAAATAGGATTGACCAGGTGGTGGTGAATCCCTCTTTAATAGTTGGTCCATTACTTACACCGAAACCAACCAGTACTCTGCTAGAGATACTGGCCATTGTTAAAGGTTGCATCTCCATCACCTGTTATATTGATTTTCAATAGACTATCAGTCCAAGATGCATTAACAAGCTCACCATGTTTCCACATTTAACCTCTTCTTATAATCGAACATGACACACCACCATATGACAGAGATTCTTGTCATCAAATGATATAAAAAATAAAATAATGTTATTTCATTATATGGCAAGAGTCCCCTCTGCATATAAAAATAGAACCAAAATATAATAATTAGGTGCAAGAGGTAACCAACAATAATTTAGTGTTAATGTTGTAAACTATATTACTAGACTAGTAACTATTTTTAGGTCTAAGAGGAGAATACCCAAACATAACGGTGGGGTTTGTGCACATAGATGATGTCATTGTTGCTCAAATGTTGGTAATGGAGGAAAGTAAAGCATCAGGAAGGCTTATATGTTCAAGCTCAGTGGCTCATTGGTCAGAGATCATTGAGATGCTAAGGGCCAAATACCTATCCTACCCATTTGAAGACAAGTAAGTGACAAAACATGGTATTTTTGTTCTTTCACATTTAAAAGTATCCAACATGTCACAAGTATTATATAAAGACTACCAATTTTGTGATCAAATTGCTTGTAAACATAAAACCAATCAGAATTTGTTTCTCCTTAATATTCAATATTTGTAAATGTTTTCTTATCCCCTTGGCCCTTGTAGGTGCAGCAGCCAGAAAGGGAATAACAACCCACACAACATGGACAACAACAAAATTATTCAATTGGGGTTCCCCGCTCTAAAAGCACTAAGTCAAATGTTTGATGGCTGCATCAAAAGTTTCCAGGACAAGGGAATTCTTTGAGATCATAATGTCTTCTGCAAGCTTCTTCAGCTAGATAGACTTGTTCTACTTCTAAGTGAACTATCATATCTCAATTTAACATAAATATTTGGATGAACAATACTCCACTGTTAAGAAGAGCCTTATAATCTGAAATTTTTTTCTAATAAACTAATAATATGTGTTACTAATTAAGAATCACTTTACAGAATTATTTCACTCCACCACAAGTTAACAGAGACCAACCTGATCAAAGAAGCAACTACAGATTTCTTTCTTTATTCTAGCAAGAACAAGCTAGAACGATCTTGTTTGGCCACAAAGCATCCAAGATATTGACATTATCAGGAAGAACTCATACCTAAGATCCCCTCTACCCCATATGCGAGTCATGTGACATGATACTTCCAATGATATCACGTTGGATTTTTCACAAAAGGTCAGCAAAATATTTTCAATGTTAAACAGATTTAGTAACTTGTATGCCCAAAAAATACCTCAACTTTTGAAAGTCTTTCACATGAAAATGTTTACTTTTGTGAAGTTTAATTGTTGGTACTTGCTATATGACCTTAACAACAATAACTTCTACAAACACAACAAGAATCACAATTTCATTGAGACTTCATCAAAACAACACCAAATAATTAGAGTGTATTGCAACCCACATTTAGTCATGATTAAACTAAAATGTACCAAAACAAGCTCTAAAAGACTATTTAAACCCTAAGGAACATTCTTTAGAGGTTATTCAACAAACACCATGGAGGCAACAATGTAAAAATGTATTTTTAACGAAAGATTTCAAAGTAATCTACCCAAAATGTCTCAAGTATATCCCTTAGCAATGGAGTGTGGTCTTAACCTCTTAATAGTCAACAGTGTTATCAAAATTAGTAGAATTGAAACGATATCTTATATGGTTTGTTTTCAAGGAGCCAAAGTGATAAGCTCTCAATTTCCATTTTGATGTAATGTTAAAATATCTTTATCTATGACTTTCTTCTTCTAACAGTAGATGATAATGCATGAATATCATAAGCTCAATGAATATCAACAATGGACAAAAATGACACAAAATAATAAAGATGTATAGATAAAAGAGAAAAAGGTAACAACTTTATCAATAGAAAGAAAGTTGAAGATGAGTTCCTTTTGTCAATGCAATTTGAAAGTCATAATAACGAGCTTCAAACTAAAGATCAGAACTTATTGGTGAAGCAAACAATTAAGAAGAGAAACAATACTCAAAGAAATTGTATAAACTCTAAACTTTATTTAGTATCATCAAAACCCTAGTTCTTTGTTCCACTGCTTGGTTCTTAGGAAAAAATTAGATAGAACAAAAGAAATAACTAACCGGAGGAAGGTGTACAGCAAGTCCCATTCTGAGATAAAACCACTTCAACATATTGACATCTATCTCCAATGATGCAATTAAAGTCAATCCACTGCTCAACATGGGCCTATAATTACAAAAACAAACAATAATATAAGCATAAGTTGTGCATAGTATGTTCTTAGTGGTTTCAAATATTCTTTGCATCCCTTCGAGGACATTTTGTCCCGCAAGACTAAGTATTGGACTCTAATAAATAAAATAAAAAACACACACGCAAAAGAAAAAAAACTAAAACTACTCAAATTACACATAACAATTAATGGTACTAAAAGGAGAAAATATACATCAAGAGACACAGAAGTTCTTACACATTATATTTGTGAAGAACCATTTAGAGGATTGTTGGGCTTCAAGCGAGAAACTATAGCAACCAGTGCAACACCATAAACATCACTCTTACTGTCAAAATAGATGGAAAAAAAAAAGAGAGAGAAGCCAAAATATATCTCATCATAATGTGCTATAGCATTTCTCTCAAAAATGGGGCCATCAGAAGTTTCCAAAACAGGAACCCAGACATCAATAACAAAACTATTAAATAAATCAGATAAAACATAACATTTGGTTGCTCAAAATGTTTTTCTCGAGATGTACAAGTGTACCTTTCTAATAGGATTCATCTTGAGGTACTCCGGGGTTTTATTCAATACACCCCATCTCAAAATTCGATACCAGCTTAACTTTGATACCAGTGTACTCTACAACAATGAGTCCCTTGAAAGCATTTTTGTTTGTCTTTCCTGCGTGCAATACCTACAAAAAACATCAAATAAACATATTACTAAAGGAAAACCATCAGATGGTCATTCATTTGAATATAACATGCCATTGTGTCTATTAACCATAAAATCCTTTGCTTAAATGGAACCAAAACATAATCAACGTTCCAATAAAGACACTTGCCAAAACATGATAGTTATCCTGCAATATTATCACCCAAACCTTCACTATCGCAACAACCAAATCCACAAAACAAATCATTGGCAACCCAACCACTATTCACAAACACTATGGGCAATACTCTCCTGTGGCAGCCCTCTCCTAAACCCCAATCCATCTAAACCAATAATCAAATATCCAAACAAACCATTATCGAGCCACCATCACAGTCGAATCCACCAATAGAGTCCATCACCAAAACCCTAGTTGTATGCTTTGATCCATCCTCAAGCAATAGCCCTTTATCATGAACAGCTAGTGGGAGAATGACATTTTTGCCTTCACCAACCAAAACAAAAAGAAAAAAAGAAAGCAAAGAGAGGAAGAAAAGGGGAAGCCATTGCCATCGCTTCTTTGCTGGGAGTCACAGATCGGGAGTTAGAACATCTCAAGCCATTGTCGTCGTTAGAATTGCGGCTAGTCCTCCCTATTGTCTGGTTGTCATCGTCATCGGAGAGTCTCTAGCTTGGTCATCGCTTTCGTCAAAGATTCCTCTGGTTCCCGTTGTTGGGTTGTGATCTAGCAGAAGCTCCAAGTCATCTTCTTTGCGAATTGGGAAAGGCAAGTATGTATTTTCTATACAACCCACTCAAATCGACCCATAATAATTCTTGACCTAGACCCATCCCCAAAATTAGCGTGAAATAGAACACAAAGGTCAAGAGATAGTGTGGGCATTTCCTGAGGGAAATGTGGATTAGGGATTTGGTGAGAAGAAATTGGTGAATGGGAAAGAGAGAGAGAGAAAGAGTTGGGGTTTCATGAGAATTTTGATGGAGGGAGAAGAAAATATTAGAAGATGAGTTAGCGAGAATGGAAAAATTGAGAGCAGGGATTTTTATTAAATATTGACGTCAAGCCAGAAACCCCGTAGAAGGAAAAATTTAATTACTTATTAACGGGAGTTTTTTTTTTCATTGAAGTTTGACAAATAACTCGTTAATATATGCATATATTAACGGAGATTTTTAGGGGCCGTGGAAACTTTCTTTTATGAGGATTTAACAAAAATACTGTGAAAACTTGAGATTTTATCCAGAAATGACGAGGGGCGTCTTGTGAACCTCGTAAAATGTACTTTTTACGAGCCAAAACATATATGCGCCGTAAAAACCCACTTTTCTTGTAGTGTTGTAAACATAGATAAATATTTGTATTGTTTGATTGTATGAATATACATGTATATAATTATGTGTTAGTATGAATATGCATGTTAAAGGGACTTTCGTTTAATTATATATGAATAATCTACGAATTTGGTAGTTCTATGGTGTAAATTCTCATATGTATATACGCGTATATATGAGTATATAGGCAGGGGAATATATATATATATATATAAACATAAAATTCGTAAATGAATTAAACTCTACTTTTGACATATTCTAATCCGATTAAATTGTTTATCTTGGTCTCTTGAATAGTCCTTGTTAGTTTGGTTGTGAATCGTTGGGTAATTTGACGAAATTTTGAGTTGAAAGTTGAAGAACCCTAGAAACTTGAATTTGGGCCTTTTTTTATTTAGGCTATGAATGGTGGGGATTTTTGAACCAAATGAAAGTAGAGATCAAGAGAACTGTTTTGGTATAAAAAAAATATATGTTTTGGTGGCTAGAGGTGGCCAGAATAAGGCCGGGAAAGTGGCTGGTCGCGGTTAGGGAGAAAACTAGTAACAGGCGCATGAGGAAGAAGAAGGAAGAATAGGGGCAGCAAGGCCCATGCGTGTCATTGGCGCGTGCGTGCTATTTCGGCAACCGCCGGGGACCGGAAAAATGGTGGTCCAGTCACATAAACCAAGCCCAACCACTGGGCTCAGTTCGAAATATTTAAATATTTTATTTTAATTTTTAAATAATTTTTAAATTAAAAAATTAGAAAAAATATTTTAAATTACTGAAAAATTCCAAAAATTTCCAGAAATTTTAATAAGACTTTTAAAGACAGAATATGCACGGAAACCTAGGCTAGTGCTTGGTTAAGATATTTGTTGTTTAAATTGAAATGTAAGCTTTATTGTGGAGTTTTTCTTTTTAATTAATTACTTTTTTTTTAATTGTTTCTTTGCTGTTGTAAACGTGCTTGATTAATTGTATGATGTTTAAATCAGTATATGAGAGTATGTTAAACTCGTTTACTTTCATGGTATGTTGTGTTATTTTATTTGTATAATTATTTAACGTGGCGATAGGATTTTCATGATATTAATTAACATGCTTTTAAGTATGTTAGATTATTAATTTAAAAGTAATATGGAGGCATGTGAAGATTTCCAGGAGGCATGTCAGGATTGCCAAATACCTAATAAAGTATTCAATGTTAATAAGGGAGGCATGTCAGAATTATCAAGTATATCATGATTGCCAAATACCTAATAAGGTATTTAATATGTTTAGAAGGGAGGCATATCAGGATTGTCAAATACCTAATAAGGTATGTAATACGTTTAAGAGGGAGGCATGTCAGGATTGCCAAACTACCTAATAAAGTATGTAATACGTTTAAAAGAGTGGCATGTTAGGATTGCCAGGCATGTCAGGATTGCCAAATACTTAATAAGGTATGTAATACGTTTAAAAGGGAGGCATGTCAGGATTGCCTAATACCTAATAAGGTATCTATAAAATATGGAAGTGGGCATGTCAGGATTGCCTCATACTGATAGATATTTACTTAATAAAGTGTTCGGACATGTAAGGATTGCCTTTGAATTGAACTTAGAAAATAAGTTCTATAATTGGTGTGATAACGGATGGGTTGGTACGGTGCGTAGGATTATTTTTTGGACATGGGTTAAATGAGGAAATGATACGTATATATCTATATATATTTTTTGTCCCTCATATAGAGGGTATGGTTATCAGTCCTCTGTTGGGTGGTAGTAGAGGGAACTTGCTCGTGGGTTTAACCCACTTTGTTGATATTTCAAGTCACATGCAGTTTTTACCTCGAGGTTAGAGTATGGAGTTCGTAGAGCGTGACTGTCATCTATTCCTTACCAGACTTTAGTGTAGGGACTTATGCTACATTTGGTATGCAACAATGGAATGGAATGGAATGCCAATATTACCTTTTTTGATCTATTCCTTTGTTTGGTAAGAAAAATAAAAGTGGGAATGACCATTCCGCGTCATTCCTTTGGAATGAAAAAGAATGAAAATTCATTCCACTACTCAACCTATGGAATGGTCATTCCATTCCCAATAAACATTAAAAAAAAATTAGTTACTAAAAATAATGTAATCATCATTCCATTCCTGCATCATTTCATGTTTGAAACCAAACAATAGAATGAGAATGATCATTCCATTACATTCTCATTCTCATTCGATTCTCACTTTAATGGAATGTTCAATTCATTCCATTATTGCGTACCAAACGTAGCATTAGATCTTTTCAAAATGTATTTACTTTTATGATTTTTGGTTAAAAGGTCCTTGAGTTACGAGACTTCCAAGTTGTATTGTTTAGATTTATATTATGGTTATTTAACATTATTTATTATTTCAGTTAGACTTTCTTTTCACCATTTATAATATTTTTTTTCTTCTGTTGTCCTTGTATTCTATGCTTGTATGTTATCAATTGTAGGTACTCCCTATGTTTTATATATGAGACTGACTACCTCATGCGTGAAATTGTACAAGGTATTTTAGTTGGTATCAAAGCATTCTAGGTTCATGTATTCTCGAGTCTTTAGGGTCCATCATATGGTATCTTCTACATTGCGTATTCTGATAAATATAATATAAGTATAGGACTCATTGTACTCTATATGTCTTAGTCTATTATTGGGGTATTTTTCAGATGCCACCTCGTAGGAGGAGGAATGCAAACCACAGCCAGGGTCAGGACAATGTTCATGGTAGAAATGCTGAACTTCCTCCCAATTTGGCAGCCATTATAGCTCAGGCTATAGCTGCAGGAGTGGCGACTGCTTTTCAGAATCAGCAGACACCTCAGCAGCCACCACATATGGCGTATGTTCCATTACCAGTAGAGCAGCCTAATAGTGGGAAAAAGATTCAAAATTCTTTCACAAGAGGGAGATCCTAGACTTACAGTAGAGGAACAGGATAGTCACAAGGTATGAGCAAGAGTTCACCAATTTATCTTTGTTTGCACCTGAGGAGGTGAGCACTGAAGAGAAGAAGATGAGCTATTTTGTGAATGGTTTGATTTGGCCTACTTGATAGGTCATTATAGGTAATCCAACTTATTCCTCTTATGCTCAAATGGTTGATGTTACATTTCAGCACTGTCAGATGAGGAGGGATTACAAGAAAGGACAGGGGGAGAAATGAAATGACAGATACTTCGTTAGTCAGATAATGAAAAAGAAAAATAGAAATAGCAGGGCAACCTGTTCAGCAGATGCACTATGGGAGGGTCTACAATGTCATGCCATATGATATGCAGGCTCCTCAGGTGATCGTGGGTACGTTTTCGATAAAAGGTAAGTTTGGTCATGTTTTATTTGATAGTGGGGCATCTAATTCTTTTGTGTCTTGGTTATTGGTTAGGCTATCAGGTACACTTACTCAACCATGTAGTACTCTATTTACTATAGCTACACTATTAGGAGTTAGTACAATTTTACGAGAACGCTCTAGTCAGGTCACTATAGGCGTTGGCAAACTCAGGTTCTTGGCAGACCATTGGTCCTAGACATGAATTCATATGATGTCATACTCAGGATGAATTGGTTATTGTATTATTATGCCTAGATTAATTGCCATGATAAGGCAATTATTTTTATTATATCGGGTCAGGAGATGTATTTGGTTGCTATGTCGCAATCAAATGGAGGGTCTAGTACTCATCTATTCTTTATTAGTGAGGAGTCTTCTGAGGGAATTACAGTTTCTATGAATTCCATTCCAGTGGAGTGAGACTTTCAGGATGTGTTTTAGAAAATTCCAAGGCTACCATCGAGTCGTGAGATAGATTTTGTGATTGATTTAGCTCCAAACACCAAGCCTATTGCTAGGACCCCATATAGAATGGCACCTATGAAAATGAGAGAGCTGAAAGATCAGATTCAACAACTTCTCAGTCATAAGTTCATTCACATGAGTACTTCACTGTGGGGAGCACCGGTACTGTTTGTGAAAAAGAAGGATGGGTCTTTTCGCCATTGTATAGTTTACAAAAAATTAAATAAGGTCACAATCCACAACAAGTACCCGTTGCCAAGGATTGATGATCTATTCGATTAGCTAAAGGGAGCCACCTACTTCTCAATGATAGATTTGAGATCCATGAATCATTAGCTCCGAGTTAATAGGATGTACCGAAGACAGCCTTTCTTACCAAATATAGGTCTTATGAGTTTCGGGTCATGCCTTTCGGGTTGACAAACGCCCTAGTTGTCTTCATGGATCTGATGAATAGAGTGTTTAAAGCCTACTTAGATCAGTTTGTTATTGTCTTCATCGATGACATTCTGGTTTATTCTAGGTCATAGGAGGATCACTTCAGACATCTCAGTATTGTTCTACAGATATTGAAAGACCATCAGTTGTATGCAAAGTTTGAGAAGTATGATTTCTGAAAGAGGGAGGTGAAGTTTTTGGGTCACGTAGTATCTGAGAAAGGGATATCGGTAGATCCAAGTAAAGTGTCAGCAGTTTTAGAGTGGGGGCAGCCTACCTCACCTTTAGAGATTCGTAATTTTCTTGGGTTAGCTGGTTATTACCGTAAGTTCATTCAGGGTTTCTCTAAGATTGCTAGTCCACTCACCTATCTGACTCAAAAGTGTGTGCCTTTCGTTTGGGATGATTCTTGTTAGGCGATATTTGATGAGTTGAAAAGTAGGTTGATAACGACACCTATTCTAGCTACTCCTCAGAGCAGAATTGAGTACTTAGTATATATCGATACGTCATTACAGGATTTGGGATGTGTGTTAATGCAGGAGAGGCCAATATCATATGCTTCACGTAAGCTTAAGCCTCATGAGCTTAATTACCTGACTCATGATCTGGAGTTAGCAGTTGTAGTCTTTGCCTTGAGGATCTGGAGGAATTATCTCTTAGGAGAGACTTTTAGATTGTTCAACAACCACAATAGTTTGAAATATTTGTTCTCACAGAAAGAGCTGAATATGGGGCAGCGCATGTGATTAGAATTCATAAAAGATTATCACTTTTTCATCCAGTATCACCCAAGAAAAGCGAATGTAATAGCTGATGCACTTAGTCACCAACCATATGCTAGTCTTTTAGCTTTATTTGAAACAGAATGAAATGATTTGAGAAGCGTTGATGACTTGGCCGATACTTTTGTAGCATGTGTAGTGGTTACACCAACTATCATTCGGAGGGTAATTTCAGATTAGCTTACTAACTCGCAGTGCATAGAGAAAGTGGCTGAGATGAAATCTAAAAAGGCATCGTTCTATACAATAGGTACAGTGGAGAATTGAGGTACAATGGGCAATTAGTGGTTCCTCGCAAGGATAATTTGAGGAGGGCAGTAATGAGTGAGGCCCACAGTTCATAGTTTTTGGTACACCCAAGAGGGGATAAAATGTACCAGGACATGAAACGATAGTTCTGGTGGGCTGTTATAAAAAAGGACATTACTATATTTGTCTCTAAATATAGCAGTTGTCAAATGATCAAGATTGATCACCAGAGACCGTCGGGATCTTTGCAGCCACTACATATACCGAAGTGGAAATGGGAGAGCATTTCTATGGATTTCATTGTCGTACTTCCCACCTCACAGCGGAATCATGATGTTATTTGGGTGATAATGGAAAGGTTGACAAAATCAGCCTATTTCTTGCCAGTTTGCTCGAGTCACGTACACCTTTAAGCAATACACAAAGCTTTACATTGCAGAGATAGTGAAGCTTCACAGCGTGCCTTTGTCCATTATATCGGATAGAGATTCAAACTTTGTTTCAGGGTTTTGGGAGAGCTTTCAATAGGCTATGGGTACAGCTTTGCATCTCAGTACAACCTATCACCCTCAAATCGATGGTCAAACTGAGAGGGTTAATTAAATTCTGGAGGATATGTTACGGGCGTGTGTACTTGACTTTAAGGATAATTGGGAAAGTTACTTGCCACTTATGGAGTTTGCCTATAACAATAGTTATCAGAATACTATTTGTATGGCACCATTCGAGGCTCTGTGTGAACAACCATGTAGGTTGTCTATATGCTGGTTGGAGGTTGGAGAGAATAAATTCTTGGGTCCTGAATTAATCAAAGACACATCAGAGAAAGTTGATCTTATTAGAAACCGTATGAGGACTGCTCAGAGTAGACAGAAGAGTTATGATCAAAGAACTTACGCATTAGAGTTCAAGGTGGGGGATCAGGTTTTGCTTAAGGTATCTCCCATGAAGGGAGTAATGCAATTTGGGAAAAATGAGAAGTTGTCACCTCATTTTATGGGTCATTTCATGATTAGTGACAGGATTAGGGCGGTAGCGTAAAGATTGGTGTTACCAGACACAATGCACAGGGTGCATAAGGTCTTTCATATGTCTATGTTACAGAAATTCCTTAGGGATGATGATACTTATCAGCACATTGAGATTAGAAAAATTGAGTTGTAACCAGATGTAACATATGTGGAGTAGCCTTACTGTATTTTGGGCCGCAGGAACTAGGTCCTTCGTTCCAAGACTATTCCTTTAGTTCGGGTTTAGTGGAGCCAACACAATGAGACGGAGTCCACTTGGGAAAGGGAGGATGAAATAAAGGCAAAATATCTAGAGCTTTTTATTTCAGGTATAAGGTGAATTCTGAGAACGGAATTCCTCTTTTTATGGGGGAAGAATGTAATACCCCGTAATTTGAGGACATTTAATTTAGATTTTTAATTATTTAAATTATTTATTTTGTGGTGTTTTAAATACTTTAGTTAATTTTTTTGAATGCCTGATCTTTGCTTTGTTTAAAGTAGATGGTTGATTAATTGGTGCTAAGTGTTGATTGACTTTAAATGTTTGTGAAGTATTTGTTTTAAATGTAAATTTTTCTTTCAAATAAAATATATGGTATTGGGCTGCATTTCCTTTTATTTTTAATTATTTTCGGGTGGGACAAGACTTTTGGGTTGGGCTATATATAGGTGGGCTAAACATATTTATATTTATTATTTTAATTATTTAGAAATTATTTTAGTAATTGTAGAAAAGAAAAATAATAATAATAATAGAATAAAGAGAAAATAAAAATTGGGGTTCAGTAGTTCCTACGCACAGAGAGTTTCTACCCACAGACAAGAAGAGAACGGTAGATGCCAAAAAAAGGGAGAGATGGTGATTTTGTTCAAAATCATAAAGCAAGTTCAATCTCTTCACTTTTCCTTTGAACTTGTAAATATAGATAAATATTTGTATTGTTTGATTGTATGTATATACATGTTTATAATTATGTGTTAGTATGAATATGCATGTTAAGGGGACTTTCATTTGATTATACATGAATAATTTGTGAATTTGGTAGTTCTATGGTGTAAATTCTCATATGTATATACGCGTATATATGGGTATATAGGCAGATATATATATATATATAAACATAAAATTTGTAGATGAATTAAACTCTATTTTTGACATATTCTAATCCGATTAAATTGTTTATCTTGCTCTCCTGAATAGTCCTTGTTAGTTTGGTTGTGAATCATTGGGTAATTTGACGGAATTTTGAGTTGAAAGTTGAAGAATCCCAGAAACTTGAATTTGGGCTTTTTTTATTTAAGCTATGAATGGTGGGGATTTTTGTACCAAATGAAAGTAGAGATCAAGAGAATCGTTTTGGTATAAAAAAAAATACATGTTTTGGTGGCCAAAGGTGGCCAGATTAATGCCGGGAAAGTGGCTGGTCGCGGCTGGGGAGAAACTAGTAACAGGTGCATGAGGAAGTAGAAGGAAGAATAGGGGCCACAAGGCCCACGCGCACCGCCGGCACTCGGAGCGTGTGCACCCTGTTCTGGCGACTGTCGGGGACCGAAAAAGTGGTGGTCCAGTCACACTTGCCGAGCCCAACCACTAGGCCTAGTTCGGAATATTTAAATATTTTATTTTAATTTTTAAATTCAAAAAAATCAAAAATATATTTTAAATTACCGAAAAATTCAGAAAATTTCCAAAAATTTTAATAAGACTTTTCAGGACAGAATATGCATGGAAACCTAGGCTAGTGCTTGGTTAAGATATACCTGATGTGTAAATTGAAATGTAGGCTTTATTGTGGGGTTTTTCTTTTTAATTAATTATTTCTTTTTCTTTAATTATTTCTTTGCTATCAAAAATGTGCTTGATTAATTGTATGATGTTTAAATCAGTATATGAGAGTATGTTAAACTCATTTACTTTCATGGTATGTTCTGTTATTTTATTTGTATAATTATTTAAGGTGGCGATAGAATTTTCATGATATTAATTAGCATGCTTTTAAGTATGTTAGATTATTAATTTAAAAATAATATGGACATGCGAGGATTGCCACGAGGCATGTCAGGATTGCCAAATACTTAATAAGGTATTCAATGTTAATAAGGAATGCATGTCAAAATTACCAGGCATATCAGGATTACGAAATACCTAATAAGTTATTTAATACTTTTAGAAGGGAGGTATGTCAGGATTGCCAAATACCTAATAAGGTATGTAATACGTTTAAAAGGGAGGCATGTCAGGATTGCCAACTACCTAATAAGGTATGTAATATGTTTAAAAGGGTGGCATGTCCGGATTACCAAATACCTAATAAGGTATGTAATACATTTAAAAGGGAGGCATGTTAGGATTGCCTAATACCTAATAAGGTATTTATAAAATATGAAAGTAGGCATGTCAGGATTGCCTCATACCGATAGATATTTACTTAGTAAAGTGTTCGGGTATGTAAGGATTGCCTTTGAATTGAACTTAGAAAATAGGTTATATAACTTGTGTGATAACAGATTGGTTGGTACAATACGTAGGATGGTATTTGAACAGAGGTTAAATGAGGAGATGATACGTATATATCTATATATTTTTGTTGTCCCTCATATAGAGAGTATGTGTATCAGTCCTCTGTTGGGTGGTAGTAGAGGGAACTTGCTTGTGGTTTAACCCACTTTGTTGATATTTCAAGTCCCAGATAGTTTTCACCTTGAGGTTAGAGTGTGGAGTTCATAGAGCGTGACTGTCATCTATTCCTTACCAGACTTTAGTGTAGGGACTTAGATCTTTTCAAAATATATTTACTTTTATGATTTTTGGTTAAAGGGTCCTTGAGTTATGGAACTTCCAAGTTGTATTATTCAGACTCACATTATGGTTATTTAACATTATTTATTATTTCAGTTAGACTTTCCTTTCATCATTTATAATTTTTTTTCTTCTGTTGTCCTTATATTCTATGCTTGTATGCTATCAGTTGTAGGTACTCCTTATGTTTTATGTATGAGACTGGCCACCTCATGCGTGAAATTGTAGAGGGTATTTCAAAGAGCTACTACACAAGTGAAAAGATGTTGAAATTTTGAGACCTCTTGTGAGTTTCTATATTTTAATTCATGCACTTATGTTTAGAATTGTTAGTTTATTTTAATTTTGAAAAAGAAGAAGTTGAAAACATATCGGTTGAGTTTGAAGACCCTTTAGAAACATGTTTAGATTAATTTGGTTGTGATATTAATAAGTTTGCATATATGGAAAATTTGAATGAAAATTCAATGGAGGTGTCCAATTAATGGGATGCATTCTCATGGAAATTAAACCAATTTATGGCCTTTAGTCATGCTCTTACTCCTACTCACTCGTCCATACCATATGAGTCATGTGCATGTTGGTTTAGTACTTTTCATCATATGATAAATTGTCTTACTTCGGGACAATATTATGATTTTTATCAAGAGAAAGCACATGCAATATTTTCTATACCAGGGGGTGATCTATTTTCCCATACTTATTCTCCGGGATTTAAGGACAAAGTTTTGGTTACACTTGGCAACCTTGAGGAACAAACTATATTGTTGAATTCACATTCACAGTTGTTGAATTCACATTCACAGTCCATAGAAAAGCTAGAAATTCAAATTGAGCAAATAGCCAATGCTTTAGAATGTTCAGATTAATAGGAGTTTCCAAGTAAGCCCATGACCAATATTGAGCCCATCCAACCAATTGAGCTAGATCATGCTCCCATTATGGAGTTGTTACTTAATCTGGACTCGAAAACTTTAAATGAAGAACTCAAGAGTAATTATTTTATTCCTAATGTGAGTCCACCTTTTTCTATTATTTTTGAACTAAGTAGTAATAAATTAAATATAAATGAGATGCTTAGTCAAGAACAATGTAAAGGATTATGTTTTTTCGAATCTTTTGAATTGTATTCAATTGATTCATTTTACTTGAGACCTCATAAAAATGTTCATATTTTTTGCCTCAATTGTTTTAACTATGGCTCAAGAAAGCAAGGATAAAATAGGGGGGGACAATTTTAGACATCCTCAAGAGACGCAGTATAGGGTGAACTGAGAGTCGTAGTTATAGAGTGTGTTTTCATTTTTATTTTCTTTTATTATTTTTGCTTTTGTTTTAGTTTTGTGTTTAATATTTTGCATTAATTAGAATAGAGTTTGTAATTCCATTTTTTTGAGTTTTGAGTGTTAGAAGTATTTTTTGGAGCCACTGGACACCTTTGTTTTTAGTTTAGGTTTATTTTATTGTTATTTTTTTTAAAATGTTTCATTTGATCACTTTTATTATGTTTGTTTTTCATTTAGTTCAGTTATTTTCTTATAATATGTTTGGTGTGTAGTTTTGATTCTCATAACAATGTTTAATAAAAATTGCGAGTCCGAAAAATACAACTTGGAAGTCCAGTAACTCAAGGACCCCTTAACCCAAAAATAAATACTAAAGATTAAGAAATCAAAAATAACATCCCAAAATAGTCTACATCTCAGACATAGATAAAATGAAGTCCCTACACTGAAGTCTAGTAAGGAAAGATGATTGCCATGCTCTTCGAACTTTACTCTCTAACCTCGAGCTGCAACCAGGCTAGAACCTGAAATATCAACAAGTAGGTTAAACCCACGAGTAAGTTTCCTCTACTACCACCCAGCAGAGAACTAATAAACATACCTTCTATATGAGGACAATAAAATATATATATATATACCATTTTACCATTTATCCTCCTGTCCCGAAAAGAAAGAGAACTATGTACTGTACCAACCCATCCATTATCACAATAAGCGTAGAACAAGTTTTCTAAGTTCAAACCAGAGGCAATCCTAACATGCCTAAACACATATAATTTAGTTTTTCTATTCAGTTTAGGCAATCCTGACATGCCTATACCCGTAATTTATGAATACCTTATTAGGTATTAGGCAATCCTAACATGCCTCCACATATAAATTACAAATACCTTATTAGGTATTAGGCAATCCTGACATACCTCCACATATAATTTAAAATCATACATATACTTAAAAGTATGAGTGATAATATAAATGAGAGTACTAATTCACAAGGATAAAATAAAATTATCCAAAACATAACTATCCATTTTTCCTCTATCCACAATAATAATTAAAAATAAAACAACTACATCAACAATCACCTTATATACAATGATAATACCCAAATCAAAAATAAAACAACATAATCAACCATATACAAAAATGAAAGCCAAAGCATAAGAAATACAAAATCCCAACTTTAAAAGCATACTTTTTGTGCTAAATCTACATTTAGGGTAATTAATCCTATCTTGAAATTAAAGTCCCATGCATATTCTGCCTTAAAAAGTCTCGTTTGATTTTTCAAATTTTTTTTGAATTTATTGGTAATTTAAAAAAAATATTTTTTCTAATTTTTTACAATTTTAAAACATTAAAAATAAAAAAATACTTTTAATTACCGAAGTGGGCCCAAATTGGGCCCAGAGGTTGGGCTCAGCGAGTGGGACCGGATTGTCCATTTTCTGGTCCCCACCTGCCACCGAAACAGGGCTCACACACCAGTAGTGCGTGTGGGAGGGCGCATGCCCTGTTCATCATCTTCTTTCCAGTGCCTGCGTGCCCAGCAACGCACACAAGCTCATCCAGCACCTGTTTCGGTGTCTTTCCAACTACTTCCGACCACCAAAACCCACCTTTTTATACACCAAAACACTCCCCTTCATCTAAGCTTTTTATTAGTGCATTAATCTCCTCAATCAATGGCCTAAATCAAAAACCCCTAATTTCAAGTTTTTATGGTTCTTCCTCTAAAGCTTACAATTCCGTCAAATTTCACAACAATTTACAACCCAATGTTCAAGGATTATTCAAGAGGACAAGATAAACACTTTAATTGGATTAAAATCCTTCAAAACATGGAGTTTCATACTCATATACGATTTTGCATGTTTATATATATATTATACATGCATATATATATATACACACATATATATATCAATACACATAAATTTCTCCAAGCTATACATACGATTTTCCTTCAGTAATCCAGCCAAAAACAGTCCACAATATTTCTATATTCATACAGAAGTAATTATAAATATACATATATGTATACTATCAAACAACAAAAATATTAATATACGTTTATAAGCACAAAGGAGAAGTGTAAAGCGTGAACTTGCCTTTCGATTCGAATACAAACTCGCACAAGAAATCGCTTATTCTTTCCCTCCTCTCTTGCGTTTACAATTTTCTCCCTCTCTGTGCGTGAAAGCAATAGAAACTCTATTACCCTTTTCTCTCTTTTATTTTCTTTTTCAGCATAACAAATAAAATATTAAAAATAAAATAAAATAGAAATAGTAATAAATGTATACTTAGCCCAAACCTAAAAATTTTAATACATCATAATCCTGTCCAACTCAGCCCAAACTCAACAATCCAACCCAAACTCCCCCTAGCCCAATTCTGAAATAAAATTTAATAAAAATAAAAGAAATACAATACTATGGTCCAACCCAAAAATAATAAAAATACCCACCTATTTTATTTTAAATAAAAATATATGTTTAAAACAAACACTACACACTTATTATAGGCGACCAATCACTTAGCATCATATAAATTAAACCTCTACATTAAAAATACAATAACAGACATTGACAAAATTTACCTAAAGCATTTAGCATTTAAAAAAAAATAATTTAAACAAATAGAGCATTTAGCAGTTAAAACACTCAATAAAAAATTTAAATAAATAAGAAACACCCAAATTAAATAACCTCAAATTTACGGGGTATTACATTCTTCCCCCCTAAAAAGAAGAATTTCGTCCTCAGAATTCACCTCATACCTGAAATTAAAAGCTCTAGATATTTTGCCTTTATTTCATCCTCTATTTCCCAAGTTGATTCTACCTCGTTATGGTGGATCCATTGGACACGTACTAAAGGAATAGTCTTGGAACGAAGGAGCTGGTTCCTACTGTCAAGAATACAGTAAGGTTGCTTCACATATGTTGCATCTAGCTGCAACTCAATCTCCCCAACCTCAATGTGTTAAAAAATCCTCATCCTTAAGAAGTTTCTGTAACACAGACACATGAAAGACATTGTGCACCCTATGCATTGTGTCTGCTAATGCCAATTTATATGCCACTGCCCCAATTCTGTCAGTAATCATGAAAGGACCCACAAAACGAGGTGACAACTTCCCTTTCTTCCTAAACTATATTACTCCCTTCATGGGAGAAACCTTAAGCAAAACCTAATCCCCCACCTTGAACTCTCTAATGTTTGAGTTCTTCGATCATCATAACTCTTTTGCCTACTTTGGGTAGTCCACATACAGTCACTACTAAGAGCAACTTTCTCGGAGGTGTCCTTAATGAATTTTGGACCCAAAAATCTATTCTCTCCAACCTCCAACCAGCACACCAGCAACTTACATGGGCGCTCATACAAATCCTCAAATGGTGTCATACTAATAGTCTTTTGATAACTATTGTTATAGGCAAACTCAGCTACTGGCAAGTAACTCTCTCAATTACCTTTAATGAATGAGATGCACCAAAATCTATCAACACCTTAGCCCACGAGCTAGAAACCAAGAAAATACGTATAACCACTGACAGCCTCTGTATATCCTCTGCCTAGATTAGTGTGAAAGCATGACCCTGATGTTGTTGACTCCACTAATCAGCACCATGAAATTCAGACTGCTAACTAGACACAGCAGGTGTGGCCCCTCTTATTGCTTGAGAGTTTTGAACTGACCTAGCTGACTGAGGTGGCAGTAACACTCTCAAACCTGACTAACCTGTAGTAGACTGAATAGTCCTTTACTAAGATCCAGTCCCACTATTTGCACTCTGTTTTTGTGGGCAATTTGCCTTAACATACCTTGACTGGTGACAATGGAAGCATGCCCGCTCCCCTCCCTATGTTACTGATATAGATACAACCTGCCTCTGTGGGTACTCATATCAGTAGTGACCGGACTACTGGCAATGATAACACATGACATTAGATCATGAAGATCACGTAGGCAAAGGCACTGAGGGTACAGAGCAAGACTATTGTCCTTGAGAAACTGAAAAATTATCCCTCTTCCTTTTTCTTGCCTAACTACCCGAAAGTGATCTGGCACTTCTCGTCTAACTCTTGGAATCTCATATCCTTTGAGCTTCTCTGTCATATTCTTCAGCTACCAAGGCTTTGTTAATAACCTCGGCATAGACTTTCAAGCCTAAGATAGACACTCTTTTCCTTATGAACATTTTGAGTCCTCTCACAAAGCGATTTTCTTTCATTTCATCACCACCCACCATTTCTGGCACAAAATGAGCCAAGGATGTAAACTTGGTCTCATACTCCATTATGCTCATATCCCCTTGCACAAGATCTATAAACTCTTGTTTGAGTTTATCCTTCATTGTTGAGGAAAAATACCTCCCAAAGAAAAGATCCTTGAAAGCTTCCCACTCCATTACATCCACATCTCATGTGTTCTTCACCAAACTCCACCACCTATCTACTTCACCTTACAAGTGAAGTGTAGCTATGCCGACCCTAAGGTCCTTATCAATTCGTAAGGCAACCAAAAGCTTCAAGGTTTGGTCTACCACTCTCCAACTACTAGCGGATCAGACATGCTTACATAAGTAGGTGGTTTGTAATGTACGCCTTCATTGCCGTCATCATACGATTCAAGCCACCTTGTGGTTGAGCTTAAACTTCTTTCTCACGAGTTTCTCTCGCGATTTGT
The DNA here is from genome assembly GCA_026545225.1 of Cornus controversa. Lineage (NCBI taxonomy): Eukaryota > Viridiplantae > Streptophyta > Magnoliopsida > Cornales > Cornaceae > Cornus > Cornus controversa. The sequence goes on from CM048852.1 coordinate 25,168,596, forward strand.
CTTATGGTTTCAACCACATCACTTATAAACTAGGCTACATCCATGATTTCTTGTGAAACTTGAGCACCTCTACCTCTTACTCTTCTTGGTGGCATCTTGCTATATACATAATAAGCAAAACTTAACACCAAGCATGTATAGTCATAAAACTCTCACCATGCTTACACAACACAATGCTAATTTATTCCACAATTAGCATGTTATAGGGCATAAACAAGTATTCATGTTTCACATAATCAATTCATAGACCTTAAGCCTAAATCCTTAACCTTAAATATTCACGTGGTCTCACCACAACCCGTCGTCCAATGTACTAAAACCTAGTGCTTTGACACCAAGTTGTCACGCCCCGATTTCCAACACTCGGTTAAGAGTGATGGAAATGGGGGTGTACTCCAAATGGATCGCACACTCAAACCCTTCTATCTCAAGACTTAGTTTGTGTGTGTCTAAGATCTCAAGATGGGACCAAGCCCATTAGAAAGAGGATTCAAGATCACTCAATCTCAAATAAAACTACACTCCATTCTATTTCAAAACGAATGACCTATGTCCTTTTGAAGTTATTGTTCACAGCATGTGTTGAAACTGTCCCTAACTTCAAACGAACATAGGTCATTCGTTTTGAAACATAATGGAGTGTAGTTTTATTTGAGATTGAGTGATCTTGAATCCTCTTTCTAATGGGCTTGGTCCCATCTTGAGATCTTAGACACACATAAAACTAAGTCATGGGATAGAAGGGTACGAGTGCATAAACTAGTTGAAGTTTCATAGTTCACTCCCATTTCCATCGCTTTTAACCGGGTGTTGAAAATTAGAGCATGACACCACTAATGTTTTCTGTGCCTAAAAAGTTAAAAACTTTTACCACTAACACTAATGAATCTGTGGCAAATTTGTATTACTTGCCACTATTATATTGCATTCTGTTCTGTCATATATATATATATATATATATATATATATATATATATATATATTAAATGATGCTCTAATAGATCCTAAACAAAAATAAAACCTAGTATCATCAACAAAAATCGAGCCTAGCATTGTCAACAAAAACCAAACTTGCACCGTTAACAAAAACCAAATCTAGCATCATAAAAGAATAATGCTCAAATATATACACAAAATAAAAACCAAGTCTAGAGTAGACGAACGAAGCTCCATTATCCTAAACAAAACGAAACTTTGACAAGTTGCTTGGAACATTTGGAATCTGAAAACAAACCAAAAGCAAATATTATTAGCCAAATGAAAAAAATTAAAATAAGTAATACAAATCTAAGTAATGTAGCTAACACATCACTTCAGAAAGATGCAAATTGCACACCAATTAATTGCATTTTGTGTCACACAAGTTTAAGATGATTATTTGGCATAACATAAATTGCACACCTTTTTATTAGAATAAGCACAAATGAATTCAATAAATGCAACATAAATTACATGGTCACAAAATGAATTTATGTGTAAGGACATTCTTTTGAAACCCCACAATTTGTAATTTTGCCCCTATCAATCAATCTGCCAATTATTTTGCTTACATCATGTTTTAGGTAGATTTAATCATTAATTAGTATAGTGCTTTTTTAGGATCCATGCGTTAACCATAGTGTAAGGACACTATCGTTATTTTGTCAAAATTCTGACTAAAATCCAAAATTAAGCAGTTTTTTCATAATATTAAATATCACATTTTTTAAGGGTTTCCATACAATTTTGTAAGAAAAATATAATCTTAGGTGGAGATTCTAAAGCTTAATTTTGTGAATCATTCTTGGGTTGTTGTAGACATGAAAATTTTCAAGCCAACACAAAAAGAGCAAAAATTAGAAAAAATGTGAACCGACAAAGGAGGGATAAGTAGGCAGCCTAAGGCCCTCCTTAGATTTGGTTACATCCATAATGCTATGTTTGGTTGGAAGGAAGGATTGAGGAGGTATGGATGAGAGGGAGATAGATGATGTTTCTCATGTTTGTTTGAAGGAAATGGAAGAGTTGGAGAAGCAAGAGGGATGATGTATCCCTCCTTATTTTTTGCTCTGTTTGGTTGGAATGAAGGATTGAGGATGGATGGAAGAGAGGAGAGATAGAAGAACCTTCTTATGTTTGGTTGGAAGGAAGGAAGGGAAGAGAGGGAGGAAATAAGGAGGGATGAAGCATCCTCCTTCCTTTGGATTTTTTTATCCACCCAAAATTGGGCAAAATAGAGGAGAGAAAAGTAGAATAATTACCTACAAATATATAATTCCAAATTTATCATTTCCAAAAAAATTGTAATTTTTCAAAATTGGACAGAAGATAGAATACAAATATATAATTTTAATTTTCTATTTTTTTTAATTATGTATGATGAGGGTATATTGGTAAAAAATAAAATAAAAACTCTCATATGTTTCCTTCCAACCAAACAAAAAAAAAGGTGTTACCCCATGGATCCTTTCTAACATCTCTTCCATTCAACCAAACAAAAAAGTTAGGGAGACACCTTCCCTTCCCTCGTCCCTCCCCTTCACCCTTCCATTCATTTTTTCGTCCATCCAATCAAACGGAATTGATCATTTTATATATCATTTTCATTCAACCAAACAAAAAGTGAGGGAGACATCTTCTCTTCTTTAGGAATGCCTTATCCACCCCTCTCCCTTCCATCCCTCCATGTACAAGTATGAATATGTGGGGGAGCCTAACACCTTTCCATATTTAATCTGACTTCTAAATTCATTAATCTAATTCGTTAGCTCATATGAATGGCATTACACAGAGTCGGGGCATTTAACTCACTATCACACACCTTAAGTAACTCTACATAACACAACCTAATGTTAGGTGACAGTTCCACATTTTCTATGTCCTATTACATTTTGTCGCATTAAAATTCTTATTTTCATCTCCATCATCTTCTTAAACACTCTCACGCAATGTTGAAAGAAAAATTAGGACACGAACGTCCTAGTTAACACCATTTGGAATAGAATTTGCAAATCACACAAGTATTATTTTAGCAGTATAGTTTGCTAATGATTTTTTAATATGTATACAATCTCTAATTATAAATTTAGTAAGAATAAATTAGACTAGAAGATTGATTATGTTTAATGTATTTAAATATTTTCAGTATATTATACAAAACTCCTAACAATTTAAATTATCGAGATGGAGAGCCACAAGCTCACAAGTCTTTCTCTATTATCGAGACAAGAATATGTTTAGAACACAAGTTAGGTGGAAAAAGCAGACTCTAAAGCTTATTTTGTGCATCATTTTATTGGGACATGAATAATTTAAAGCCAAACCAAAAGGGATCAAAATTCGAGAAAAATGTGAACTAACATGGGGCACTACTTTTTTAACTCTTCTAGAAGGCCCAATTAATTATATAAGTCAAGACAACCCTAATTGATATCCATGCCCCTCTTTCTCTCTCTTTTTCCTTCTCCATCTATTTTTCCGGAAAATGTCGGAGAGAAAAGAAAATGTAGTAGTATTCCCTTTCATGGCACAAGGCCACATGATACCCTTCTTAGCCTTAGCCCTCCAAATAGAGCAAAGAGGTTACAACATAACCTTCGTCAACACCCCTCTCAACATCAAGAAACTCCAATCCTCTCTCCCTCCAAACTCCTCCATTCGCCTCCTCGAAATCCCCTTCAACAGCTCCGACCACGGCCTCCCGCCTGACTCCGAGAACACCGACGTCCTACCTTACACCGACATCATCCGCCTCCTCGGAGCCTCTCTCTCTCTCAAACCCGCCTTCAGAAAACTCCTCCTCGATCTCACGGCGGAGGACGGCGGCGCTCCGCCGCTCTGCGTCATCGTTGACATCTTCTTCGGTTGGACTACCGACGTTACGCGTGAATTGGGTATCTTCCACGGGATCTTTAGCGGAGCAGGCGGGTTCGGATTGGCCTGTTACTACTCTATCTGGCTCAGCTTACCTCACCGGAACACGAACTCGCTCGAGTTCTCGTTGCCGGATTTTCCCGAATCAGGTCAAATTCACGTGACCCAGTTGGCCGGAAGTATGTTAGCGGCCGATGGTACTGATAGCTGGTCGGTTTTTGTACGGAAAACTCTTCCGGCATGGCTGAATTCTGATGGGATTTTGTTCAACACAGTTGAAGAGGTTGACAGGATTGGATTGGCCTATTTCACACGCAAAATCGGCCGTCCGGTTTGGGCAATTGGGCCGGTACTTTTGTCGGTAGATAACCGAGCTCGAACTGGTAGAGAATTCGGGATCAGACTGGATCAATGCATCGAATGGCTGAACACAAAACCACCAAGTTCTGTTCTTTACATATCATTTGGTTCACAGAACACAGTATCAGCTTCTCAGATGATGAACTTGGCAAAAGCATTAGAAGCTAGTGAAAAAAATTTCATATGGGTTGTTAGGCCTCCTTTAGGATTTGACATTAATGCTGAGTTTGAAGCAGCAAAATGGCTGCCGGAAGGGTTTGTACAGCGCGTGGAGGATCGAAAGAGAGGGCTCATTGTTGTGAAATGGGCTCCTCAGGTGGAAATTTTGTCCCACAAGTCCGTTGCTGCCTTTTTAACTCACTGCGGATGGAACTCAGTGCTGGAGGCGCTCAGCGGCGGCGTGCCGTTGTTGGGTTGGCCTATGGCAGCTGAGCAGTTCTTCAATGCCAAGTATTTGGAAGAAGAGGTTGGAGTTTGTGTGGAGGTGGCTAGAGGGACTAGTTTTGAGGTTAGGCATGAAGATTTGGCGAAGAAGATAGAGTTGGTGATGGGTGAGAATGAAAAAGGGAAGGAAATAAGGAGGAAAGCTAGGGAAGTTAAGGAGATTATTAAAGATGCCACTAGAGATGAGGAGGGTTTCAAGGGCTCTTCTGTGAAAGCTATGGATGCGTTTCTTAATGCTGCATTATTGATGAAGGAGAAGACAAAGTGTGAACACAGTAACTAGATTTGGACATCATTTGGGTTGAAATGAAGAACAAGTGTTTGGAAAATGAACTCTTAGATGTTTTTATCACACAATACTAATTAAAGTATAAATTGAGAGCAAGACATTTTTACTCTTTGATGTCCTCAGTGTTGAGCCAATCAAGTTTTATTGTTTTATATAGAATATTTCTTATCCTTGGCCTTTGAGAAAATTTGGATTGATCAAATCTTACCCCTTTTTTTTCTCTAAACTAGTTCCCAATATATCTAATCCCATATAGCCTCAAAGTTGAATTGTAGTGGAAGTTATTTCAACTTGGTCAAATTATTTTGTCTAGTTTTTCAAAAATCAAGACACTCATAAGCCTAGATTTCAAACCAATTGTACAAGTTTGACAAGTTTATGTGGTTTGAAAGTCGTCAAATTATTTTGTCTAATTTTTCCAAAATCAAGACACTCATAAGCCCTAGATTTCAAACCAATTGTACAAGTTTGACAAGTTTATGTGGTTTGAAAGTCAAGAGACTCCGACACCACTCAATTATTGCCCTTCTCATGTTTTGCCCTTCCCATGAGGGAATACCATATGCGACCAATTTAAGACCACTAGTTCCCACATTCATTTAAGAAAAAGTGCAACCAAAAAAAAAATTAAAACTATTATTTTCCAAGTTGCAAAAAATTACTGAACCATTTTTTTAAGCATGTCAGTCTCTTATTTTTTAAAAGTTTGTAATTTGAACCTCCCGACAAAACTATAACAACATATATACCATTTAATATGACTATTATACTCTTATATCTGTAAATATAATATTTTTAAACTATATTTTTTTTTAAATATAAAATTTTGAAATAATAATTTTAGAAACATGAAAATAAAAGGCCAATAAAATTTTAGAAAAAAAAATAGTTGATGAAATTCTTAATAAAATTCTATTGACTTTTTATATTTTATGTTTTTAAATTTATTATTTATGAATTTTATCTAACTATATTTATAGAGACAATCTTATAATAATTATATTAAAGGATATATATGTAATTATAGTTCTGTTAGGGAATTAAAGTGCCAACTTTTAGAATATGAAAAACTAACATGTTAAAAAAATAGTTTAAAGAGATTTTTTTTTTTTTTTTGTAACTTTGGAAAAGTTTAAGTAGGTTTGGTAATAACCCTGGCTTTTAATTTATCCATTTACATATCAGCATTTGGTTTATTGCTTGGGACTCTTCTGATAAAGAGTAATGTTACAAAGAGGTGACCCTCTTAATAAGAAGTGAAGAACCACGAAATGTTTCCACGAGCCATAGGATTGGGATAGTTTATTATAATAAGGTTTTCTGTTAACATTTACAAAATGTAAATATCTTTTTCAATCAAGTGGTCAATAAGAAACGCTCCTAACCTTCTCAATAGAATAATCTTTTGATAAGTTTATTTATTTTTCATTTTGTTGGATTAGAGGGAAGAAATAGTAGAAAGAATCTATAGAGTGACATTCCTTTTTTTTTTTTTTTTGGTTGAAAGAAAAGAAATGATAGTTTTTATATTATTATTTTTTATTACTTTTCCTCTTCTCTTTCCTCCAATTTGGATGGATAAAAAAACATGAGTTCATCCCTCCTTGCTTCCTCTTTCTATCTTTCCTTTCTTCCAATTAAATAAGAAAAACTTCTTCTATCTCTTCTCTTTTCCATTCTTCTTTCCAACCAAAATAGTATTCATATTTAATTTTTGAAAAGAATTAAATTTATGTTCAATAGTAATTGGAAGCATGTTTGATAACGTAAAATTTATTGTCTGAAATTCGAAAACAAGAATATGAAAATATGTTTGGTAATATCAATGTGTTATACATAATTTGAAAAGCAAAATACTGAAAACATGTTTGGTAACTCCAAGTGTTGTCAAAAAAATTTGTAGCAAAAATTGATGAAGCAGAAATCTACCTTGGACTAGTCAAATGCCAACCTGTAAAAAGACAAAAGTTACAAAACAAAGGTAATCGAAAGGATATCGGCGCGGTGCCGGCCGACTGCTCTCCGACGATCAAGTCAAATATTAGAAAAGTTTTTTAGAGTTGTAAAGGAACTCAAAGGGTATTAATTGCGTACGTGATACATGGACCGTCTTTGTATTTATATCAATCATGTGGGAACGTGTCCTAGTAGAAGACTGACTTTTTAACTACTCAGACTTATTTGGGAGAGATCAGTCTTCGTCAAAGTATACTTTTTGTCCACGTCACGCAGTCTTTAACTTTCACGTTATACGTGTCATAATTTGAGTCAAATACTCTATCAGACGCCCCATGTTCATGAGGGTCACTAGTCGGACCTTAGGAACACCTTAGCTAGCCCATTGGGCTATAAAAAATAGGCACGGGCCTAAGTAATTCTGCTAGGTCTCTGTCTTGGCCCGTAGATTTTAAGCTGCTACAATTAAGCTTTTTCTCCCCCCCCCCCAACCTACACCTATCTTCTTCACCCGAAACCCTAGATTTGACAATTAAATGAGAAAGAGAACATCTATCTCAAAATTGAAGGCCTTCCAAGCACTTCACCAAATTTCCAACAATATCTACCTTACCAAATCGCGAAGATGTTCGGTTCAAATGGAAGCCCTAGTCGTCCCCTACGTATCTCCCTTCTTTAGTGACACACGAATCTAGGTTAAACGACTTCAAAATATAGAGAGAATGTAGATAGGAGAAAAGGGAAGGGTTTAGAGAGAGATTGATCCATGAGAAATGGCTGAATCTCTCTCAACCACATATTTTGAAAGTGTATTGGGGTGCGAAATGACTATTTTGCCTCCTAACCACTTAACGTACCTTCCCGGACTCCATTTTCGATTTCAAAAACTCCTACGGCCTCGAAATCACTTCCTTTACTCTCTAAAAATTTCATCTAAGTCATTCTCAAAAATAAATATTTTCAAAACTTTTTCAGATTCTCGGGCCCACTTAAACCACATCCTGGGCCCCGATTTGACCAAAAAGTCAAACTTCTCCAAATCTTTCAAAAATTTATTAAAACCTTTTAAACACCTTCCGAACACATTTTTCATACTCAAAACTTGTTAAATACCATTCAAAATGCATTTATGATGCAAAAAATACAAAACTGACCAAAATTGGTCACGACCTCTACAACCTCCCCTCCTTAAAGAAATTTCGTTCTTGAAATTAGATCTCAGTAATCAACACACACCCGGACTTTCTCATCTTTCTTTGGCACAGGCACAATGTTGCCTAACCATTCAGGATAATTGGACACAACTAGAAATTCGACTTCGAATTGCTTTTAGATCTCCTCTTTGAATTTGAGACTTCATTCGGGTTTGAGTCAGCAAAGTTTTGTTTGACTGGTTTCATATCAAGCTTGAGGTGGACCATTATGTCAGTACTTAGTCTTGGCAAAGATAGTGGCATTCAAAGGATCCCAGCATTCCATTTGAGGTATCCTGACGAGAAAGATAAATTTTGCAAAAATAAAAGTCCATTTCATTAGTTTCATTTTTCAGTGGAGTTTCATAACTTATCTTGATTTAAAATAACAAGGATAATGGACTGCATTCATAATGAAAGTTAAAATATGAGTATTAAAAAATGATAGGTTTTATAAAACAGGAGAAAAATGTAAAGCTTTATCCCTTTACCAGAACTTCTTGGGTTGCAGGAGCGGCATAACTTTCCATTTGCTAGGTTAGAAAACTGAAATGGAAGTTGACTATAGGAGGATGGATTCAATCATAACTAAGAGATTTTTTTCATCCACAAAGCTTTCATCTAAGCACTCATCATATGGTGTGTCCATTCAAGGTGTTGAAGGACCTTCAATGTGGATGGTGACAAGTTTCCCGTTGATGTTGAAGCTCATGTCTGGGGATTGATTTAAAGTCTCCAATCCAGCATTGTGCATCCATGGCTCTCCAAGGAGTAAGTCGTGCATGCCTCGAATGTCGATCACTTGGAAACTGATTATGAAGGGATTTGATCATGTTCCCAAAGATAGGCTGATTTGTCCCATGCTTTACTGGTAGGTTTCGTCACAAGCTCTTATGACTATGCTACTAAGTTGAATGTGTTCTTCTATATCCATCATTTGTAATGTTTCCAGAGGGTATATGTTGAGAGATGTTCCCTTGTTAATAAGAATTTGACTGATCTCGACATTTCTGCACTCTATTACTATACATAAGGCCTTGTCATGATTCAGAGGAATATATTTGATTGCCTTGGATAAGACTTTGAGAAGGGTTTTTTGATGAATCTCAACAGCAAGGAGGAGTTGTGGTAAAATGGCCTACCCGGACCATTGGGATTCTGTGCCCGTAATGTAGACTTCAGCTATTTGTTGGTTTGGGGCAATGAACCTGATTTCCCTATGAATAGTGTTGGGTCAAAACAAAAACTATGTATAGAAACCATGTCGACATGGTGCTCTTGAGGAGACTTTTGATTGAACTCTATCATTAGATTGATTGCAGGGTCATTAAACTCTTCACCCTATCCTTTAGGAGTGATGGATTCGGTGGATTGAGTATAAGCAAGAGGGGTCAACTTGATCCAATAGGCTTTGGGACAATTCCTGGATTCTATCCAGACTACATCATCGGGCTTCTTTTCCTATTTTCTCATTTTGTCTTCATCCTCATTATTTGAGGAGTTATCAGCTAAGATCATATCCTAATGGTTTTCATCAGAGGGGTCACTTGATGAATTACCAGAGCCAATTGTCATTGGTTCTTTTTCCTCTAAAGAATAATCCAAACTAACTTCTTTATCATTTTCTTCTTGGAGTATTCTTTCAAGTTCTGCTTCCCACGCTTATAGATCATAGGCTTCGTAGAGTCCTTTCCAATGTTTATCTTGACGACTAGGCTCTCCAAGGTTTTTCTATAGTGATTCATTGAGGTTGATGGATATTGTTTTCCACTCTGTGTGAACACGAATGCAGGCAATTTTGGGACAACGATTACAAATAGTCATTTCATCTTTCTCTGGAAGTTTCATGGGTGATGAGCCATTCTTGATGTCAAAATCCCTTTTTATGGGGATCAAGATCCTGTAGTGTGCCATTGTTCCTTCTTTCCTGAGGCTTAACTTAGGATCATTTGTGAATCCTTCATCATGAATCATGTTAATATTATGTGCAGATAAAGGATTCTTATTGACATTCAGTTTTTCTGGTTTGGCCAAGGTAATCACTCATGCCTCGATAAGATCTTTAATTTTGTGCTTAAGGATAAAAACATCTTCCAATTGTATGACCAGCTTCTTCTGAATGGTATTCGCAGTGTTGAGTTGGGTCATAACTTGGCGATAGTAGATTTAATAGAGGTATTTAGGGAACAAGAGGTAATTGACTTTTTAGTAATGCATAAGCCTCTGTGTAAGAACATCCAAGCGGGGTGAAGGTTTTGAACTACTTTCTTTCATTAAACCCTGTTGATTACAAAATTTGAGCTCTGGAAAATGAATTTCTAGTGAGTAAAATGGCAGATGCATCTTCCTATTTTTTGTTCATTCTTCTTGGTTACGTACCGGCATACCTTTGTTGGTGGATCAATGAGAATGATTTTTTCATTGGCAACACCAATGTAAAAGTTTTCTCCTTGAATGATTAGCTCTGGAAAGTTTGCGCTGGTAGAAGAACATAATTTTTCATAGTAAGAATATTTGAGTGCATGGATGAAGGTATGAACCATTTCTCTTTCAGCCATTGAGGGATGTACTTGTGCGGTCATTTCGTGCCACCTGTGTGCATAGTCCCGAAAGGATTTTGTTGGCCTCTTTACCATCCTCTATAAGGTAAACTGATCTGGGGATGTATCAGTGTTGTAACAATACTATATGAGCTATCTGAAGATTTTGTTGACCTTAGGTAGTGTATGTTGGTCTTGCGAGATCGAGATTTTGGGACACTGATTAGTATTTGACTTCATTCTCCTTGACATGTCTAGCTTTGATGTGATTTTAGGTATTAATTGTCTATCTACCTATAAAGCCAACATTGATTGTTATCGGGGAAGAGTGACCTTGTGCACACCAATGTTAGTATTTGCTTTGTGGGGGAGTGAGACGACTTCTACTTGTCTTCTTTGTATAGTCCTAGTGATCGAAAAGGGCTTAGGTGTTTCTTAACAAGCTTGCTAGTTGATGGTGATGATGGAATACTTGGAGAGCTTCTTCTTGTAGTATGTGAGTTTATGGATGTATTTTTGTGGCACTTGACAGAGTTGCCTCCAAAAAGGGAAGTGGAGTTTGTTATAGAACTTGCTCCAGGTACCGGACCCATTTCTATGGCATCGTACGAAATGGCACCGACTAAGTTGAAAGAGTTAAAGGACCAATTACAAGAGCTAATAGACAAGGGATTCATACTCCCTAGTACTTCGCATTGGGAGTTCCAATTCTTTTTGCTAAGAAGGAGGACGGGGGTTTACGGCTTTGCATTGACTATTGGAAGTTCAATCGGGCAACGATAAAAAATAAGTATCATTTGCCAAGGATAGATGATTTGTTCTATCAACTAAAAGGTTCCAAGTGTTTCTCAAAAATTAACTTGAGATCCGAATATTATCAGTTTGGGTTAGAGAGGCGAACATTCAGAAAACCGCTTTAGCACACGATACAGACACTATGAATTCTTGGTTATAACGTTTGGTTTAACAAATGCTCCGACAACATTCATGAATTTGATAAACCAAGTGTTCAATGTGTATTTGGACAAGTTCGTAGTTGTGTTCATTGATGACGTCCTAGTCCACTCATCCTCGGAACAGGAGCACGAGGGGCACTTGAAGATAATATTACAACTTCTAAAAGAGAACCAATTGTATGCCAAATATGAGAAATATGAGTTTTGGTTAGCAGAGGTGAAATTCCTTGGGTATGTTATGTTCGGACGAGGGGTTTCCATGGATCCATCCAAGATAGAGGGAGTGATGAGTTAGGAAAGACCAAGGAGTGTATTTGAAATACGTAGCTTCTTGGGATTGGCCGGGTATTATTGGAGATTTGTGAAAGATTTTTTGAGGTTAGCGGCACCAATGACCAAGCTTACCCGAAAAGAAATGAAATTTATGTGGAATGATGCTTGCAAGCATGTATTCATGGAATTAAAGAGTCAATTGATTTCGGCACCAATATTGATCATTTTGGAACGTGGGTGGGGATATATGATTTATTGTGACGCCTCACGACTTGGTTTGGGTTGTGTGTTGATGCAAACTAAAAAAGTAGTGGCGTATGGTTCAAGGCAATTGAAAACACACAAACAAAATTACCTGACACACAACTTGGAATTGGCGACAGTGATTTTCGCACTCAAAGTTTGGAGGCATTACTTATATGGTGAGAAGTTTTAAGTGTTGTCCGATCATAAAAGTCTCAAATACCTTTTCTCACAAAAGGATTTGAATATGAGGCAATTAAGGTGGATGGAGTACATGGAAGACTATGACTTTGACTTATAATATCATTCGGGAAAGTCCAATATGGTGGCGGATGAATTAAGAAAGAAGTCACATGGTAGTTTGGCAAGCATAGCCATATGGGAGGGAAAGATGATGGAGGATATCTTAGAAATGAGATTACATTTCGGTGAAGATGATGGACT